>CM072936.1:1668775-1734357 GCA_036971965.1 Nyctalus aviator | reverse complement strand
GGGCCAGGCCCCCGTGGCCGACATCCTGGCCGAGCCCCAGAAGCTCCTGTTCGTCCTCGAGGACCTGGACGATGTGGACCTCGAATTCCGCATCAGCAAGAATGCTCTGTGCGCCCATGCCTGGCGGCGGCTGCCCGCAGCCGTGCTGGTGGCCAGCCTGCTGACCAGGAAGCTGGCCCCGGGCTGCCGCTTCCTCATCGCATCCCGGCCCCGGGGCCAGGCGGTCACCTGGGACCTCATGAAGAAGACGGACCCACTCATGACCCTGTCCTTTTCCCGGGAGAAGAGGCTCAAGTACTTCAGCCTGTTCTTCCGGGACGGCCATCAGGCCGAGGCCGCCTTCCAGCTGGTGCAGAGGAGCGAGCTCTTCCTGCACCTGTGCCAGGTGCCCGTGCTCTGCTGGATCACCTGCATGGCCCTCCAACGGCTCATGGACCGGGGGGCCGACCTCAAGCGTGCGTGCCAGACGCTCACCGACATCTACAGCCACTTCCTGGCGGAAATGCTCATCTCCCTGGCCGATGGGCGCACCCGGGTCCCCCTGCAGAGCCTCTGCTCTCTGGCCCTGGAGGGGTTGCTCCATCACACGCTGCACTTCACCGAGGAGGACCTGGGCAGCGTGGGGTTCAGTCAGACAGACATCGCCATGCTGCTGGGCCTGGAGGTCCTCTGGCCCAGCAGCCACCCCAAGGGCCACTACCGGTTCGTGCACACGAAGATCCAGGAGTTCTGTGCCGCTGTGGCATTCCTGCTGCCGCTGCAGGAGCACGGGCTGCCCTCGGTGACGGCCAGGGGACGGTGCCGGGGCAAGCGGGAGCTGGGCGATGATTTTGGCGCCGTCCTGGCGTCCCTGTTCGGCCTCCTGAATGAGGAGAGGAGGAAGACTTTCGAGGAGGCCCTCGGCTGCAGCCTCCAGACCGACCACGTTGGGCAGCACCTGCTATCGGAGATGAGGCGTTTCGGGGAGAACCCCAAGGCCCTCGGGCACCACACCCCCCTGTTCCACTGCCTCTTTGAGAACCAGGAGGAGGGGTACGTGCGGCAGGCCATGGACGCCTTCCTGGAAAAGCCTTCTACGTGAGAGACCACCGGGACCTGATGGTCTCATCCTACTGCCTGGGGCACTGCCGGCATCTGCGGAAGCTCAAGGTGACGGTCCAGAACGTCTTCGAAAACAAGTCCAAGGAGCAACCCACGCCTAGGTGAGTCTTCCAAAATGTTCCTTTTATGGTTCATTGTTGTTTTTTTTAAAAGAGAACTTTCATTATTGTTAGTCTGCTTATATTTATTTATTTAAAAAAAATAATATTTCTTTGATCTTTTATAGAGAGGAAGGGAGAGGGAAAGAGAACTAGAAACATCAATGAGAGAGAAACATCGACCAGCTGCCTCCAGCACCCCGCCACTGGGGATGTGCCTCCAACCAAGGTACATGCCCTTGACTAATCGAACCAGGACGCTTGAGTCCACAGGCTGATGCTCCATCCATTGAGCCAAACCAGTTAGGGCAATAAAATATATGTTTAAAAAAGAATAAGGAGGATGGTGTGAAATGAAGTGAGTGTGTGTGTGTGTGTGTGTGTGTGTGAGAGAGAGAGAGAGAGAGAGAGAGAGAGAGAGAGAGAGAGGAGGTAGTACTAACGGGGAGAATAGTGGGAAATGAGTTTAGAGAGATAATGGGGGCTGATATTACAGGGCGCTTTAGGTCAATGTAATAACTGGCTTTAGCCAGAAAAGGTGGGAAAACAAGAAGAATGAGACTGTTGCTGTGGTGAGAATCAACTTAGGGATAAGGGCACTAAGGCTACTGCATTAGTTCAGGTGAGGGTTGGCTTAGATATAAAGGAAGATGGGTGCCCAGCCAGGGTTGAGCATTGATCTATGAACCAGGTCACAGTTTGATTCCCGGTCAAGGCACATCCTTGGGTTACAGGCTTGATCCCCAGTGTGGGGCATGCAGGAGGCAGCCGGTCAGTTATTCTCTCTCATCCTTGATGTTTCTGTCTCTCTCCCTTCTCTCTTCCTCTCTGAAATCAATTAAAAAAAAAATGTTTCAAAAAATAGAGGGCGGGCCCTGGCAAGTGTGGCTCAGTTGGTTTGATCATAGCCTGGGATGTGCCCTTGATCTCCAGTAGGGGGCATGCATGTGGCAGCCAATTGATGTTTTTTCCTCTCTCTCTCTCTCTCTCTCTCTCTCTCTCTCTCTCTCTCTCTCTCTCTCTCAACATTAAAAACACCTTAAAGAATCACTGGCATTTCTTAATAGTGAACATCATGACTCTCAAAGTGCCGGCCTCAGTACATTGACCCTTGCCTGTCTACAGACTCCCCGATTTCTTTCCTGGGTCTGGATGTGTGGAGAATGGCCACAGCGTTTGGACAGGTTCAAGCTTCAGACTAATGAGAGGGCTCTGTCCTCTCATGGCCACGTGCAAGTCCTAGCCTGGAGGGCAGAGCCCTCCCAGCACAATTAGAGCCAACAGCTGTGGCTGTAAGCTTGAACCTATGGTCTGATCATGTGGCCTGAGTGACGTGGGTTGATAGAGTTCAGGTACAAGTAATTGAGTAGGATTGAAGTCCAGAGAATGTTATAAACATCTTGACCACACCCTTGCTTTGCCTTGTGGAATCTGGCTGTAAAATAAAGATATGGCATGTAGTCTGTGGCTTTGTTACTTGTTCTCCATCAGAGGGAAGGGTGTCCCACCTGGACCCAGCTTTTTTCTTCTACTGTCTGCCTTTTCTCCATCTTTCACCGCCCCCTCTCAGGCTCAGCAAACCGGGCTGAGCTGGCTCGGTACATGGCACCCAGCATGGGGCTGAGTATGCCATGGCCATGCCGGATGTTGTTGTTTTCCATGTGGCCATTTTTTGTTTCCTCCTGCCAGGCTCTATGTCTGGGTTGGTAAACGGATGTCTTAGTGAATGCCTTGTCTTCTAAATCTCCGGAGAATTGCATTCTTTTCTCCACGTAGAATAATGAAGAGCCTCGCCCACTGGAGAGACATCTGCACGTTACTCCACACCAGGGAGTCCCTCCAGGAACTGGAGCTCTGTAACACCGACCTGGATGACACCGCCGACAGGGTTTTGTGTAAGGCCCTGAGCCATCCCAACTGTCACCTCCGGACACTCAAGTAGGTGTTACCTCAGTCCTTTGGGGACAGGAATAACGGGTGTGGATATTTAAATTTTCCTTTAAAATAATATTGTTGGAAGTATTACATGTATCCCTTGTCCCTTCCATCGACCCCTTCTAGCCTGTCCCCACCCCCTGCTCCAGGCCTTCACCATTGTATTGTCTGTGTCCATGGGATTTCTATAATAATAAAAACATAATATGCTATGGTAGTTGCCCTTGACAGGGAGTAGAACCTGAGACCCTTCGGTGTTGGGGCCATATAGGAATCTCTTTCATGTCCCGCGTGGAAATGGTTCCAAGTCAGGGTTCGGGTTCTGGAGAAGGGCCGCACACAAATGAAAAGAGAGACTTGAAGAAATTCAATTGGGCGATATGGGGGGCCAGGCGTAAGTCCAACTCTAGTGGGAGAACTACTCCCTGCTCTGGCCCTGCCATCCCTTTTAGTGAGGCTTTGGGGAAAATATCTTAGGCAGGATACACAGGAATTTACATGTAGCCCTTAGGCAGGAAATAACAAACATGCGACAAACAAGGTGTAGGCTGCCTTAGCTAACCATGTCTCCACTAAAGGTGAGTGATTAGAACAGGTAAGGTTGTGGACCAGCCTTCCTGGCTTCCTGTCAACATATCTCTTTTAGTGAAACTGATTTGTTTCTGACAGGGCCAACACTCTAATATAAACGAGGCATGCCATTCTGGGCATCATTGGTTTTCAGAGTGGAAGGGAGAGTGAGAGAGGATGGTAGTTCTACTGCCTGTCAAGGGTACTTACCCAGATGGCCGGTTCGATTCCAGTCAAGGGCATGTACCTTAGTTGTGGGCACATTTCCAGTGGGAGGTGTGCAGGAGGCAGCTGTTTGATGTTTCTAACTCTCTATCCCTCTCCCTTCCTATCTGTAAAATATCAATAAAAATATTTTTTAGAAATATATTTTATTGATTTTCTTACAGAGAGGAAGGGAGAGGGATAGAGAGTTAGAAACATCGATGAGAGAGAATCATCGATCAGCTGCCTCCTGCACACCCCATGCTGGGGATGTGCCAGCAACCAAGGTACATGCCCTTGAATGGAATCAAACTTGGGACAATTCAGTCCACAGGCCAACAATCTATCCACTGAGCCAAACCGGTTTCGGCAAATATTTTTTGTTTTAATGTGAACAATTAACGTGTGCATCCTCCTATTGGTGCATTAGCCATGAGCATGAATGGTGTTTACTGTCATGCTATAGACACATGGTTTTATCTCACATGCAGACAGGTGTGTGTGTGTAGTTTGGGGGCGTCCCTTAGGAGTCCCACTCAGAGGAAGCTCCTATGGTACAAGGGCCAGAGGGTCATTTCCAAGTCAACATTCTGATTGGGGGGTTAGCAGAGGTCATTGGCCTTGCCAGGGAATCTGAGACGCCGAAAGTTCTGGGGAAAAGTGGTCCACACTCAGGAATGTTCTAGAAGGGAGTAGGGCAGGCAGGGAAACCTGTGGAGAAGATGTGCACGGTGACCTCAGACCTTGACTGGAGCTCTCCGGCTGTTTCCTCTCTGGCAGGCTGACCTACTTCTCGGTAGACACCAGGTTCGAAGACATCTTCAAGGCAGTGGTTCAGAGCCGGAACCTGGTGAGCCTCTGCCTGAGCTGCATGCCTGTCTCTTGGAAGGTGTTCTCGCTGCTGCACCAGGTCTTCACCGATTCGGGGTGCAGCATCCAGCACCTGAGGTGGGTCTCCACCCAACTGAATGAACACTGTGTGGGGGGATGCCGGGGCGGGGGTTGTAAGGTTGGGGGGCCTGGGTGTTCTGGGGGGGTTCTTTGTTTGTTAGTTTTTAAATATATCTTACTGATTTTTTACAGAGAGGAAAGGAGAGGGATAGAGAGCTAGAAACATCAATGAGAGAGAAACATTAACCAGCTGCCTCCTGCACCCCCCGCCCACTGGGGATGTGCTTGCAACCAAGGTATATTCCCTTGACCGGAATGGAACCTGGGACCCTTCATTCTGCAGAAAGACACTCTATCCACTGAGCCACACCGTTTTCTGCCCAGAAGGTTTTTGGCTCGTGGATTCTCTCCCGTCAATGTCAGAGGGCAGAGAGGGAAGACGGCATCGTGTAGTCGACGAGGAGAATGCTAGACAAAGTCAGGAAGTTAGTCAAGAGCCAATTGCACAATAACACAGCACAGCTTATGTCGGGGGGCAGGGAATCAGACGTCCCCGTAAATGTGATGGTTCGCTGAATGGCTGAATGTCTTTTTTTTTTTTTTAATATATATTTTATTGATTTTTCACAGAGAGAAGGGAGATGGGTAGAGGGTTAGAAACACCGATTAGAGAGAAACATTGATCAGCTGCCTCCTGCACACCTCCTACTGGGGATGTGCCCTTGACTGGAATTGAACCTGGGAGCCTTCAGTCTACAGGCCCACGTCTATCCACTGAGCCAAACCGGTTAGGGCTACGCTGAATGTCTTGATTCCTGAGTTAGAATTATGAAACACAGGGAAGAGGCATTGGGGTGGGGGTCGGAGTCGGGGGAAGAACTGCCTACTCCATCTCCAAACTTGGCCCGAATTTGAACTTGGAGAACAGTGTGGGGCAAGACAGATGCGAAGAGGATACTTGTGGGTCATGTTTAGCAGGTGGCCCCTCCCTCGATTGGAGCTGGTCCCTCTGGAAAGAGATGAGAGATGGCTTGGAAACCCGGAGCACCTCACCCCACCCATGTGCATTTCCCTCCTGCAGCTTAACGAACTGCAACTTGGAAGCCAGCGCCTACAGACACCTTGCCTCCCTCCTCCTCAGCAGCAAGACGCTGAAGAAGCTGACCTTGTCCAAAAACGCGCTGTGCATGGAAGGGCTGAAAATCTTCTGTGATGCTCTGTACCATCCGAACTGCGTGCTTGAGTCGCTGGTGTGAGTCGTCTTATGTGGTCTCACCACGGACGCATGTGGCCTGGAGGATGGATGTCTGAGCGTGTGGTCCAAGCACCCTGGTGGGTGTGGCAGAGGCTGGCCTGGTAGTTCCTGTTGGATAAAGCATGGTCCCTCCTAGGTCAAGGTTGCTGTTTATTGATTTTTTTTTAAAGGAAGAGAGAGGAATAGAGAGTTAGAAACATCGATGAGAGAGAATCATCGATCAGCTGCCTTTTGCACACCCACTACTGGGATGTGCCTACAACCAACGTACATGCCCTTGATCAGAATCAAACCCAGGACCCTTCAATCCTCAGGCTTATGCTCTATCCACTGAGCCAAACCGGTTTCGGCCTAGCTCTGTAATTTAGACTTAATGGTCTTGCTCAGTGATTTAAGGAAAAAGGATAATACACGTTCTTCTTTCTAACTCCAAGCCTCAAAATACACATTCATTGTCTTTGGAGTTTCATTATTCTAGGATCTTTCTGGTCCCTGAGGAACCCAGTAAATAATTAATGCCAGTATTAGTTAATGTTACTCCTGTTCAAAAAGGGGCCAGAAGTTATTGGCTCGATACTGACATTCCCAACAGGTTTTATGACGTCACCTCAGAATGCCATCTTCATGATTTGTTTACTGTTTTAATATTTTTTTTCCCCCGACAGATTTGAGATTGGATTCACATCTCATAATAATGCACTCTACAGTTGACCTTCATCCCTAGCTGGTGTGACTCAGTAGTTAGAGTCCTGGCCTGGGCACCGATGGGTCTTGGATTCAAATCCCTGTCAAGGGCACCTACTTGAGTCATAAGTTTGATCCCAGGCCCCAATAGGAACGTGTGCAGAAGGCAACCGATTTGTGCCTTTCTCTCCCTCCCTCTCCCTTCCAGTGTCTCTTTTTAATAAAGTCGAAGGACTTGTATGTACGCATGTACACATAACCAATGGACATGGACACTGGGTGGGAGTGGGGGGAGGGCATGTGCCAGGGGTAGGAGAGGCTGGGGGGAGGTCAATGGGAGAAAAAAGGAGACATCTGTACTATTATTTGTAATACTTTATTTTTTAAAAATGTATCCTATTGAAGTTTTACAGAGCCGAAGGGAGTGGGATAGAGAGTTAAAAAACATTGATCAGCTGCCTTCTGCATAACCCCAACTGGGGATGTGCCCACAACCAAGGTGCATTGCCTTGACCGGAATTGAACCTGGGACCCTTCAGTCCTCAGGCCGATGCTGTATCCACTCAGCCAAAAGAGTTAGGGCTGTAATACTTTACATAGCGAAATAAATAAATAAATAAATAATCAATGAAAAAATATCCTCAGGTGAGGATTAAGAAACAATGATAAGGTATATATTCTAATGGGCTTTCCATGTGCTCAGAGTCCTATATCATCACCACGTCTAATTATAGAATACCTCAGGTGGTTGAACTGTGTTATCTTCCTCCTCATCATCATCATCCTCCTCCTTCTCATCCTTCTCCTCCTCCTGCACCTCCTCTTTCTTTTCCTCCTCCTCCTCTTCCTCCTCCTCCTTCTCCTCTTCCTCTTTCTCTTTTTCTTCCTCCTTCTCCTTTTTTAAAAAAAAAATATTTTATTGAGTTTTTACAGAGAGGGATAGAAAGCTAGAAACATTGATGAGAAAGAAACATGGATCAGCTGCCTCTTGCACACCCGCCACTGGGGATGTGCCCGCAACCAATTTGTATGCCCTTGACCAGAATCGAACTGGGGACCTTCAATCCACAGGACAATGCTCTCTCCACTGGGCCACACCGGTTTTGGCATCCTCCTCCTTTTTTTGATTCCCTGCAGGTTGCTCTTCTGTTGTCTCTCGTTACGTTCCATAAGCTTAATAGCGAAAAGTCTGGTCCTCACCGTAACCTTGAAGCACCTGGATGTGAGCGTGAATAACATACGAGATAGGGGAGTGCTGACGCTGATGATGGCCCTGGTGTTCCCCACCTGCTCCGTGCGGGAGCTGGAGTAAGTCCTCCCACCGCCGCCACATCTTCCTGGGACAGCCGTGTGGCTCCCGGGAAAGGGTTTGGGGACGGGAGTTGTCTTGTTTTACTGTTGTGGCTCCTACCTGAGGATTCGTTGTTCTTATTGTTGTTGTTGTTTATATTTACAGAGTAGAAGAGAGGGAAGGAGGACAGGGGAGAGAGAAACATAGGCACAGAGGGAGATTGATGAGAGAGAGACAAATCGATGGGTTGCCTCGAGCCCATGCCAGGCATGGAGCCTGCAGCTCAGGTACACGCCCATGACTGGGAATGAAACCATCTACTTTGGCTGCATAGGCTGAGGCTCTGGCCACTGGGCCAACAGCGGCCAGGCGATGATGTTGGCTGTGGACGTGAGTAGGGAAGGGAGAGGAATGAGCATACAACGAAGTTGCCAAAAAGAACTCCTTAGAGTTCAAGTCTAGCACCACAAAAACACAGTCTGGAAATGGCATCTGATCGCTTCATCAATCACGTAATTGTCTAGCCACTGTGCTGTACACTGGAAATAGATACAAAATATTGAATACCCGCTGGAATTTTTTTTTAAAAAAATTTTGTTATCTGAGTCATCAGACAAAAATACTTCACAGCCCAGCTGGCATGGCTCAGTGGTTGAGGATCAACATATGAACCAGGAGATCATGGATCGATTCCCGGTCATGGCCCATGAATGGGTAACGGACTTGATCCCCCAGGAGCGGGAGTGAAGGGAGAAGCCAATCCATGATTCTCATCATCGATATTTCTATCTTCCTCTCTCCCTCTCCATTCCTCTCTGAAATCAATGAGAATATATACAAAATGCTTACAGTGATCTGTCTCAGTTTCCCTGATTATGAAATCACTAGAGGCCCGGTACACGAAATTTGTGCACAGGGATGAGGGATGTCTCCAAACTGGGACCCCTCAAAGGATGTCCAACTACCCACCAGGAACGGGCCTAAATGGGCAGTTGGACATCCCTCTCATAATTCAGGACTGCTATTCCCAACTGCTCGCCTGCCTGCCTGCCTTCCTTCCTTATTGCCTCTAACAGCTTCTGCCTGCCAGCTTGATCACCCCCTAACCACAACCATGCCAGCCTGATTGATGGCTACCTGCTCCCCTGCCAGCCTGTTTGCCCCCAACTGCTGTCCTCTGCCAGCCTTGTCACTCATAACTGCCCTGCCCTGAAGACTTTATCACCCCCAACTGTCCTCCCTTGCAGGCCTCGTCCCTTTCAACTGTCCTCCTTTGCAGGCCTCATCCCTCTCAACTGTCCTCCTTTGCAGGCCTGGTCCCTCCCAACTGCCCTCTCCTACTAGCCATATAGTGATGGCCATCTTATGTCCACGTAGGGATAGGGAGCTTCAGGATGCTAAGGATGGGCAACTGGAGGTTCAAGGACATTCACCACCACGTCATGCTCTGAGACCCTTTTGGGAAGGGCAGCCGTGATTCCAGCTCCTTCCCTCTCTGCAGGATATCCGGCTGCTTTTTCACAGACAAAGGCTGTGAGTACATGGTCTATGTCCTGAAAGATAATCCCAACCTGAAGAGCCTGGAGCTTGGGAGCAACAACATCGGGGATGCGGGGATGGAGCTGCTGTGTGGGGCTATGAGACATCCAAACTGCAATCTGGAGAACATCGGGTAGGTCCTAGGTCCCTGGGCTGGGAGGGGCACTCCTGTGTAAGCCTGGGAAGAGCTGAGGGGGATACATTCAATGGCTGTGGGGACGTGAGAACCAGGAGGGGTGGATCTGCTCTTCGGAATGACGCTCTACGCAATGACATTCTCTAGTGCACAACTTGGGAGGGAGGTGTATGGGGCACCCATACATACCCACGTGCTCAGCCAACCAGGCCCCAAGGACTGGCGCTCCCTCCGGGTGCCTCTCTCCTCACAGGCTGGAGGAGTGCATGCTAACTGATGGCTGCTGCGCGTCCCTCGCCTCCGTCCTTGTCAGCAGCAGAACTCTGAAGAAAATCAATCTGCTTGGGAACAAGTTGGGCGATGAGGGAATCGTGCGACTTCTCGAGAGCCTGGCTCACCCGTGTTGTGTCCTTCAGACCATCGGGTGAGTTGGGCTCTGTCCTCCGTGGCGACTGGGACAGTTCTGTGATGAGATGGTCCAGGCGGTACCAGGTGAGGGCAGATGCTGTGGCCGGCACCAGACACCTGGAACATGAGAAGAATGGTCTTCTCTGTTGGGATTTGGAAAATATTCATATTCCTAGCTGCTGTGGCTCAGGGGATAGAGCATTGGCCTGCAAAGTGAATGTCCCAGGTTTAATTCCTGTCAAGGGCATATGTCTGGTTTGTAAGCTCAATCCCCAGGAGTGGGTGTGCAGGAGGCAGCTGATCAATGATTCTCTCTCATCGGTTTCTAGCGTTCTATCCCTCACACTTCCTCTCTGTAAAAAATTAATAAAGTATATATTTTTTTAAAAAAGAATGCCTGAAGAATGTCGTGTGGGGAGAAGGGTCCCTGAGGCCACAGAGCCGGTCTAGAGAACGGAGGGTTAACAGAGTTCTCCCTCTATTTTCTCAGGCTCGACATGAAGGATCTGAACGCAGAAACAATGGAGTTGTTCACGATTGTAACCAACAGAAACTCCTACCTGCACATCACGAACCAGTCCTGGGCAAAGAAGGAAGGCAGGGAAGTCAGTTGTAGCCTGGGGGATGTCAGTCTTTCCCGGTCTGTCCTGCAGCTGCCAGACCTGCCTTGGAATTCCCTCTCCTCAGACTCGAGAGAAAATCGGCCACCGTCCTGAGGAACTGCCTCCATTCCATCCTCCCTACCATGTGTTGGGCAGGAATTCCCATCATGGCTGGGAGGTAGGATAACGGATTAAGGTTTCTTTTCCATATTTGTTTGGAAACTTGATGGAGTCAACCTCTTTCTCTATGGAACTCCTACACTGTCCATAAGAGTAAGAAAAGCATTCTGCAGAGTAATAAAAGGTCACAGTGCATCGGAGAAAGTTCCCTTCTATCCAGGGTCCGTGTGGGGTCACTAATTGGATGGGAGACCCATGGTCCCTTGACTTCTGTCCAGGTAGAGCTGCCAACGGGTTCCCCTCCGCGTCCCCTGAGAAGAATCTCTCAGGCTCCGTTCCCACATTTGTGTCTCTACATCCACTGCTCTCTCCCGATTTTCTCACGCCTCCAAAGGAGGTGGTTCCCTTATTTTCCCCGTCTCTGTTCATGCGTGTACAGGTGTCCCATGGGGCACAGTGACTTTGCCAAAATTCCAAGATCCGTGAGATCCGTGTGACCTCACTAAACCCTCTCCTTTTATTACTTCTTTCAAAAGGGGGAGTGGGACAGCTGGCATCTTGACTAACGTTCCCCCTGTGACAGCACATGTGTGGGACTCCACTGGAGAAGATTGGGGGGCAAGGCAGGAGTGCCCAACCCATGAGAAGGAGCCATCAGTGAAGTTGGGTGGTTTGAGGTACCTTAGGGCTGAAAATCTCTTTCTGGAGGACAATCACATTCTCATCACCATGGGTAAGGCTTCTCTTTCCTCCACACGTTTCCCAGCTGGCCTCTCTCCGTTCAGTCCATCTGTCCTTCTGAGCCTTTCACTCTCTCCCTCGTCCCATCTGTGACCTTCTGTCCTCCCGTTGGGGACGCTCAGCCTCTGACTCCCCGACACTCCATCCTGCTCTGTCTCTAGGTGCAGGGAGTACGGACAATGCAGTTCCCACCAGGTGTGAGACAACACACTTTCCCACCAGGAGTATCTGAGAGAGGAGTCCACATTCCTGTGAATAGTTGACTTTGTGTGACTCTGTCATTTCCACCATGCGGGGAGGTGGGCAGCAATAGCACATTGTGGCTGAAGTCAAATTTCTCCTCTGACTAAGATTCTTGGGCAGTTTTCATACATGTGTGGACCATGTAACCATCCTCAATAGATGGTTCAACCTCTTGTTCATGAGTGGGTGGGACTCTAGTAAGTTGCCAGCATCCTTACCTAGTAGAAAAACTTAACTATTAATGGATCTGTGGGCAGAAACCTGTGAGGTGAAAGAAAGTGTCTCTTCTTTGCCCCTAGCTCCTGGCACTGAGCTCCTAAAACCCTGGGCACCTCCTGAGGGACAGGTGTCTTTGGAACATTGGTGAGATGGCTCTTGGCTAAGGGGCCTGGAGAGCCTCAGGGTGCAGTCTGGTCCCCAGAAAGAACCAGCTGATCAGAGGGTGGGAACGTTCAGGCCCTAGAAGGAGGCAGAGCAGTAGGAGCCTGAACACCCATCTCTCCAACCATAGAGGCCTGTGTGCAGGGACCTGGGCCTGCGGGACACTGACGGGGAAAATGCCTCCTGCTGCTGTCAGACGGGGAACCCAGGAAAATGAGACGAATACTGCTACACAAACACAGGGACAGGCATAGTGTCCACAAGAGCAAAGATATAAACACCCAGGAGAGTAGGGCAGAGGTAAGGCCCAGGCCTAATCCCAGGCTGACCTGCCCCAGGAAGGCTCACTGTCCAGGCTCCTGGAGATGCACTGCATTAGGACACGTGACAAGGCCTGGGGGAGGGGAGTCCCCGTGACCACAGGTCCTGGTGGGACAGGGTTCCCCTGAGGGACAAGGTCAGAGGAGCAGAGAGGTGACCCGCTGAGGAGTGACCACGTCAAAGCCCACGATGCACAGAGCACTGACCAGGACCTGTCCCAGCCATGCTCAGTCCTCACCACCCCTCCCGTCCCGCCTACAAAGAGCACAGAATACACAGGAATCTGTAAAATTCTTGATGCTTCTGTTTATTTCCTCTCAGAAGACAGGCAGATTTCACCTTTAGAAGCCAAGAGAGACACATCAGAGCCCTGGCCACTGTCACTGTCTGGAGGGGACAAACCAGGGAAGGGGTCAGAGCTCCAAGGTATGAGACTAAGAGGAACTATGGGGGTGGGATCCCCTATGGCTCCCTCTGCACTGTCACAGGGTTTCAGGGTCACCCCCCATACTCACTGGCAGCCTGAGCATAGCTCCCTCCTTTTCCACCTGCGGGAAGAAAACACCCCGTGAGAGACCAGGGAGGAGGCAGGGCCAGGAGGTCCTAGAGGAAGCCCTAATTGTGGGCCCAGAGAAGTTTCCAGAAGCATGTGTACAGACCCAGGCAGGACCTGGACACATGATTGAAGCACATGTATGGGGACTGGACTAACCGCCCTCCTGGAGGTCTGTGCTCAGCAGGGACCTCCCCTCTGACCTGGGGATGTTGGGAACCGGGTCCCCACCACCAGCAGCATCAAGTGAGAAGTGGGCCCCTCATTTCCCACGGGCCTCACTACAGAGTCAGTGTGAGCACAGAGCCCCATACTGGCCATCGCACATGTGGGGATGTGCTTCCCGTGAATGAGGGGGACACACATGTATCTGGGCTTGAACCCCCAGTGAGACAGACACTCGGACCCCACCCCTGCCCACCTGAGTGCCTCCTCCCCCACATCACAGCTCCAGCCACAGCTCCCAGCAGGACCAGGCCCCCAGCGATGCCCAGGATGATGTAGATGAAGGTGTGAGGAGGAGGCTCTGGAAGGAGAAGGGAATGGAAGGTGAGGGCCCTGACCCCAGGCCTCAGCCCCCATGCCCCGCTGCCCTGAGTAGAGGCTCTGTGCCCACGGCCCTCCTTACCCCATCTCACGGTCAGGGGCTCGGGCAGCCCCTCGTGCTGCACATGGCACGTGTATCTGTGCTCCTCTCCAGGGGGCACCCCCACGGCCGCCCACTTCTGGAAGGTGACGTCCCCCACAGGCCTGGTCTCCACCATCTCCATGTCCTGGGTCTGGTCCTCCCCATCACGCTGCCAGGTCAGGCTGATGTCCGCAGGATAGAAGCCCAGTGCCCAGCACCTCAGAGTGACCTCCCGGGCAGAGATGGGGTGGTGGCTCACGTGTGTCTTTGGAGGGTCTGAGGGGAGGGGAGAAAATGCAGGAACTTTGCATCCTCCATGGGACACTCCCGCAGTGCCCATGTGACCATCCTGAGAGAGGACAGACACCTGGTTGGGGATGGAGCACACAGCACACATACCAGCCTGGACAGAGGCACCTGGAAGGACCTCCTAGTTATTGAAAAGTTCTAGAATTAGACACAAACCAGGGCACGAGGCAAGTCTCTGAGGGGAGAAAAAGGATTTGTGGTCCTAACTTGGGTGTAGGCTATCTGATTCAGAAAAGCTGGGGACAAGCCTCAGACACAGGGGGTGTGGGGCAGTGCATAATGCCTGAGAGAGAAGGTCCCCGTGGGCCCCAGAGCCCCTGCAGGGCCCATGGGAACCACTGATAGGCTATTGCAGGGGGTCTCCCTGCACCCAGGGAGAGCCTGCACCCCTACCTGTCCCTGAGTGGAAGGGGAGTCCCTCTGGTTCCTGACCTGGACATCCTGGGTAACCCCCTCCCTGACCCAAGGAGGGGTGTCTGACACTGACCCCCTGTCCTGTCTCCTCGTAGCAGCCCCAGCTCGGGCGGCCCCAGTGCCCCTAGTACCTGCGCGCTGTAGGGTCTCCTTCTCCTTGTCCAGGTACATGCGCAGTGAGTCTACATACAGGCCCTTCAGGTAGCTCCTCTTTCTCTCTGCCGCACCCGCCGCCTCCCACTTGCACTTTGTGATCTGAGCCGCCATGTGGGCAGCGGTCCAGGAGGTCAGGTCCTCCTTCAGGGCGATATAGTCGGTGCCATCGTAGGCGTGTTGGTTGTACCTGCGGAGGAGTTGCCCATCGGGTCCCACCATGCAGCCATACATCTTCTGGATGGTGTGAGACCCTGACCCCGCCTCGAAGTCAGCCCCATTTTGAGGTCAGCCCGCCCCACCAGTCCCGCCCACCCGAGGGGACTGAATCTAAAACTGAAAGTGAAATCGGGTCACAGTCACAATCCCCAAAGGCTCCTCCCGGGGGATGGGAGTGCCCCGCGAGTCCTGCCGCCTCGGGGTGACGCTTGTACCCGGACCCTCGGGGTGACCCTGGGCCGTCCGTGGGGAAGGCGGTCTTGACGGGCCCAGAGCGAGGCTCACCGTCCTCGCTCTGGTTGTAGTAGCCACGCAGGATCTGCAGGTTCCCTCGGAAAGCCTGTGCGTTTCTCTTGCTGCTCTGAGTGTGCTGGTCCCAATACCCAGGGAACACCTGCTCCACCCACGGCTGCTGCAACCACAGCGCCCGGGGCTCCATCCTCCCACTCGCCGCATCGCTATCGAACCGCACGAACTGCGTGTCGTCCACGTAGCCGACGGAGAGGAAGTGGGACTTCCCGCGGCGGGTCCGGGACAGGATGGTTTCGAAATATCTCAGGGAGTGGGGGCCTGGGGGGCGGACGGAGGGCAGGGCCGGGGCTGGACACGCGCCTTCCCCGGCCGGCGCCCCAGCCGGGTCCCCTCGCTCCTCCCCGCACAGCCGCCCCCTGAAACCCCGCACTCACTGGCCCAGCTGGGGGTGAGGACCAGCACCCACTAGAGCAGCAGGAGGAGGGTGGGGGGCCTCTGCACCCGCATCCTGGCAGCTTGGGGAGCATCTTAGTCCAGTGCTTCCGCGGAGGACTTATAACCCGGAGCCGCGGGGATGCTGATTGGCTGATGTGGAATCCGTTTAGCTAAGGGGAGTGAGAGGAATTAACGTGTCATCAGTATCCAGGAACGAGGCACTGACACACTTTGGGAGAGAAGTGAAGCCAGGGCACTGGAGAGTCCCCACCACAGAGCTCTCCCGCTCCTCCCCAGACTCTGTGCCCTGCTGAGACCTGAACCCAGGCCTGGGCCCTGAACTCGGTCCTGACCCTCCTCCTGCGGGGAGCTCGTCCCCTTGTCCCCTGAGGCCTGGCCTGGGCGCTGTGCTGTTCAGGGACTTTCCAAGGTTTGGGGTTCACCATCTCTGTGTAGCCTCACACAGGGGGGAGCCCCCCAATAACCTTGTTCCTATGGTTCCCTCTGTCACAGTCACCACTCACGGAACCACACGGGGAAACAAGTATGAACTCACGCCGCATGCTCACTGCCTGGGAGATGGAGACAGAGTCATGTTTTTGTGAAAATCACCAAGTTCCTAAGTGAAGGAGGAGGAGAGAGGAGGGGCCTGCTCCCAGGTCACATCCTGCCTGTCCTCCTGGGAGGTGCTGGGTTTGCACATTCGCTTCTGCGTTTGCTCTGTTGCTGTGGCGGCAGCTTATTAAGACATAGACAGCCGCACAGACATGGCAGGAGCCGTGTTTTGGGGGTTATTTTTTTTTTTTTGCCACGTGATTGGATGGTTTGTTAGAACAAATTCCCTGACAAACTACATCAAATAACCATTTTCTGAAAGACACCCACAGACCCCCCTGAGGACAAACCCGGCGGGGCCTCCACCAAGCCAGACAAATAAGTCAATGAGCCCAGGTCCGGCCGGAGGGGACAGGCGTCTATGAATAAAAAAGTGTGTGGCGGCTCTGGGTGCGCGTGTTAGGGCCTCGTGGCCGGGATCCTGGCCTCCGCGTGTGTCCAGGTGGCTGTGGGCGACGCGTGGGGCATGCTGGGTGGGATCAGGACTAGCACCTCCTTTAGGGACTCCCTAGGATCTGGGGAGGGACCCCACTGCCACGCACACACCCAAACATCCGGTGGGCGCACACCATGCCCGGCGCCTGGTGCAAACAGCCAGGACCTGTGTGGCCTCCATCCAGCTGCAGGGCCCCCACAGGTGGTCCCCAGCATCCACATGCATGCAGACACCAGGGCCTTCCCGGCACACCCACGCCACTCTGGTCAAGGGGCACCCCCACCCACACACACCCACACACACACACGGGCTCTTTGGCTTAGAAACTCCAGAAACACAGCCCCCAGGAGGGGCCGCCTGGCGTGTTCCCATCAACAGGATCCTGAGAAAACCCACCTGCTCCCAGGCCTGTCCCTGCCCCGCCCCCAGTACAGGCCTGTGGGGCCCGAGCCCAGTGCACATGCCCCGTTCATGCCCGGTGTCCGGGACAGGGCGGCATGCTGCTTCGGGAGCTCCCAAGAGCCCAGCTGTAGCCGCTCTGGCCTGGCTCCAGCCTCCCCCTGGCCCAGAGGCCACGAACCAGGAGCAGGGGCCTGGCACCCCCTCTGGGCAGGCTCTGCACCCGCAGGTGCGCCCGGGCTGGTGGGGAGCAGGTGTGGGCAGAGGCTTGCCCCTGTAGGCGGCCAGGAAGCTTGGGTCTGCAGCCGTGTTGGCACTGGAGGCTGGAAGGACTGGGGCTCCTGCCCCAAGCATCTCTCAGCCACATCCCTGCCCGGCCGCTGGGCTCCGGACATCCAGCACCTCTGGCTCCCTGTTTGGCACTGAATGACCCACGGATGCCCATCCCCAGTCCGGCCTGGCCAGCACCCAGGGACACGCCAGGCCAGAACCGCTCTAGCCCAGGACGCTCGGGCCCTGCAGGTGGGGAGGCCACTGAAATGGACAACCTGCTTTCCTCCAAAAGGAGAGAGGAAAGAAACAAGGAGGCAGCGGGCACGGGCAGCCCGACCCCAGCCCTTGGCAGCGGCCTCAACAGGAGCTGGGCCCAGAGGCGGCAGGGTGGGGGTCAGGGTGCTGGCACGGAGCTCAGGTGGCCTGGGTAGAGTCGAAGTGCCCCAGCAGTGCCCCCGCTGGCAGCTCAGCTGCAGGTGACCTTGGCCTTGAGCTCCAGGGAGGCTGGGTGGGTGGGGGCGGAGCTCAGGAGCTTCCTCTCTAGTGGCCAGGGTGGCCAGGGCTGGCACTGGGCTCCCCATGCACAGCTTGCTCCCATTGGGTGTGTCTGCTCCCGGGCTGAGCTCCAGGTGGGGCCTGTGCGGGCTCTGCAGCTTGCCCAGCTTCCCCGCGGCGTCCACAGCGCAGAGCGGCCCATTTTCCGAGCCCTCACGGTCAGGCTCCATCCAGGGATGGCCCGCGGCCGGGGTTCCATCGGTGGCCCTGCCCGGAGTCTATCACCCCGCAGGCCTGGCCCTGAGGACGGGTCCCCGGAGGGGGCGGCCCTCACACCTGCTGACCTGAGCGCAGCACAAGGGGTGGCGCTGTCGCCCCTTCGGGCCCCAGAGTGGGACCTGCTGCCCAGGAGCCTGGCCTGGCTCCGGAGTGGCTCCCTCCTTCCCCGACCCGTGGGGGCCTCCCAGGAGGGGGTGCGGGGCCCCGGGGTGGATGCTGCTGCAGGGCCTCAGCTCTGGCCTGCGGGCGGCGCAGGGGCTCCCCTTCCCTTAGTGGTCCCGGTCCCCACCCCTGGTGTCCTTCTGCCCCAAGGAGGCTGCGCGGTGAGGAGGGGGAGCTGGGCCCCGAGGCCCTGACACCCCGTAGACCTGGGGCCTCGGACCCCCTGTGCCCTTTGCCTCCTGAAGCCCCTCGCGTGCTGGACAGCCTGAGTGGGGTAGCCCCGTTAGCTGAGGGGGAGGCCCCGCCCCGCGGAGCTCCTGGCCTTTAAAGCGACACCTGAGTAGCCGCCCTTTTGGGGGGCTCCTGGGCAGAAGCACCAGCGGGAGGGACAGGGCTGCTGGGCCCGCACCACTGGGCGCCGCCAGGGGGCAGCAGACCGCATGGTCATCTCCTGACCCCGCCCCCGGGCCCTGCCCCCAGGCTGTAAAGTGGGGGTTTATGTGCTGGTTTCCACTCTAAGGGGTGTGTGTCCACCATGGACATGCCTCCCTCATCGGCGCCCCTTTCGCGGGATCCCCCGCGTCCCGGTCTCTGCGGGAGGCCCTGGGCCTCGCCCTCCGTCCTCAGGGGCGTTGGGCAGGGCGGCTGCTTTTCTCACTGGAAAACTGTGCTCAGCGGAGTGCAGCCCCCTCTCACTCAGAAAGAGGGGTGCCCCCCAGGAGCCAAAGCTGGCGGCTCTGCTGAGGGGCCGGGGCGGGTGCCCACGGGACGGGGCAGAGGGGAGGAAGGAGGCAGGAGTGTCTCCAGCTGTGCCCCCTCCCACAGGCCTCCAGCTGGGAGGCTCCAGCGCGGGCAGCGGGCAGCGCACAGGCGCGGGGCGACCTGCTGAGCAGGCGCCCGTGTGCGGACGCCCCGCCCCCGTGGAGGGGTTCCTGCTCTCGGTCCCCCGACGCGCCTCTGGGGCTAGCGATCAACCTGTGCAGGCCCGGCCCCTGCTCGTCCAAGGAGACTGCCCCGCGCACGCAGCTCAGCACACCCGCCTCTGGGGACCCGGCGCCTGGGCTCGAGGAGGCGCCATGGGACGCAGGGCAACCCAGGAAGCCTTCCCGGAGGGGGCGGCGGAGGGACTCAGCCCCGCATCATTGCTGGGGGACGCGCAGCCGCCTTTGGGGGTCCCCGGCCGCCTGACCATCCCGAGGCCGGGACAGAATGGGACCCCGGTTCCGCTGCACTTTCCTGGGCCTCAGTCGCAGGAACTGGAGAGGTAGCCCCCACACACACCCTTACCCCCCCTCCGCCTCCCCTCTGCCTCTGCAGCAGCGGGTCCTCGGGGCTGGTGGTGCCCCCGCGGGAGGAGTGACGGGAGGAGGGAGTGGTGTGGCTGCAACCTGCCCTACCCTGTCCTGGCTGTGTTTATTGGCGCTAAAGTTGTGACTACTCCCCACATGCACCTAAGTGACACATGAGATGATACACACACTAACACTCACAGGCACCCACACACATGCATGCTTGCATACAGGCATGAACACAAACACACATGAATATGCACTCACACACATTCACGCAAACATGGGATCATACAGGCACCCACACGCACACACAAGCAGACACTTGCACACACGCGCGTGCACACACACACACACTGTGTTTAGATTTGCTCTTGTTTTTTATTTTTTATTTTTTTTATTTTTTAAAATATGTTTTATTGATTTTTTTCAGAGAGGAAGAGAGAAGGATAGAGATTTAGAAACATCGATGAGAGATCAGCTGCCTCTTGCACATCCCCCACTGGTGATGTGCCCACAACCAAGGTACATGCCCTTTGACCGGAATCGAACCTGGGACCTTTCAGTCCGCATGCCAACGCTCTATCCACTGAGCCAAACTGGTCTCGGCTAGATTTGCTTTTGTTAATTCTCACTGATCTATGTTTTTCCAGTGATTTCTCTCTTCCTTACAGAGAATGCCAGGATGAAGGACAGAGGGAGGAGGAGGGGCCAGGGAGAAGGACGGAGGAGGAGGGGCCAGCGAGAAGGAGGGGATGGGGGGGAGAGGGCAGAGGGAGAGAGGAAGAGGCCCCAGAGAGGAAGGAGGAGGGAAAGGGGGAGCCCCAGAATGGAGAGGCTGGGACTGCTGCCTCCCATGTGGAGGGGTGTGCGCCCAGCGGCCCTGGCCCAGGACAGCGCCCAGGACACTGTGGCGAGGGCGGCGCTCTGGGCGCTGAGCGGCCGGCCAGGGCAGCAGCCTCTGTGTCAGGGGACCGTCCCCACGGCGCTCTGACCATCCGCGCTGTCACCGCGCCCCAGGTGGGGGTCAGATGGTTGGGCACCCCCTCCTCTGCCCTCAGTGCACAGGCTCAAGACAGGCTCCCCAGGAGCAGGCCCCACCCCATCAGGGGCAGAAGGCCCTCAGTCTCTCTCTCCCCCGCCCTCTCTCTAAAGAGCCATCCCCCTCTCCCGCCCAGCTGGGTGCCCCACTCAGAGCAGGGCTGGGAACACAGGGTGACCTGGGAGGTCTGCTCTCCCCCCTGCCTGGCTCAGCGCCTCCTCCTCAGGCCTGACACCGCCCTCAGGGCCTTACCCCCAGCTCCCAGCTTCTCTTCATTTTTATTTTATTTTTTTTTTTTTTTACCTTCAGACATATTTTTATTTATTTTACTTAGGCCAGATAATTAGCATATAAATCAGAAAAACTGCCTAAACCAGTTTAGCTCAGTGGATAGAGCATTGGCCTGCACACTGAGAAGTCCAGGTTTGATTATGATCAAGGGCATGTACCTTGGTTGCTGGCACATCCCCAGTGGGGGGTGTGCCAGAGGCAACTGATCAATGATTCTCTCATCCATGTTTCTCTCTATGTCTCTCCCTTCCTCTTGTTAAAAAAAATCAATAAAATATATTCTTTCAAAAGAAAAACGGAGTGCCTTTGAACTCTATCACATATTCTCTCCAAATCTTTAAAGAGCCAAATTCTAAAAGACACACACTCACAAGTAGTGAAAGACATACACACACACACACACACTCACACCAATCCCCTTCAGGAACCATGATCCAATAATATATTTCATAGGTGAGATCTCACTCATCAATGTACAAAACAGACAGACAATCAACCCTCCCTCTACACTGATTAAGACCCGTGCCCCCGGGAAGAGCACTTATAGTCAGAAAGGTTTCTTGGGAGCGCTGTGAGGTGGCCTGTGTCATAAAGTAACAGAAGCCACAGAGCTGCTCTGCGGTGTCTGGTGGACACAAGACATGGGCCCTCCGCGGAGGCTCTGGCAGAGAAGCTGGAATGTGTCTGCACTCAGGGCCAGAGCCAGCCTGAGCTCACTCCCTGCTCTCTCCTGTGGCCGCTCCTCCACCAGCTCCCTGCACTGTGGGCTCAGGGGAGGCAAAGGCATTCTGATGCTTCTTTCCTCTCAGGGCTCTGGTGTCCCCCCAGGCAAGGAGCTCATCTCCTTTTGCCTCAGGCCATCCCCATGGGCAGGAGGTGCATGCAGCCAGCAGAGGCACCTTTCTCCTCCTCACTCTGCAGTCATTCTGCCACCTGGTCCATCCCAGATCCTGCATATCCTTTGCCTCCTCCACTCCCTGCTGGGACCAGTTAGCACTTCCAAAGGGGCTCCCACTGCTCCCCCCCACCACCACCAAACTCGCTCTTCCTGGTTTACAATGTGTGGAACTTATTTCATCTGGAAAGGCCACTTTTCCCATCTCCTTCACCCCCTGTCCAGTGAGTTTGTTGGGGAGACTCTGGTGAACAAACCAAGAGGTTTCCGGTGCCCTGGGCCCCAGCGCCATCTGTGTGGGAAGGTTCACCCAGTTCTGCCAGTTCCTGCTCCCATTCCATTGGGGAGAACTGGCACTGAAGCCAGCCCAGGAGCCAGGGGCCCAGCTGCAGCCCCTTCTGGGACCCTCTAGAATGTTCTGGTCCAGGGAGGCCTCCGATGCTCCTGCCCCAGCCCCTGTCACAAGAGCAGAAGAGGGGGCACTGAGAGCAGTCAGCCCGCAGAAGACGAGAAGACAGGCTGGGGCCTGTGGGTGGCTTGTCCCCGGCCTCAGCTGAAGGAGGACAGCCATGTGCAACCCTGCTGTGAGGTCCTCATTGCTCCCTGTCCTTCCTGCCCCACTCTGCACACCAGAGAGCGGGGTTTTCATTTGTTTCTTTGCTTTAAAGACTTTTAGAGAGAGAGGGAGGGAGAGGAAGACGGAGAGGGAGGTAGAAGCATGGATCAGTTGCCTCCTAGAGGCCCCCTACTGAGGATCAAGTCAGACACCAGGGCATGTGCCCGAATAGGGAATGGAACCTGGGCCTCCTGGTGCATGGGTCACCCTCCCTCCTGAGCACACTGGCCGGTTGGAGAGAAGGTGTTCTGTCTGTCTTCACTACATAAGCAGCAGGCCTACAGGAAGCCTGTACAGAGGCTTCTCTACATATTAGTGTTGGGTGGATGGCTGGGTGGATGGCTTGATGGCTGGAGGGGTAGATGGTATAGAGGGGTAGATGGATTGAAGGATGGGTGGATGGGTGGATGGATGGATGGGTGGATGGATTGATGGATGGGTGGATGAATGTATGGGTGGATGGATTGATTGGTGAATAAATGGATATATGAATGGATGAATGGGTGGATGGATTGATGGATGGATGGGTGGATGGATGAATGGATGGATGGGTGTTGAATGCATGGATGGATGCATGGATGGATGGATGGATGAATGATTGGATGGATGATTGGATAGTTGGATGGGTGAATTGATGGATGGATGGATGGGTGGATAGATGGAGGGATGAGTAGAGTCAGGGATAAATGGATGGATGGGTGGATGGATGGGTGGTAGAATGGATGGTTGGATGGGTGAATGGAAGGATAGATGGAAGGATGGATGGGTGGATGGATGGATGGGTGAATAAATGGATATATGAATGGATGAATGGGTGGATGGATAGATGGATGGATGTGTGGATGGATGAATGGATGGATGGGTGATGAATGCATGGATGGATGCATGGATGGATGGATGAATGAATGGTTGGATGGTTGGATGGATGGTTGGATAGTTGGATGGGTGAATTGATGGATGGATGGGTGGATAGATGGATGGATGAGTAGATTCATGGATAAGTGGATGGATGGATGGTAGAATGGATGGTTGGATGGGTGAATGGAAGGATGGATGGATGGATGGATGGATACATAGATGGATGGATGGGTGGATAGATGGATAGGTGGATGGATGTATGGAATGATGGATATATAGATGGATAGGTAGATGGAAGGATGGATGAATGGATAAAAGGATGGATGTGTGGATTGGTGTATGGATGCATAGATGGATGGAAGAATGGATAGATGGATGGGTTAATAGGTGGATGGATAGATGGGTGGATGGATATATGGATGGATGGATGGATGGATGGATGGATGGTTGGATGCATGAATCGATGGCTGAATGAATGAATGGATGGACAGGTGGATGGATGGATGGTTGTGTGGATGTATGGATGGGTGGATGGATGAATGGATGGATGGGTGGATGGATGGATTGATGGAATGATGCGACGATGGATGGATGGATGGGTGGATGGATGAATGGGTGAATGGGTGGATGCATGGATGGGTGGATGGATGGATGGGTGGATGGGTGAATGGATGGGTAGATGGATGGATGGACAGGTGGTAGGATTGAGGGATGGGTGGATGGTTGGATGGGTGAATGGATGGATGGTTGAATGGATGAATGGATGGATGGGTGGGTGGATGGATTGATGGAATTATGCGACTATGGATGGATGGATGGATGGATGGATGGATGGATGGGTGGATGGATGAATGGCTGCATGGGTGGATGTATGGATGTGTGGATGGATGGATGGATGGATGGATGGATGGATGGGTGGATGAATAGATGGATGGGGCAGTGGTCAGTGTCGCTGCTTTTCTTACTGCAAGCTGTGCTCAGCGGAGTGCAGCCCCCTCTCCCTCAGAAAGAGGGGTGCTCCCCAGCAGCCGGAGCTGACCGCCTTGCTGAGGGGCCAGGATGAGTGCTCACGGGACAGGGCAGAGGGGAGGGCAGCGGCAGAGGTGTCTCCAGCTTCTTCCCCTTGGACAGGCCTCCAGCAGGGAGTCTGCAGCTAGGGCAGTGTACAGGCGTGCGGCGACCTGCGGAGGAGGAGCCTGTGTGTGGACACCCAGTCCTACATGGAGGGCTTCTTCCTCTCGGTCCCTGGACCGCGCCTCTGGGGCTCGTGATCGCCCTGTGCAGGCCAAGGCCCTGCTCCTCTGTGGAGACGTCCCTGCACACACAGCTCCTTGGACTCTGCCTCTGAACTCCTCGACCGAGGAAGCTTGCCAGAGGGGGCAGCGGAGGGACCAGCCCAGGACTCAGCCTCACAGCGTTCCTGGGGTCGCGCAGCCGCCTTTGCGGGTCCCCGGCCGACCAACCATGCCTGCTGGGACCCGACAGTCCCTCCCTGCCAAGGCAGGGACGAGGCCCGCAGTCAGCTCCTTGGCCATATCTTGTGGGGGGGGGGGGAGTGCGGGGTTCCCCCAGACCCTGAGCCCCTTGAACAGCTGGGCGGTGGCAGCGGGGCCAAGGTGGGAGCCCTTTGGAGATGAGCTTGGAGCCACGGAGGAGCTGGTTCTGACTCCGTGTCGCCCACGGCTGAGGTTGGGCCTGTGCCCCCGCACCCGGTGACCCCTGATGTCATCTCTGCCACTCCAGTCCCTCAGTCAGAGTTGGGGTCGAGTTCTGGGCGGAGCTGAGGGGAAGGCAGGGGCTCCAGGGGTGGTGGTAGCGGCGGGGACCCAGGTTCTGCTGCCCCTTCCTGGGCACCTGGCTCCAGTGCTCACTGGCAGACCCACCCCTTTTTCCAGGTTTTGCAGGGGACTGATCTAGGGTTGACAGTGGTGGGAGGATCGCCCTGCTCTGTCCTGTGTTTATTGGGGTTAAAGGTGTGATCACGTCCCAACATACAAGTTAGTGACACTCACATGAGATGACACACATTCACTTACACACTCACGCAGGCACTCACACACACAAACTTTTCTATATGGGGAGAGAGAGAGAGAGAGAGAGAGAGAGAGAGAGAGAGAGAGAGAGAAAGAGAGAAGAGAGAGAGAGGAGAAGAGAGAGAGATCGAGAAGAGAGAGCGAGCAGTTAATTCTCACTGGATGTTTTTCCATGATTTTTCTCTTTTATTTATTTTCTTATTATTTTTTATTGATTATGTTATTACATAATTGTCCTCATTCCCCCATTTCCATCTCAAACCCCTTCCTACATATACCTTCCCCCTCACCCCGTTTTGTCCATGGCCACTGGCCAGGCCCATATGTATGCACACAAGTGCTTTGGTTGATCTCTTCCCCTTACCCCCACCCTCCCCTACTTTCCCTCTGAGGTTGGAGAGTCTGATCACTGCTTCTCTTTCTCTGGGTCTGTTTTTGTCCATCAGTTTATGTTGTTCATTATTTCCTCTAGATGAGTGAGATCATGTTATCCAAGAAATACCCTTGTAAGATCTGAAACTGAGACAAGCCATAATGGTTATGCTGAGAGGCAAATGAGTCAGTGTGTAGTGAGTTCCTTTCTGGGCCAACAGTTCTTTTGAGTCCCAATTTCAATGTCAAACAGTTCCTTGTGTGTACATATCTGCCATGATATTTCAGATCTGATTGGTGGACAAATGGTGGTGATACAAGTCCGCCCGTCTCTGGTTTGGTCCTGGGCAGAGTATTTAATTTTTTAACTTTATATTTATTGTTGTCACTATTACAGATGTCTCCATTTCCCACCACAACCCTTTTCCCACTTCCATCTAGTCCCCATCCTCTTTCTTCTGGCCATCACTGGACAGTTGTCTGTGTCTGTAGGTTATGGATAAGTGCCCTTCACTTTCTTCCATCCAATCCCGAGATGGGAGAGAGAGCGAGAGCGAGAGCGAGAGCGAGAGAGAGAGCGAGAGCGAGAGAGAGAGAGAGAGAGAGAGAGAGAAAGAGAGAGAGGAAGAGAGAGAGGAGAGGGAAAGAGAAACATCGATGTGTTGTTCACTCATTCATGCACTCATTGGTTGATTCCTGTGTATGCCCTGATGAGGGATTGAACCCACAATCTTGGCGTATTGGGATGACGCTATCACCGACTGAGCTACCCATCCAGGGCTAGAGTTATTGTTATTTTAAAATATCTTTTTTTATCCCTCCCTAAGGATGCTGAGACTTTTACCAAGCTCTCTGCCCTTTTTCTGTGGAAACCTTCTCCGGGGCTCTGTCCAGCAGCCCATTCCTGAACGTGCTGCTTCTCTTCTCCCGAGGAGCGTGGTCGGACCCTAAGCCTTGCGTTCCCGCCCTCCTCCCTGGCTGAGCAGCCGTCCAGGTTGTGCCCACACCTCCTAGCCCGTGTCCTGCACTGTGTGGTCTCTGCCCTAAGCGGCTCCCATCCCATTTCACAGAAGCCCAGAGCAGAGGAGACAGTGGGCGGGTGGGCGGGCGTCTCAGGGTGGGGACGCGGCCCGTCCACGGCTGCTTCCCCGGAGCCCGGCGCCCGGGGTGCTGTCCGGCGGGAGGACCCTGTGCCTGGCACAGACAGGTGCCAGGCAGGGGCAGGGGTGAGGCCCAGAGCAGCTGTGTGGGCCCCTGGTAGGTGCTCAGGAAGCGCCCGTGAGCTCCGGGGCTGCAGGTGGGGGTGGGGGTGGGGGAGGTGGGGGGAGGGCGAGGGCACAGGTTCGGGTGCCGGGGTAGACACCAGGGCGGAAGCCTCGCCTTCGCGGACTGAGCCCCGCACTGTCTCTCTCCCCGGGAGGCAGATGCTGGGTGTTCAAGGACACGAACTGGAGGAGAGATTCCTCCGCCCGGCTCCGACTTCTCCTGGGCCCGCAGGGACAAGACTTTTTTCTTTCTATCTTTCTTTCTTTCTTCCTTTCTTCCTTTCTTTCTTTCTTCCTTTTGCTTTTTTTAATATACATTTTCTTGATATTTTACAGGGAGGAAGGGAGAGGGATAGAGAATTAGAAACATCTATGAGAGAGAAACATCGATCAGCCACCTCATGCACACCTCCTACCTGGGATGTGCCCGCAACCAATGTACATGCCCTTGACCAGAATCAACCAGGGACCCTTCAATCCACACGCCGACGCTCTATCCGCTGAGTCATACCGGTTTCGGCAGGACTTCTTTCTTTAAGGACCAGCTGTACTGGCGCTAGCATCAGATCTCGCGGAAGCGCATGGACCCCGGCCTCCCCGGCCCGCAGACCCCGGGGAGGGGCGTCCCCTGCTGGACAGCGCCCTGTGCTGGTCTGAGGGTGAGCCTGCCGGGGGCAAGAGAGAGAGGAGGGGAGGGGTCTGGGGGCTGCCGACCTTCCGGGGCCCCCACCCCTGCAGCGTGGCCGGCCAGTGCCTGTCCTGTCCCCTTGTCTCTACCGGACCCGGCGGCATCGTGTCCCGTGGAAAACCAGGGCGTCTCATCCATCCATCCATCCATCCATCCATCCATCCATCCATCTATCCATCCATCCATCCATCCATCCATCCATCCATCCATCCCCCTGTGTACACGCCCCAGGAGTGTCCTGGGGCCTGTAGGGCTGCACCCAGGGCTGAAGGGCCTGGCCTGTGGCCGTCCTGCCTTTCCCAGCCCCTGCCCCGCCTCCCCCTGCCCCGCTGCCCTGCTTTCCCCCTGCCCAGCTGCCCCGCTGCCCAGCCTCCCCCTGCCCCGCTGCCCCGCCTCCCCCTGCCCCACTGTCCCTCGTCCCCCTGCCCCGCTGCCCTGCTGTCCCCCTGCCCCGCTGCCCCGCCTCCCCCTGCCCCGCTGTCCCCCTGCCCCAATGTCTGTATGCCCGTGCTCCCACACCCCAACAGCGAGGAGCTCAGCGCCCCCTCTCCCCGCAGGGGCCACCTACTGCTTCCCAGGTGGGAAGTGCTGGAAGGTGTCGGACAGCCAGCTGCCCGCAGCCCATGGCCCAGGACTGGCTGGTCTGCAGAGGTCACAGCTCCGGCCCAGGGCCACAGGGAGGGGGCAGGAGGGGCCCAGCCTCCAGCACCCGGAGCAGGAGCCCCAGACCTGCCCGGCAGCCCGAGCAGAGCCCAGGTCAGCCTCCCGGATGGAGGGGCGGCCCAGGGCGCAGCCCCCCGGCCGCCGGCAAAGACTCGTGGACACAGGAAGCCAGGCCCTCTGCCTGCTGGGAGGGGTCTGTCCAGGAGACGGTGACGGCCAGACGTCCGGTGGGGACTGGCAGGGGAGATGCCGTCCTTCCTGCCAGCGGAGACGCCACTCTCCCTGAAATCAATAAATAGAAAAATATAAAATTTAAAGGATTTTACAACCTGTTTTAAGATAGAAAACTTTATTGAGGGTTGAACAGGTCCTTGTGAAATGGGAGGGAGCCGTTACCTCCCCATGGCTGGCCACAGAGTCACAAAGCAAACAAAACCCACGTTCACACACAGTCTATAAAACATGTCTGGACAGGGTCCTGGGAGAGGCGGAGAGCCGTGATCAGTAACCTGCGGTTCCTGGGCACAGAGCAGGTACACGTGTGTGCGTGTATGTGTGTGTGTGTATGTGTGTATATGTGAATGTGTGCATGTGTGTGTATGTGTGTGAGTGTGTGTGTGTGTGTGTATGAGTGTGTGTGAGTGTGTTTGTGTGAGTGTGTGTGTGCGTGGGTGGGGAGTGCTCTGATACTTATCCCTGGAAGCCGCTGTTGAGTCTGAAAGTCGAGGTTGCTCACACGCCCCCGCCGGCCCCTCCGGTCCCGGGCCTGTCCCGTCACTGAGGGGTGATGGTCAAGCAGGGGACTATCTCCTCCTCGGCCGCCAAGAGCTCCTGGGATTCCTCGACAAATTCAGCTTTATTCAGCCTGGCAGGTAGATAAGGGACTCTGTCTAACTCACGCCCTTCCTTCCTTCTCTGTTTATAAAGAAATATCTTTTATTGATTTTGTACAGAGAGGAAGGGAGAGGGATAGAGAGTTAGAAACATCGATGAGAGAGAAGCATCGATCAGCTGCCTCCTGCACACTCCCTACTGGGGATGAGCCCGCAACCAAGGCAAATGCCCTTGACCGGAATTGAACCTGGGACCTTTCAGTGCTCAGGTCGACGCTCTATCCACTGAGCCAAACCGATTTCATTTGGTTGATTCTTTTCTGTGCCCTGACCAGGGATGGAACTTGCAACCTTGGCGTATGGGGATGATGCTCCGACCATCTGAGACTTTGAAGGTCCCAGGTGCGTGGGTTTGGGCCGAGGAGTGCCTCCAGGATACCGATCACCTGTGTGAGGCCTGTGCCTCCTGATCACGTTCACTCCCATCCTCCCTCAGCCCCCGTTCAGCAGGCTCCTCATCAGATCCCGCTGTGGCCCGGCCAGAGTCTTTCTCTCATGGGGTTGATGGTGTGGATGGTTCCCTGAGGTTCTTTCCCTCTGGCACAGCCCAGATCCATGGTGTGCAGGGGTCTCAGCCCGGGGCCCCCAAAGCTCCGGCGTCTCCACGTGGGTGTGGACCACCGTGGGGTCAGCGGAGCCAGAGAAGGAGGGGGAAGGAAGGGGAAGTAAAGGGAAAGAAGAAGCTGGAGAAAGACAGGTGCGCCCTAAGCCCAGGTGAAGTGATGGTTCCCTTCCCGGTGGGCTGGGTCATCCAGAACCTCCTCAGCCAATAAAAAGGGAAAAGGAAGCGTTGAGTGTGCGCAGCTTTCCCCGTCTCCCTCTGGCTTGTGACGCTGAGGAACTGGCCCCGTGACCAGACCAGACGTGGGGTCAGGTTGGTGAGTCCCCTTTCTTGCCAACTGGCTTCTTTAGATTTTACAAGCCCTTTCCTGAACACCGCTGAAGCTGTCCAGAGTTCTTCCTTCCTCTTTCTTTCTCTCTTTTCTCTCACTCTCTTTCTCTCATCTCGCTATGTCTTTCTCTCTCTCTTCTCTCTCTCTCTCTCTCTCTCTCTCTCTCTCTCTCTCTCCACTATCTCTCTTTCTCTCTTTTTTTCTGTCTCTCTATCCCTGTCTCTTTCTCTCTCTCTCTCTCTCTCTCTCTCTCACTCCCTCGCTCTCTCCCTCTCTCGCTCTCTCTCCCTCTCCCCTTCTTTTCTCTCTCCTTCCCTCTCTCTCCCCTTCCCTCTCTCTTCCCCTCCCTCCCTCCTTTCTTCCTTCCTTTCTTTCAATTTTTTGGGGGGACTGTGCTGTTTCTCTTAACCAGAAACTCCTCTTGGTGACCTTGGCCAGTCACACCTCCTCTTTGGAGTGGGCGCAGTTCCAGAGAGATGGAATGTTTTCATGGTCAGGCTGGGCTCCCATCTCTCCAGGGGCTCTCACTCCAGGCTCAGAGGCACTGGCTCCTGTGGTTGGCTGCTCCTTGGAGTTCTTGGGGGGATTCTAACAACACAGAAACAAGCTCAGAGACACAGAGGACAGATTGGCAGTCTCCGGAGGGGCGGGGTTCGGGGAGCTGGGCACAAAGGGAAAGGGATTAAGAAGCACAAACCGGTGGTTACAAAACAGTCACGAGCCCAGACCAATGTGGCTCAGTGGGTGGAGCATCAGCCTGAGAACTGAAAGGTCCCAAATTTGATTTCAGTCAAGGGCATATACCTTGGTTGCGGGCACATTTCCGGTGCTGGGTGTGCAGGAGGCAGCTGATGGATGTTTCTCATAGTTGTTTCTAACTCTCTATCTCCCTTCCTCTCTGTAAAAAATCAATAAGTTATATATATTTTTTAAAAAAAGAATTACTGAGAAATGTCACTGTCAAACCTGGGACCCTCCAGTCCACAGGCCGACGCTCTATTCCAGTGGTTGGCAAACTCAACAGTCCACAGAGCCAAATACCAATAGAACAATGATTGACATTTCTTTGGAGAGCCGAATTGTTTAAACTTAAGCTTCTTCTAATGCCACTTCTTCAACATAGACTCATAGAAGAGCCACACTCAAGGGGCCAAAGAGCTGCACATTGCTTGCAAGCTGCAGTTTGCTGACCACGGCTCTATCCAATGAGCCAAACCAGCTACAGTCATGAGTCTCTCTCTCTCTCTCTCTCTCTCTCTCTCTCTCTCTCTCTCTCTCTCTCTCTCTCTTTTTCTTTAAGTGCCTTCACCCTTCCACTCAGCCTCATCTCTGACAGCTCTGTGTATCCATGAGTTCCTCTCCACTTCATTAGTTTTAACAGGTTTTACTTTTTAGTCCTCACCTGAGGATATTTTCCTCCAATGATATCTAGAGAGAGTGGGAGTGAGGGAGGGAGGGAGGGAGGGAGGGAGAGATGAGAGAGAGACATCAATGTGAGAGACACATTGATTGGTTGCCTCCTGCACCCACCCAAACTGTAGGCCTGGGATAGAGCCTGTCACCCAGGTATGTGCTCTTGACTGGGGATTGAACCTGAGACCCCTCTATTTGGGGCTGATGTGTCAAATACTTAGCCATGCCAGCCAGGGCTTAGCTGGGATTATAAGAACTCCTCAGGTCCTGACTGGCTTGGCTCAGTGGATAGAGCGTTGGCCTGAGGACTAAAGGGTCCCATGTTTGATTCAGGTCAAGGGCATGTACCTTGGTTGCGGGTATATCCCCAGTAGGGGGTATGCAGGAAGCAGTCTCTCTCGTCATTGATGTTTCTCTCTCTTCCTCTCCTCCTCCCTTCCTCTCTGAAATCAAAGATTAAGAAATAGGCAATATAACCCTAACCAGTTTGGCTCAGTGGGTAGAGCGTCGACCTGCAGACTGACGGGGCACATCCCCAGTGGGGGTTGTGCAAGAGGCAGCTGGTCGATGTTTCTCTCTCATGGATGTTTCTGACTCTCTATCCCTCTCCCTTCCTCTCTGTAAAGTCAATAAATTATTTTTTAAAAAGAGAACTCCTCAGGTGCTGGAGAAAGGAGGTCAGGTCCCAGGGGCTGGGAGGGTCAGCTGGGGGGTCATCAGGCACATCGCTCATTGAGTTGGGATCCTGCTAAGCTTCAAGGTCGGCTTCTCCGTGAAAAACCTATGGTGGTCTGAGCCCCAAGAAGGAAGCCCAGACAAAGACGGTGGTATGGGCCGAAACCAGTGTGGCTCAGGGGATAGAGTGTCGGCCTGTGGACTGAAAGGTCCCAGGGTCAATTCCGGTCAAGGGTATGTACCTTGGTAGTGGGCACATCCCTAGTGGGGATGTGCAAGAGGCAGCTGATCAATGTTTCTCTCTCATTGATGTTTCTAACTCTCTCTCCCTTCCTCTCTGTAAAAGAATCAATTATAAAGGACCTCATATTAGGCCACAATGCTTTTTGTTTCATCTTTTGTGGTAGTTGTTGTTGTTCTTTTTGGTGTTTGTTTTGTTTTGTTTTCTACTGAGTCCACTTTGAAAGAGCAGCTGCCCCTGTGGAATGACTCTCTGGCTTCCTCTTGGTTCTCTACATCCTGTATCCTCTGGTCCTCGAGTTCTCGCTAGAGACACACGATGGCAGAGTCCGACCCCTCCCTCCCCCCCAACTCTGACCTGCTGTGGTACCTGGAGAAGCTCAGCAGGAAGGAGTGCCACAGTCTGCGGAACCTGCTGGGTCAGGAGTGCGCGGGGATGGGCCTCCCGGCCATCCCCAGGCTGGAGCTCAGTGAAGAGAAGCCGGAGCTGGCCAACCAGCTGACGATGTCGTACGAGGTCCAGCACCTCTGGAATCTGCTGTACAGCATCTTCCACAAGATCCCGCGGAGAGACCTCTGCGAGACCATCGACGCCAGGCGGAACCGTGAGTCGTGGGTTGGGGATGGAGGGGACAGTGTTTAGGAAGTGTGGTCAGTTTTTTGGGTTTTTTTTCATTAATGTATTATATGTGTACATATCTTACCAATTCTCTCCCCCTCCCAACTCCCATACATGCCCTCCCTCCCCAGAGTATTGCGTTCATTGGTCATACTTCTATGCATGCACACAAGTCCTTCGGTTGATCCCTTATCTCCCCCATACCTCCCAAACCTCCCCGCTGTAATTTGACAGTCTGCTTGTTGCTTTACTGTCCTTGTATCTATCTTTTTGTTCATCCATGTATAATGTTTCTTATTATCCACAAATGAGTGAGGTCATGTGGTGTTTTTCTTTCACTGACTGGCTTATTTCACTCAGCATAATGTTCTTTAATTCCATCCAGGTTGCTGCCCATGGTAAGAATTCCTTCTTTTTAATGGCAGAATAGTATTCTATTCTGTAGATGAACCATCGGATTTTTGATCTATTCATCTGCTGATGGGCACTTAGGCAGTTTCCAAATCCTAGCTATGGTGAATTGTGCCGCTATGAACATAGGGGTGCATATATCCTTTCTGATTGGGGTTTCTAGTTTCTTGGAATATATTCCTAGGAGTGGGATCACTGGGTCAAATAACGTTTATTTGAGGAAACACCATACTGTTCTCCACAATGGCTGCACCAGTCTGCATTCCCACCAGCAGTGCACGAGGGTTCCTTTTTCTCCGCATCCTCGTCAGCACTTGTCATTTGTTGATTTGTTGATGGCAGCCATTCTGACAGGTGTGAGAGGATACTGCATAGATTGGTCCTTTTGATCAAGTGACGTCTCCATCCCCTTACCCCCAAAGAGCCGGTCTTCAGACCTGCACGCCATCAGAGGAATTGGGTGTGGCTCTTGTCCCGCCTCGTGATTTTCCCTTTCTACCCATATTTTCTTCCCTCATGCTGACTGACTTCATGAAAGGAGCTGGCAGAAGGGTTAGACCTACCCAAACAAAGTGCTGTCTGGAGCCTGGCTGGTTTGGCTCCTTGGTTGAGTGTCACAGGCTGATGCTCCATCCATTGAGCACTTGATCCCCAGCAGGGGGCATACAGGAAGCAGCCAGTTGATAGTGATGATGCTTCTCTCTTCATTGATGTTTTTATCTCTCCTCACTCCTTTCCTCTCTGTGTGTGTGAGTGTGTGTGTGTGTGTGTCTCGGGGGGGGGGGGGACACAAAAACAAACAAAACAAAAAACAACACACAACTATTTTAAAAATATATATTTTATTGATTTTTTAGAGAAATATATGTTTTTAATGATTTCAGAGAGGAAGGGAGAAGGAGAGAGAGAGATGGAAACATCCATGATGAGAGAGAACCATAGATCGGCTGCCTCCTGCATGCCCCCTGCTGGGGATGGAGATCACCATCCCGGCATGTGCCCTTGACTGGAAAAGGAACCCTGGACCCTTCAGTCCCCAGGCCGAAGCTCTATCCACCAAACCACGCCAGTCAGGGCGAAACTGGTGTTCTGTGTGCTCTTTCTGTGTGTGCTTGTGTGTGTACCTTGAAGTCTCATCTCTGTCCTGCCTCTTCCTCTGCCCGGTACCCACCCACGTAGGGAACAAGGAAGCCCACAAGACGCTCCTAAAGGAAAAGCTCCGCGGGGACCAATGCCTGAGCAACCGTATCCACGACGCCTCCTGCCAAGACATGACCCGGGAGCTTGGCGGCAAGTTCGACTTTGTCTTCCGTCACGTGAGCCCAGAGGCGTCCAAGGCCCTGAACGTGTTCCTGATCTGTAGACAGGCTGCCGGGGAGACCATGGTCCTCAGGGGGGCACTGCACGCGTGGGCCAGCGGCAACCTCTGGGCCGATGTCTTCTCCTACGTGATCCACCTGCCCTCGCACGCCGTCAACCAGCTGGCCTCGGGCAGCCTGGCCGAGCTGGTGTCCCGGGACTGGCCCGAGGGCTGGGCCCCCGTGGCCGACATCCTGGCCGAGCCCCAGAAGCTCCTGTTCGTCCTCGAGGACCTGGACGATGTGGACCTCGAATTCCGCATCAGCAAGAAAGCTCTGTGCGCCCACGCCTGGCGGCAGCTGATGGCCAGCCTGCTGACCAGGAAGCTGGCCCCGGGCTGCCGCTTCCTCATCGCATCCCGGCCCCGGGGCCAGGCGGTCACCTGGGACCTCATGAAGAAGACGGACCCACTCATGACCCTGTCCTTTTCCCGGGAGAAGAGGCTCAAGTACTTCAGCCTGTTCTTCCGGGACAACTCACAGGCCGAGGCCGCCTTCCAGCTGGTGCAGAGGAGCGAGCTCTTCCTGCACCTGTGCCAGGTGCCCGTGCTCTGCTGGGTCACCTGCATGGCCATCCAGAGGCTAATGGACCGGGGGGCCGACCTCAAGCGTGCGTGCCAGACGCTCAACGACGTCTGCACCCACTTCCTGGCGGAAATGCTCATCTCCCTGGCCGATGGGCGCACCCGGGTCCCCCTGCAGAGCCTCTGCTCGCTGGCCCTGGAGGGGTTGCTCCATCACACGCTGCACTTCACCAAGGAGGACCTGGGCAGCGTGGGGTTCAGCCAGGTGGACATCGCCATGCTGCTGGGCCTGGAGGTCCTCTGGCCCAGCAGCCACCCCAAGGGCCACTACCGGTTCATGCACACGAAGATCCAGGAGTTCTGTGCCGCCGTGGTATTCCTGCTGCCGCTGCAGGAGCACGGGCTGCCCTTGGTGATGGCCAGGGGACGGTGCCGGGGCAAGCGGGAGCTGGGCGATGATTTTGGCGCCGTCCTGGCGTCCCTGTTCGGCCTCCTGAACGAGGAGAGGAGGCAGACTTTCGAGGAGGCCCTCGGCTGCAGCCTCCAGACCGACCACGTTGGGCAGCACCTGCTCTCGGAGATGAGGCGTTTCGGGGAGAACCCCAAGGCCCTCGGGCACCACACCCCCCTGTTCCACTGCCTCTTTGAGAACCAGGAGCAGGGGTACGTGCGGCAGGCCATGGACGCCTTCCTGGAAGCAGCCTTCTACGTGAGAGACCACCGGGACTTGATGGTCTCGTCCTACTGCCTCGGGCAGTGCCGGCATCTGCAGAAGCTCAAGCTGACGGTCCAGAACGTTTTCGAAAACAAGTCCAAGGAGCAACCCACGCCTAGGTGAGTCTTCAATGCGTTCCTTGTACGGTTCATTGTTGTTTTTTTAAAAGAGAACTTTCATTAGTGTTAGTCTGCTTATATTTATTTATTTTTTAAAAAATATATTTTTTGATCTTTTACAGAGAGGAAGGGAGAGGGAGAGAGAGCTAGAAACATCAATGAGAGAGAAACATCGGCCAGCTGCCTCCAGCACCCCGCCACTGGGGATGTGCCTCCAACCAAGGTACATGCCCTTGACGGAATCTAACAAGGACACTTGAGTCCACAGGATGATGCTCCATCCATTGAGCCAAACCAGTTAGGGCAAAAAAATATATGTTTAAAAAAGAATAAGGAGGATGGTGTGAAATGAAGTCAGTGTGTGTGTGTGTGTGTGTGTGTGTGTGGAGGTAGTACTAAGGGGGAGAATAGTGGGAAATCAGTTTAGAGAGATAATGGGGGATGATATTACAGGGTGCTATAGGTCAAAGTAATAACTGGCTTTAGCCAGAAAAGGTGGGAAACAAGAAGAATGAGACTGTTGCTGTGGTGAGAATCGACTTAGGGGTAAGGGCACTAAGGCTACTGCATTAGTTCAGGTGAGGGTTGGCGGTGGCTTAGATATAAAGGAAGGTGGGTGCCCAGCCAGAGTTGAGCATTGATCTATGAACCAGGAGGTCACAGTTTGATTCCCGGTCAAGACACATCCTTGGGTTACAGGCTTGATCCCCAGTGTGGGGCATGCAGGAGGCAGCCGGTAAGTTATTCTCTCTCATCCTTGATGTTTCTGTCTCTCTACCCCTCTCCCTTCCTCTCTGAAATCAATAAAAAAAATATGTTTCAAAAAATAGAGGGCGGGCCCTGGCCAGTGTGGCTCAGTTGGTTTGATCATAGCCTGGGATGTGGCCTTGATCTCCAGAAGGGGGCATGCATGTGGCAGCCAATTGATGTTTCTTCTCTCTCTCTCTCTCTCTCTCTCTCTCAAATCAATAAAAACACCTTAAACAATCACTGGCGTTTCTTAATAGTGAACATCATGACTCTCAAAGCACTGCACTCAGGACATTGACCCTTGCCTGTCTACAGACTCCCCGATTTCTTTCCTGGGTCTGGATGTGTGGAAAAAGCCACAGCGTTTGGACAGGTTCAAGCTTCAGACTAATGACAGGGCTGAGGCTTGAACTGGCCTCATGCAAGTCCTAGCCTGGAGGACAGAGCCCTCCCAGCACAATTAGAGCCAACAGCTGTAGTTGTAAGCTTGAACCTATGGTCCGATCATGTGGCCTGAGTGACATGGGTTGATAGAGTTCAGGTACAAGTAATTGAGTAGGATTGAAGTCCAGAGAATGTTATAAACATCTTGACCACGCCCTTGCTTTGCCTTGTGGAATCTGGCTGTAAAATAAAGATATGGCATGTAGTCTGTGGCTCTGTTACTTGTTCTCCATCAGAGGGGAGGGTGTCCCACCTGGACCCAGCTTTTTTCTTCTCTTGTCTGCCTTTTCTCCATCTTTCACCGCCCCCTCTCAGGCTCAGCAAACCGGGCTGAGCTGGCTCGGTACATGGCACCCAGCATGGGGCTGAGTATGCCATGGCCATGCCGGATGTTGTTGTTTTCCATGTGGCCATTTTTTGTTTCCTCCTGCCAGGCTCTATGTCTGGGTTGGTAAACGGATGTCTTAGTGAATGCCTTGTCTTCTAAATCTCTGGAGAATTGCATTCTTTTCTCCACGTAGAATAATGAAGAGCCTCGCCCACTGGAGAGACATCTGCACGTTACTCCACACCAGGGAGTCCCTCCAGGAACTGGAGCTCTGTAACACCGACCTGGACGACACCGCCGACAGGGTTTTGTGTAAGGCCCTGAGCCATCCCGACTGTCACCTTCGGACACTCAAGTAGGTGTTACCTCAGTCCTTTGGGGAACAGGAATAACGGGTGTGGATATTTAAATTTTCCTTTAAAAAAAATATTGTTGGAAGTATTACATGTATCCCTTGTCCCTTCCATCGACCCCTTCTAGCCTGTCCCCACCCCCTGCTCCAAGCCTTCACCATCGTATTGTCTGAGTCCATGGGATTTCTCTAGTAATAAAAACATAATATGCTATGGTGGTCGCCTTTGACAGAGAGTAGAACCTGAGACCCTTCGGTGTTGGGGCCATATAGGAATCTCTTTCACGTCCCGCGTGGAAAGGGTTCCAAGTCAGGGTTCGGGTTCTGGAGAAGGGCCGCACACAAATGAAAAGAGAGACTTGAAGAAATTCAATTGGGCGATATGGGGGGCCAGGCGTAAGTCCAACTCTAGTGGGAGAACTACTCCCTGCTCTGGCCCTGCCATCCCTTTTAGTGAGGCTTTGGGGAAAACATCTTAGGCAGGATACACAGTAATTTACATGTAGCCCTTAGGCAGGAAATAACAAACATGCGACAAACAAGGTGGAGGCTGCCTTACCTAACCATGTCTCCACTAAAGGGTGAGTGATTAGAACAGTTAAGGTTGTGGACCAGCCTTCCTGCCTTCCTGTCAACATCAACCTTTTAGTGAAACTGATTTGTTTCCGACAGGTCCAACACTCTAATATAAATGAGGCATGCCATCCTGGGCATCATTGGTTTTCAGAGAGGAAGGGAGAGTGATAGAGGATGGTAGTTCTACTGCCTGTAAAGGGTACTTAACCAGATGGCCGGTTAAATTCTGGTCAAGGGCATGTACCTTAGTTGTGGGCACATTTCCAGTGGTAGGTGTGCAGGAGACAGCTGGTTGATGTTTCTAACTCTCTATCACTCTCCCTTCCTATCTGTAAAAAATCAATAAAAATATTTTTTTAAAATATATTTTATTGATTTTCTTACAGAGAGGAAGGGAGAGGGAAAGAGAGTTAGAAACATCGATGAGAGAGAATGATCGATCAGCTGCCTCCTGCACACCCCCTGCTGGGGATGTGCCAGCAACCAAGGTACATGCCCTTGAATGGAATCAAACTTGGGACCTTTCAGTCCGCAGGCCGACACTCTATCCACTGAGCCAAACCGGTTTCGGCAAATATTTTTTGTTTTAATGTGAACAATTAACGTGTGCATCTTCCTATTGGTGCATTAGCCATGAGCATCAATGGTCTTTACTGTCATGGTATAGACACATGGTTTTATCTCACATGCAGACAGGTGTGTGTGTGTGGTTTTGGGGCGTCCCTTAGGAGTCCCACTCAGAGGAAGCTCCTATGATACCAGGCCCAGAGGGTCATTTCCAAGTCAACAGTCTGATTGGGGGGTTAGCAGAGGTCATTGAACTTGCCAGGGAATCTGAGACGCTGAAAGGTCTGGGGAGAAGTGGTCCACACTCAGGAACGTTCTAGAAGGGAGTAGGGCAGGCAGGGAAACCTGGGGAGAAGATGTGCACGGTGACCTCTGATCTTTACCGGAGCTCTCCGGCTGTTGCTTCTCTGGCAGGCTGACCTACTTCTCGGTAGACACCAGGTTCGAAGACATCTTCAAGGCGGTGGTTCAGAGCTGGAACCTGGTGAGCCTCTGTCTGAGCTGCATGCCCGTCTCTTGGAAGGTGTTCTCGCTGCTGCACCAGGTCTTCACCGATTCGGGGTGCAGCATCCAGCACCTGAGGTGTGTCTCCACCCAACTGAATGGACACTGTGTGGAGGATGTGCGGGGGTAGGGGGAGTAGTTGGGTGGGGCTGGGTGTTCTGGGGGGCTATTTGTTTGTTTTTAAATATATCTTACTGATTTTTTACAGAGAGGAAGGGAGAGGGATAGAGAGATAGAAACATCAATGAGAGAGACACATTGACCAGCTGCCTCCTGCACACCCCCAACTGGGGATGTGCTTGCAACCAAGGTACATGCCCTTGACCGGAATAGAACCTGGGACCCTTCATTCTGCAGAAAGACGTTCTATCCACTGAGCCACATCGGTTTCTGCCCAGAAGGTTTTTGGCTTGTGGTTTATTTCTCTCCCGCCAATGTCAGAGGGCAGAGAGCGAAGACGGCATCGTGTGGTCGACGAGGAGAATGCTAGACAAAGTCAGGAAGGTAGTCAATAGCCAATTGCACAATAATACAGCACAGCTTATGTCGGGGGGGGGGGGGCAGGGAATCAGACGTCCCGTAAATGTGATGGTATGCTGAATGGCTGAATGTCTTTTTTTTTTTTTTAATATATATTTTATTGATTTTTCACAGAGAGAAGGGAGATGGGTAGAGAGTTAGAAACACCGATTAGAGAAAAACATTGATCAGCTGCCTCCTGCACACCTCCTACTGGGGATGTGCCCTTGACCGGAATTGAACCTGGGAGCCTTCACTCTACAGGCCCACGTCTATCCACTGAGCCAAACCAGTTATGGCTACGCTGAATGTTTGGTACCTGAGTTAGAATTCTGAAACACAGGGAAGAGGCATTGGGGTGGGGGTCGGAGTCGGGGGAAGAACTGCCACTCCATCTCCAAACTTGGCCCGAATTTGAACTTGGAGAACAGTGTGGGGCAAGACAGAGATGCGAAGAAGGATGCTTGTGGGTCATGTTTAGCAGGTGGCCCCTCCCTCGATTGGAGCTGTTCCCTATGGAAAGAGATGAGAGATGGCTTGGAAACCCGGAGCACCTCACCCCACCCATGTGCATTTCCCTCCAGCAGCTTAACCAACTGCAACTTGGAAGCCAGCGCCTACAGACACCTCGCCTCCCTCCTCCTCAGCAGCAAGACGCTGAAGAAGCTGACCTTGTCCAAAAACGCGCTGTGCATGGAAGGGCTGAAAATCTTCTGTGACGCTCTGTACCATCCGAACTGCATGCTTGAGTCGCTGGTGTGAGTCGTCTTATGTGGTCTCACCACGGACGCATGTGGCCTGGAGGATGGATGTCTGAGCTTGTGGTCCAAGCACCCTGGTGGGTGTGGCAGAGGCTGGCCTGGTAGTTCCTGTTCGATAAAACATGGTCCTTCCTAGGTCAAGGTTGCTGTTTATTGATTTTTTTTTTTTAAAGGGAGGAAGAGAGAGGAATAGAGAGTTAGAAACATCGATGAGAGAGAATAATCCATCAGCTGCCTTTTGCACACCCACTACTGGGGATGTGCCTACAACCAAGGTACATGCCCTTGACCAGAATCAAACCCAGGACCAGTCAGTCCTCAGGCTTATGCTCTATCCACTGAGCCAAACCGGTTTCGGCCTAGCTCTGTAATTTAGACTTAATGGTCTTGCTCAGAGATTAAAGGAAAAAGGATAATACACGTTCTTCTATCTAACTCCAAGTCTCAAAATACACATTCATTGTCTTTGGAGTCTCATTATTCTAGGATCTTTCTGGTCCCTGAGGAACCCAGTAAGTAATTAATGCCAGTATTAGTTAATGTTACTCCTGTTCAAAAGGGGGCCAGAAGTTATTGGCTCGATACTGACATTCCCAATAGGTTTTGTAATGTCACCTCAGAATGCCATCTTCATGATTTGTTTACTGTTTTATTATTATTTTTCCCCCCGACAGATTTGAGATTGGATTCACATCCCATAATATGCACTCTACAGTTGACCTTCATCCCTAGCTGGTGTGACTCAGTGGTTAGAGTGCTGGCCTGGGCACCGATGGGTCTTGGATTCAAATCCCAGTCAAGGGCACCTACTTGAGTCATAATTTTGATCCCAGGCCCCAGTAGGAACGTGTGCAGAAGGCAACCGATTTGTGCCTTTCTCTCCCTCCCTCTCCCTTCCAGTGTCTCTCTTTAAGAAAGTCGAAGGACTTGTATGTACGCATGTACACATAACCAATGGACATGGACACTGGGTGGGAGTGGGGGAGGGCATGTGCCAGGGGTAGGAGAGGCTGGGGGGAGGTCAATGGGAGAAAAAAGGAGACATCTGTACTATTATTTGTAATACTTTATTTTTTAAAAATGTATCCTATTGAAGTTTTACAGAGAGGAAGGGAGTGGGATTCAGAGTTAAGAAACATTGATCAGCTGCCTTCTGCATAACCCCAACTGGGGATGTGCCCACAACCAAGGAGCATTGTCTTGACCGGAATCGAACCTGGGACACTTCAGTCCTCAGGCCGATGCTGTATCCACTCAGCCAAAGCAGTTAGGGCTGTAATACTTTACGTGGCGAAATAAATAAATAAATAAATAATCAATGAAAAAATATCCTCAAGTGAGGATTAAGAAACAATGATAAGGTATATATTCTAATGGGCTTTCCATGTGCTCAGAGTCCTATACCATCACCACGTCTAATTATAGAATATCTTAGGTGGTTGAACTGTGTTATCTTCCTCCTTCTCATCATCATCCTCCTCCTTCTCATCCTTCTCGTCCTCCTGCACCTCCTCCTTTTTCTTTTCCTCCTCCTCCTCTTTCTCCTTCTTCTTCTCCTCTTCCTCCTTCTCTTTTTCTTCCTCTTCCTCCTTTTTTTTTTTTTTTTTTAAAAAATATATTTTATTGAGTTTTTACAGAGAGGGATAGAAAGCTAGAAACATTGATGAGAAAGAAACATGGATCAGCTGCCTCTTGCACACCCGCCACTGGGGATGTGCCCGCAACCAATGTGTATGCCCTTGACCAGAATCGAACTGGGGACCTTCAATCCACAGGACAATGCTCTCTCCACTGGGCCACACAGGTTTCAGCATCCTCCTCCTTTTTTTGATTGCCCGCAGGTTGCTCTTCTGTTGTCTCTCGTTACGTTCCATAAGCTTAATCGCGAAAAGTCTGGTCCTCACTGTAACCTTGAAGCACCTGGATGTGAGCGTGAATAACATAAGAGATAGGGGAGTGCTGATGCTGATGATGGCCCTGGTGTTCCCCACCTGCTCCGTGCGGGAGCTGGAGTAAGTCCTCCCACTGCCGCCACATCTTCCTGGGACAGCCGTGTGGCTCCCGGGAAAGGGTTTGGGGACAGGAGTTGTCTTGTTTTACTGTTGTGGCTCCTACCTGAGGATTCGTTGTTCTTGTTGTTGTTGTTAATATTTACAGAGTAGAAGAGAGGGAAGGAGGACAGGGGAGAGAGAAACAGAGGCACAGAGGGAGATTGATGAGAGAGAGACACATCGATGGGTTGCCTCGAGCCCATGCCAGGCATGGAGCCTGCAGCTCAGGTACACGCCCATGACTGGGAATGAAACCGTCTACCTTGGCTGCATAGGCTGAGGCTCTGGCCACTGGGCCAACCGCGGCCAGGCGATGATGTTGGCTGTGGACGTGAGTAGGGAAGGGAGAGAAATGAGCATGCAATGAAGTTGCCGGAAATAACTCCTTGGAGTTCAAGTCTTGCGCTACAGAAACACAGACTGGAAATCGCATCTGATCGCTTCATCAATCACGTAATTGACTAGCCTCTGTGCTGTACAGTGGAAATAGATACAAAATATTGAATAGCCTCTGGAAGTTTTTTTTTAAAAAAAATTTTTTTTATCTGAGTCATCATACAAAAATACTTCACAGCCCAGCTGGCATGGCTCAATGGTTGAGGATCAACATATGAACCAGGAGATCATGGATCGATTCCCGGTCATGGCCCATGAATGGGTAACGAACTTGATCCCCCAGGAGCGGGAGTGAAGGGAGAAGCCAATCCATGATTCTCATCATCGATGTTTCTATCTTCCTCTCTCCCTCTCCATTCCTCTCTGAAATCAATGAGAATATATATAAAATGCTTACAGTGGTTTGTCTCAGTTTCCCTGATTATGAAATCACTAGAGGCCCGGTACACAAAATTTGTGCACGGGGGTGAGGAATGTCTCCAAACTGGGACCCCTCAAAGGATGTCCAACTACCCACCAGGATCGGGCCTAAATGGGCAGTTGGACATCCCTCTCATAATTCAGGACTGCTATTCCCAACTGCTCGCCTGCCTGCCTTCCTTATTGCCTCTAACAGCTTCTGCCTGCCAGCTTGATCACCCCCTAACCACAACCATGCCAGCCTGATTGATGGCTACCTGCTCCCCTGCCAGCCTGTTTGCCCCCAACTGCTGTCCTCTGCCAGCCTGTCACTCATAACTGCCCTCCCCTGAAGACTTTATCACCCCCAACTGTCCTCCCTTGCAGGCCTCGTCCCTCTCAACTGTCCTCCTTTGCAGGCCTTGTCCCTCTCAACTGCCCTCCCTTGCAGGCCTCGTCCCTCTCAACTGTCCTCCTTTGCAGGCCTTGTCCCTCTCAACTGCCCTCCTTTGATGGCCGTCTTGTGTCCACGTAGGGCTGGAGCTTCAGGATGCTAAGGATGGGCAACTGGAGGTTCAAGGACATTCACCACCACGTCATGCTCTGAGACCCTTTTGGGACGGGCAGCCGTGATTCCAGCTCCTTCCCTCTCTGCAGGATATCCGGCTGCTTTTTCATGGACAAAGGCTGTGAGTACATGGTCTATGTCCTGAAAGATAATCCCAACCTGAAGAGCCTGGAGCTTGGGAGCAACAACATCGGGGATGCGGGGATGGAGCTGCTGTGTGGGGCTATGAGACATCCAAACTGCAATCTGGAGAACATAGGGTAGGTCCTAGGTCCCTGGGCTGGGAGGGGCACTCCTGTGTAAGCCTGGGAAGAGCTGAGGGGGATACGTTCAATGGCTGTGGGGACGTGAGAACCAGGAGGGGTGGATCTGCTCTTCGGAATGACGCTCTACGCAATGACATTCTCTAGTGCACAACTTGGGAGGGAGGTGTATGGGGCACCCATACATACCCACGTGCTCAGCCAACCAGGCCCCAAGGACTGGGCTCCCTCCCGGGTGCTTCTCTTCTCACAGGCTGGAGGAGTGCATGCTAACCGATGGCTGCTGTGCGTCCCTTGCCTCCGTCCTTGTCAGCAGCAGAACTCTGAAGAAAATCAATCTGCTTGGGAACAAGTTGGGCGATGAAGGAATCGTGCGACTTCTCGAGAGCCTGGCTCACCCGTGTTGTGTCCTTCAGACCATCGGGTGAGTTGGGCTCTGCCCTCCGTGGTGACTGGGACAGTTCTGTGATGAGATGGGCCAGGCGGTACCAGGTGAGGGCAGATGCTGTGGCCGGCGCTAGACACCTGGAACACGAGAAGAATGGTCTTCTCTGTTGGGATTTGGAAAATATACGTATTCCTACCTGCTGTGGCTCAGGGGATAGAGCATTGGCCTGCAAAGTGAATGTCCCAGGTTTGATTCCTGTCAAGGACATATGTCTGGGTTGTAAGCTCAATCACCAGGAGTGGGTGTGCAGGAGTTAGCTGATCAATGATTCTCTCTCATCGATGTTTCTAGCTTTCTATCCCTCACACTTCCTCTCTGTAAAAATTAATAAAGTATATATTTTTTAAAAAAAGAATGCCTGAAGAATGTCGTGTGGGGAGAAGGGTCCCTGAGGCCACAGAGCCGGTCTAGAGAACGGAGGGTTAACAGAGTTCTCCCTCTATTTTCTCAGGCTCGACATGAAGGATCTGAACGCAGAAACAATGGAGTTGTTCACGATTGTAACCAACAGAAACTCCTACCTGCACATCACGAACCAGTCCTGGGCAAAGAAGGAAGGCAGGGAAGTCAGTTGTAGCCTGGGGGATGTCAGTCTTTCCCGGTCTGTCCTGCAGCTGCCAGACCTGCCTTGGAATTCCCTCTCCTCAGACTCGAGAGAAAATCGGCCACCGTCCTAAGGACCTGCCTCCATTCCATCCTCCCTACCATGTGTTAGGCAGGAATTCCCATCATGGCTGGGAGGTAGGATAACGGATTAAGGTTTCTTTTCCATATTTGTTTGGAAACTTGATGGAGTCAACCTCTTTCTCTATGGAACTCCTACACTGTCCATAAGAGTAAGAAAAGCATTCTGCAGAGTAATAAAAGGTCACAGTGCATCGGAGAAAGTTCCCTTCTATCCATGGTCCGTGTGGAGTCACTAATTGGATGGGAGACCCGTGGTCCCTTGACTTCTGTCCAGGTAGAGCTGCCAACGGGTTCCCCTCCGCGTCCCCTGAGAAGAATCTCTCAGGCTCCGTTCCCACATTTGTGTCTCTACATCCACTGCTCTCTCCCGATTTTCTCACGTCTCCAAAGGAGGTGGTTCCCTTATTTTCCCCGTCTCTGTTCATGCGAGTACATGTGTCCCATGGGGCACAGTGACTTCGCCGAAATTCCAAGATCCGTGAGATCCGTGTGACCTCACTAAACCCTCTCGTTTTATTACTTCTTTCAAAAGGGGGAGTGGGACAGCTGGCATCTTGACTAACGTTCCCCCTGTGACAGCACATGTGTGGGACCCCACTGGAGAAGATTGGGGGGCAAGGCAGGAGTGCCCAACCCATGAGAAGGAGCCATCGGTGAAGTTGGGTGGTTTGAGGTACCTTAGGGCTGAACATCTCTTTCTGGAGGACAATCACTTTCTTGCCACCATGGGTAAGGCTTCTCTTTTCTCCACAAGTTTGCCAGCAGGCCTTTCTCCGTTCAGTCCATCTGTCCTTCTGAGCCGTTCACTCTCTCCCTCATCCCATTTGTGATCTGTCCTCCTCTGGGGGACGCTCAGCCGCTGACTCCCCAACACCCATCCTGCTCTGTCTCTAGGTGCAGGGAGTACAGACAATGCAGTTCCCACCAGGAGTGAGACAACACACTTTCCACCAGGAGTATCTGAGAGAGGCGTCCACATTCCTGTGAATAGTTGACTTTGTGTGACTCTGTCATTTCCGCCATGCGGGGAGGTGGGCAGCAATAGCACATTGTGGCTGAAGTCAAATTTCTCCTCTAAGATTCTTGGGCAGTTTTCATACATGTGTGGACCATGTAACCATCCTCAATAGAAGGTTGAACCTCTTGTTCATGAGTGGGTGGGACTCTAGTAAGGTGCCAGCATCCTTACCTAGTGGAAAAACTTAACTATTAATGGATCTGTGGGCAGAAACCTGTGAGGTGAGAGAAAGTGTCTCTTCTTTGCCCCTGGCTCCTGGCACTGAGCTCCTAAAACCCTGGGCACCTCCTGAGTGACAGGTGTCTTTGGAACTCTGGTGAGATGGCTCTTGGCTAAGGGGCCTGGAGAGCCTCAGGGTGGAGGCTGGTCCCCAGAAAGACCCAGCTGATCAGAGGGTGGGAACGTTCAGGCCCTAGAAGGAGGCAGAGCAGGAGGAGCCTGAACACCCATCTCTCCAACCACAGAGGCCTGTGTGCAGGGACCTGGGCCTGCGGGACACTGACGGGGAAAATACCTCCTGCTGCTGTCAGACAGGGAACCCAGGAAAATGAGACGAATACTGCTACACAAACACAGGGACAGGCATAGTGTCCACAAGAGCAAAGATATAAACACCCAGGAGAGGAGGGCAGAGGTAAGGCCCAGGCCTAATCCCAGGCTGACCTGCCCCAGGAAGGCTCGCTGTCCAGGCTCCTGGAGATGCGCTGCTTTAGGAGACATGACAAGGCCTGGGGGAGGGGAGTCCCCGTGACGACAGGCCCTGGTGGGACAGGGTTCCCCTGAGGGACAAGGTCAGAGGAGAAGAGAGGTGACTGGCCGAGTAGTGACCAAGTCAAATCCCACGATGTACTGAGCACTGACCAGGCCCTGTCCCAGCCATGCTCAGTCCTCACTGCCCCTTCCGTCCCGCCTGCAAAGAGCACAGAATACACAGGAATCTGCAAAATTCTTGGTGCTTCTGTTTATTTCTTCTCAGAAGACACATAATTAGAAGGTCTCTTTAATTGCAGTCAGCAGTCACAGCGAGCATAGAAGAATCAGGTCATTCCATAGTTTCATTTCAATCAGGAGCAGGAAGTGGCAGCTCAGAGCACCAGGGAGGAAAGGCAGGGATGGGGATGGGGAGGGCCCAGCCACCTCTGCTGACAGGAAAGAGTGGGGGGGCAGGGTGAGGCCAGCCCCCCATCAGAGGGTCCTGAGTCAGGAAGTGGGAGCAGGAACACACCTTCCATCACTCAGTCCCCACAGGGCAGCCTCCTCACGCTGTGGATGACAATCATCATGAGCAGGTTCAGGGCAGTGGCTGTGACTGGTGACATTCTCAAACCCACTTCATGCTCACAGTGTCCCACAGACTCCCCACAGCCCAGTTCCCCCCTCTTTCCACTTTCCACCCCTCCCCACGGCAGGTCTCACCTTTAGAAGCCGAGAGAGACACATCAGAGCCCTGGCCGCTGTCACTGTCTGGAGGGGACAAACCAGGGAAGGGGTCAGAGCTCCAGGGTTTAGGAGATTAAGAGGTACTATGGGGGTGTGGTCCCCTATGGCTCCCTCTGCACTGTCACAAGGACTCAGGGGTCACCCTCCATACTCACTGGCAGCCTGAGCATAGCTCCCTCCTTTTCCACCTGCAGGAAGAAAACACCCCGTGAGAGACCAGGGAGGAAGCAGGGCCATGATGTCCTAGAGGAAGCCCTAATTGTGGGCCCAGAGAAGTTTCCAGAAGCGTGTGAACAGACCCAGGGCAGGACCTGGACGCATGATTGAAGGACATGTATGGGGACTGGACCCACCGCCCTCCTGGAGGTCTGCGCTCAGCAGGGACCTGACCTCAGAACTGGGGCTGCTGGGAACCGAGTACCCACCACCAGCAGCATCAGGTGAGAAGTGGGCCCCTCATTTCCCACGGGCCTCACTACGGAGTCAGTGTGAGCACAGAGCCGCACACTGGCCATCGCACATGTGGGGAATGGTGCTTCCCATGAATGAGGCGGACTCACGTCTAGCTGGGCTTGAACCACCAGTGCGACAGACACTCAGACCCCACCCCTGCCCACCTGAGCGCCTCCTCGCCCACATCACAGCTCCAGCCACAGCTCCGAGCAGGACCAGGCCCCCCAGGATGCCCAGGATGATGAAGATGAAGGTCTGAGTAGGAGGCTCTGGGAGGAGAAGGGAAGGGAGGGTGAGGGCCCTGACCCCAGGTCTCAGCCCCCACCCCACTGAGGTCCCCCAGGGCCCCGCTGCCCTGAGAAGAGGCTGTGTGCCCACGGCCCTCCTCACCCCATTTCACGGTCAGGGACTCGGGCAGCCCCTCGTGCTGCACATGGCACGTGTATCTGTGCTCCTCTCCAGGGGGCACCCCCACGGAGGCCCACTTCTGGAAGGTGCCGTCCCCCGCAGGCCTGGTCTCCACCATCTCCATGTCCTGGGTCTGGTCCTCCCCGTCACGCTGCCAGGTCAGGCTGATGTCCGCAGGGTAGAAGCCCAGCGCCCAGCACCTCAGGGTGACCTCACTGGCAGAGACGGGATGGTGGCTCACGTGTGCCTTTGGAGGGTCTGAGGGGAGGGGAGAAAATGTAGGACCTTTGCATCCCCTGTGGGACACTCCAGCAGCACTCACGTGCCCATCCTGAGAGTGGACAGACACCTGGGTGGGGGGGAGCACACTGCACACACACCAGCCTGGACAGAGGCTCTTGGAAGCACTTCCTTGTTTTTAGAAAGTTCTAGAATCAGAGAGACACAGCCCAGGTCTCTGAGGGAGAAATGGGATTTGTGTCCTGACCTGGGTGGAGGCCACGTGACTCAGAAAAGCTGGGGTCAGGCCTCAGACACAGGGGGTGTGGGGCAGCGCACAAGGCCTGAGAGAGAAGGTCCCCTTAGGAACATCTGATTGGCTATTTCAGGGGAGTCTCCCTGCACCCCAGGGGAGCCTACTTCCTAAGTGTCCCTGAGAGGAGGGCCAGTCCCTCTATACCCAACCTGGACATTCAGGGCCCTCCCCCTCCCTGACCCCAAGGAGGGGTGTCTGACCCTGACCCGCTGTCCTGTCTCCTTGTAGGAGCCCCAGCCCCGGGGAGAGGGGGCGGCCCCGGGGCCCCTGGTACCTGCGCGCAGCAGGGTCTCCTTCCCCTTGTCCAGGTACATGCGCAGTGAGTCCACACACAGGCCCTCCAGGTAGCTCCTGTAAAGCTCTGCCTCACCCGCCGCCTCCCACTTCCGCTTTGTGATCTGAGCCGCCATGTCGGCCGCGGTCCAGGAGGTCAGGTCCTCGTTCAGGGCGATGTAGTCGGTGCCATCGTAGGCGTATTGATAGTACCCACGGAGGAAGCGCCCATTGGGTCCCACCTCACAGCCATACATCATCTGGATGGTGTGAGACCCTGACCCCGCCCCGAGGTCAGGCCAGCTTGGAGGTCAGCCCGCCCCGAGGTCAGCCCGCCCCACGGAAACTGAATCTAAAACTGAAAGTGAAATCGGGTCACAGTCCCCGCGGGCTCCTCCCGGGGGTGGGGGTGGGGGGCCGGGCGGGTCCCGCCGCCTCGGGGTGACGCTCGGACCCGGACCCGCGGGGCGACCCCGGCCCGTCCGTGGGGAGGGGGGTCGTGAGGGGCCCGGCGCGCGGCTCACCGTCCTCGCTCTGGTTGTAGTAGCCGCGCAGGGTCTGCAGGTTCACTCGGTAAGTCTGTGCGGTTTCCTTGACCCTCTGTGTCTGGTCGTCCCAATACCCCGGGAACCAATGCTCCACCCACGGCTGCTGCATCCACGGCGCCCGCGGCTCCATCCTCCCACTCGCCGCGTCGCTGTCGAACCGCACGAACTGCGTGTCGTCCACGTAGCCGACGGCGAGGAAGCGGGGCTCCCCGCGGCCGGGCCGGGACACGCCGGTGTAGAAATATCTCAGGGAGTGGGGGCCTGGGGGGCGGACGGAGGGCAGGGCCGGGCTGGACACGCGCCTTCCCGGGCCCGCGCCCCCGCCGGGTCCCCGCGCTCCTCCCCGCACAGCCGCCCCCTCGGACCCCGCACTCACCGGCCCGGCTGGGGGTCAGGACCAGCGCCCCCGCGAGCAGCAGGAGGAGGGTGGGGGGCCTCTGCACCCGCATCCTGGCAGTTTGGGGCGCGTCTGAGTCCGGGCGCTTCCGCGGAGGACTTATAACCCGGAGCCGCGGGGACGCTGATTGGCTGCTGTGGAAGCCGCTCAGCCAGTGAGAGTGAGAGTTGTTTCAGTGTCACGAGTATCCAGGAAGAAGGCGCCGAAACAGGTTGGGAAAGGAGAAGTGAAACCAGGGCGCTGGGGAGTCCCCACCAGGGAGCGGCACCCCCCCCTCCCCCCAACTCTGTGCCCCGCTGAGACCTGAGCGCAGGCCTGGGCCCTGGACTCGGGCCTGACCCTCCTCCTGCGCGGAGCCCGTCCCCCTGTGCCCCGAGGCCTGGCCCGGGCGCTGTGCTGTTCAGGGACTTTCCAAGGTTTGGGGTTCACCATCTCTGTGCAGCCTCACACAGGGGGGAGGCCCCCAATAACCTTGTTACTGTGGTTCCCTCTGTCACAGTCACCACTCACGGAACCACACGGGGAAACAAATACGAACTCAGGCCGCATGCTCACTGCCTGGGAGATGGTGACAGGGTCATGTTTTTGTGAAAATCCCCAATTTCCCAGGTGAAGGAGGAGGAGAGAGGAGGGGCCTGCTCCCCAGTCACATCCTGCCCTTCCCCCTGGGAGATGCTGGTTTCACATTTCTTTCTGCATTTGATCTGTTGCTGTGGAGGCAGCTTATTAAGACATAGACGGCCTCATAGAAAAGGGCAGGAGCTGTGTTTTACTGACCTTTTCAGGTAAGTGCGCATGCTCCCCTGTGACCGTCACCACACCCACATCTGTGATCATTTCTGAAAACGGCTTTGCAAAGTGAGACATGAAACCATATTGAATTTATTCTTCTTGTTTTAATTTTTAAATATATATGTTTTATTTCAGAGAGGGAGAGAGAGCTAGAAACATCAATGATGAGAAAGAGTCATTGATCAGCTGCCTCTTACAAACCCCACACTGGGGATGGAGCCTCCATCTCAGGCATATGCTCAGACAAAATGGTGACCTGTGACCTCTGGTTCATAGGTCAATGTTCAGGCACTGAGCCCCGCTGGCTGGGGAATAGTGAATGTTTCCTGTTCTGTTCTGTCCCTGTCCCCAAGGCTGCCTTATTGGGTGGTTCTGTCCTCATGCAGGTTAGTGAAGGTGATGCCTGTGTCTCTAAGTCCTAGAGCCCTTCCCGTGCAGATGCATTAGTCACCGCCCTCCACGCTCACCTCTGTGTCTCTTCCCACAGAGCCCCTGGGAAGTGTGTCAGCGCTGGGGCCGGTCTAGCTGACGTGGTGGGAACCCCTGTCCCACCATTCTGGTTTCCTCTGGGGGCTGGCGTTTCATCAGGACAGCAGGCTTGTCCGTGGTCCCTGCCAGGTGACATTTCCTGAGGGAGAAGCTCAGGTTCACGTTTGAGAAGGTGCATGCCAGTTCCCCCAGCCTCAGCCCTCCCAGCGTCTGTGTCACTCATTCTGTTAGGGAAACATGGGCCAGGCCGGGTGTGGCTCAGTGGCTGAGCATTGACCTTCAACCAGGAGGTCAGGGTTCCATTCCCCGTGAGGCACTTGCTGGGTTGTGGACTCTGTCCTCAGAGGAGGGTACTGGAACCAGCCGGTACTACAGGTCCCAAAGATCGGGCTAGGTGGCTCAGGAAAAGAAAGAAAAGAAAAAAGAAAAGGACAAGAATAGCGGGGGTTCAGGAGGGCTGGAATGCTCGATGGCACTGCAGCAGCAAGTTTATCAAAGGCACAAACTCTTTTATACCCTGAAGCTGGGCATTCCTCCAAAGGGCCTTCTCTCAGGGCATGATGGCTACATGCCAGTTCCTTAAGACCTACACAGGGAGATAGCTGCCTGGGATGTTTCGTCTAGCTGTGCTCTGCTATGTTAATTCAAGGACATGTTTACAGATTCCAATTTTGCACGCACAGCAGAACGAAGGACACTGTTGCTTGCCACGTCCCCAAGTGACCTGACTCCTGGGGGAGAGCAGGCAGGGCTACCTACCCTTGCTCCATCCCCCGATTCTCAGGTCGGTAGGGGACTCGGCTCCCAACAGCTCCGCCTTCTTAACTTTATATATGCATGCGCTCGTTATCCTTATTTTGATACAATTGTATCAGTTTTATATCGGTTGCCAATTGGTAGGTCTGCCTGCATATAATCTTAAGGAGGACCGGCAGAAGCGCACACAACAAAACCAGTAGCCCAGCGGTTATGACCAACCCAATAAGGCCATACATTGTGGATGTTACAGATGGAAAATTATTTCGAAGCTGAATGATGAAATCTGAGGCTGCCTTGGCAATATCAATGTCTAATTTGGGCGCGTGCGCCAATTCCTGAATCTCCCCATGTAAAAGTCGGAGATCTAGAGACGTATTTGCATCGTGCCAAATGCCGGTTAAATGTCGTTTAACATTCTCCCAGGGAAACTGGGTGTCATTATACTCTTTTGGAGTAATACAAATCCAATTATATGCTGCCTGTCAGTGTAAATTTCCTTTAATTTCAAGGGCAACTATCTCATCTCCCAGAATCTGGACAGTGTCATAAAGGGCGTTTAACCTTTTTTCTACTTTCTGGTCCCAATCTTCTTGTACTTGTAAGCTTTTGTCATATTAAAGGATAGCGCGTTAACATACTCAGCTGTCTGGATAGTTTGTGTTAAAGAGATGGCAGATGCAGTAGCAGAGGCTATTAAGGTTACTAATGCAGTGATACCTGCTATAAGCAATCCAACAAACCATTTCGGGTGGCATAGGGCCTTCTCCACTTCCCACAGGACTTCCAGACCTGAGTTATCATACCATGCACGAGTAGCGCTTACAGGGAGCATAACAAAGGTAGGCTGCTGCAGTATCATCAAGGCCATGGTAGAACCATTAATACAGTTAGTCAAGCTGCAAGAAGGGCAGCTTATATTGTATATGCTAGTGACATTGTCAAACCTCACACTGCGATTAGCCCCTACCAAAAGGACATAAGGATCAGGTACACAAGATGATACACTGACGTTATAACTATTCCCACTCTCACTAGTCACACCCCGTGGGATAATGGAGACATTTTCTTTTTCAACAGTGACATAGCCCATGGTGGCAACCAATTTCTATAATTCTTCCTGAAATGTGATATTGTCCATAGTCCACAGTCCAGCCACCAGGTTCTGGACACTCGTTACCAGTGTCGGCCCAGTCGCGCAGCTTTTCTTGGCACACTGTCACATCACTGTGGCAGGTCCTCCACATTAGTCCCATTTCATTTCTGGATGGCCCCAGCCGCAGGCGGTCCAGTCGATCCCTCAGCTTTGCCACCTGACTTCGAGGCATGGCGCACACACCGCTCGGGTAGCCACCGAGGATTCTCGTCTCCTGTTGGGAAAACACAAACATAGCCTCTCTCCCACGTTAGTACGGGGTCGGAATCGATGCATTACATTAGTCAACGGGTCTCTAATACACCTCAGGGAATGTCCTTGCCTGTGGGTTCCAGAACCTTTGGGCTGCCGACCGGCCCTCGTTATCCACTTGCAGAAAATTTAAAATGAGTATAGTATGATTAAGTATATTTTGAGGAGTTAGGGGGTAATACTCCCCCTTCTTAACTTTAAAAATTTGGTTCTTAAGAGTCTGATGGGCACGCTCGACAACCCCCTGGCCTTGGGGATTATAGGCAATGTCGTGCTTGAGTTGGATACGGTATTGATGACAGAAATGAGAAAAGGCTTTGCTATAATAGGCGGGGGCATTGTCGGTCTTCAGTTGTTGGGGGACCCCTAAAATAGAAAAACAGTAAAGCAGATGGGCGATGCAATGTTTAGCTCCTTTACCCGCCCTGGCAGTGGCCAGGATGAAGTGGGAAAATGTGTCAATAGTTATATGAACATAGCGTGAACGGCCAAATTCAGGAATGTGAGTGACATCTATTTGCCATAGTTGATTGGGTTTTAGTCCTCGAGGATTAACCCCGAAATGCGATACGGGAAGTATTTGGGGGTATTGCTTGCACGTCTTTACTATTTGTCGTGCAGTTTCTCGGGGAATCTTAAATTGCCATCGGAGGGCTCTAGTTGATTGATGATGGATAGAGTGGGATCGTTTAGCTTGCTCGACATTATCTAGAGCCTGAAGAACACAAACCTGGGTATGTAAGTCAGCTGCTTGATTACCAGCAGCTAGGGGCCCTGAAAGGTTAGAGTGGGCCCGTACATGTCCAATAAAGCAGAGGCTAGACCGGGAATGTAGGATCCCTTGTATATCTTGAAATAGCTGTTGAATGGTGTCCGTACAAGCTGAATTAATGTGCCTTATAGTAGCTGTTTTAATAATTTTTGCTATACTTACCATATAAGTACTATTATTATAGATTGATGGGCTCTGTAGTAAAATCTGTTAAGGTATAAATAAAAGCTTATATTTCTTCTGAAATATAAGAGGTTTGAAGGATCTTGGCTCCTTTGCTGTAGTATATCTAGCCTTTTTAGAACTGGATCTATCTGTAAAAATGGTTAATACTTGAGATAAAAAATTTCTTTTAATGTGGTTGTTAATATTATTCCCTGTGTAAGAAATAAATCAAGCCCCTAAGCTAGGGTTCCCGTAGAATATAAAATATTAAGTGTTTTGACTTCTATGTAGAAGGGTGTGTACACCGACCTTCCTTGCCCTTGGTCTTGGGCAACTTGTAGTAATGTACAGGTGCTGACTGCTATCATGGTAAAGTATCTTTACTTTAAAAATAAAGAAAATTTACTTTTGAATTCATAAGCCACAAATGCTGCCTTACCTTTAGCTTAATTAAAATGTAGGCAGCCATATACAGTTAGGATTCAATTATTTATAAAATATTGGCTTCTCATGTAACTTAATTTATATGACATTGATTATATTGTAAAAGCTAATTTATAAAGTAACTTAAGTAGGTATTTTTAATTAAAAAAAATAATGGCAAAGAAACTTATTCAGTAAAACTTATAGGTTTGATACTTTATTGGTCTGATCCAAAAGTATGGCTTTTGTCTTTCTTGAAATTCTATTGCTGTTGAAAAATTTGGCTATATTTAAGAAATATATTGTTTTTGCCTTTCTTACAGGCGAAAACTTTTACAATATTTACTATATACCTATTAATTTTTATTTGATAAGGCTTTCCATGCAATTTCAAGTATATTAGATCTGTTTTAAAAAGTTTTCCTATAAGAAGAGAGAATAAATTTCTTGTATTACTCCGGGCCCTTGGAGCTTTCCAAGAATCATCTCTGTTAAGGCCTTGAAATTTTAACATGGAAAAAACCATCAAATAAATATCTATATATGATTTAAATATTTTAATACCTGTTATTATTATCTATTATTATTTTAAGATATCAATTAGATTTAGACTAGTTTTTGCATGGAAAATTTTTGGTGGAGATCACAGAATTAATCCTCTTTTTAATTAGATCAATAATAAGCAACTTATTTTGAATTCCTAATTATTAGAGGAAATATAACATTTTATTTTCTTAAAAATAAGTTTTTATGCTTTAAGTATTTAATCACTACAACTCTATAATTTCTTCTAATTTAATTTGTACTTTGAACTTTTAAAGCTGGCAAGTTAAATATATTTAGTAGTTCTTAGATTAATAACACTTTATATTTCTAAGAAAAATACAAGACATAATCAATTAATAGATTCAATTCTGTCCTCTAGGTTTTTTATGAGGCAAATTTAAACTTTAATTTTTATTTGCCAGTGGCTCTGGGAAACTAGGTTTTGTTTATTGGACTGTAAATTATCACTTTCTTTAAGATGGCTACTGGCAGGACACTATATTAACTGTGTGCTGGGGGAAGGGCCTTTACCCTTTCCTCCCTCAACAAAGGATGTAGCCAGTTACCTGGACTACTTAGATCTTTATAATTAATATATTATTTATTTACATTTCAATAATCTCTTTGAGATTCTAGAATCAATTATAATTATTTTAAAGTATTTACTTTGGATAAATTCTATGACAGAGACAAATTTATTTATTTTCTTGAAGGCCTTAAAAGTTAACTTTTTAATAAGGTTCACTAGCATTTTGAAAACTACTCTTTATTATGGAAATGCAAATCTTGTTGCTGGAATCAGCTTGAATTTCTTTCAAGAAGACTTTTTCGCTGATTTTCTCAAGAAAAAGAACCAGCTCTGGGTTTTTCATTTCTGTAGCCCCTGTAAAGAGTTAAGGCTAGTTCAAGACTTATCTAATATCCGAAATCGGACGTGCGCGCATTTAGTCTTATACTAGCTTTCTCTTTACACTTGCACAGATATCCCAGACGCATTTCTAAATTTTTAAAACTTTTTTATGGCGGGAAAGGAAACTTTTAATTTAATATACTAGGAGAGCAGGCTTCTATATATGTCTCTCCCTTCCCCCATATCCTGCTTACTTCAGGGGAAGCATCAGCAACAGATCTGGCTGAATTTCTTTTCATGCTTAAAAGATAGACAGATCTCAATTTTTTTTTTCTTCCTTTTTGGCTTTCTGAAATAATAACTAATACCTAATTTGGCCAAGATTTGCATTACCCTGCGAGTTCTCTTATAATTTAAACAAGGCATTAAATAGTCTTATTGCAAGTAATCTTAATGTGGGAGAGCAGATAGCCCTGCCCTCCCTAGCTGCCTTTGAATTTATCCGCATCAGAGGCAGTTTCAGCAGTGGAGTTCCACTTATTACAGATTTTAAATTCCATCCATATACTAAGATTCTAATTTCAACATTAAACAACATTATTTTGTGATCACATAGACTTCAACATTCCCTCTAAAGAGCACTTTCACTTTGTCCCATGCTTTCCACAGGCACCGCGGGAAGTTAGCATGCTATATAGCACTTGTACAAAAAGATCCTAGCTAGAAGCCTGCCCCATTTTTACTCCCGAATTCACTCACCAATTCGCCGCTTTCCACTTACTTTCACTTCTGCCAGCCGGCAACTTTTTTTTAGCGGCGGCCCCCTAGCCTCTCCTCCTTTCTTCAGGTCCCTGTTTCGGGCGCCACCTACCGGAACCAGCCGGTACTGCAGGTCCTGAAGATCGGGCTAGGTGGCTCAGGAAAAGAAAGAATAGAAAAAAGAAAAGGACAAGAACAGCGGGGGTTCAGGAGGGCTGGAATGCTCGATGGCACTGCAGCAGCAAGTTTATTAAAGGCGCAAACTCTTTTATACCCTGAAGCTGGGCATTCCTCCAAATGGCCTTCTCTCAGGGCATGATGGCTACATGCCAGTTCCTTAAGACCTACACAGGGAGATAGCTGCCTGGGATATTTCGTCTAGCTGTGCTCTGCTATGTTAATTCAAGGACATGTTTACAGATTCCAATTTTGCACGCACAGCAGAACGAAGGACACTGTTGCTTGCCACGTCCCCAAGTGACCTGACTCCTGGGGGAGAGCAGGCAGGGCTACCTACCCTTGCTCCATCCCCCGATTCTCAGGTCGGTAGGGGACTCGGCTCCCAACAGGAGGGGGGTGGGGTGGGGGTGGTGCAGGAGGCAGCCTAGCCATGGCTCTCTCCCATCATGGGTGTTTCTATGTCTCCCTCTCCCTTCCTCCTGAAATCAAGAGGAATAATAATAATAATAATAATAATAATAATAATAATAATAAAGGGTTGCCTGGATGAGGCTGTGGGAAGGAGGGGGAAGGAGAGGGGGAGCCGCGGGACCAGCTGTGCAGGCCCCCCTGGCCCTGCGAGGTCCTGGCCGCCTGCGTGATCTCTGTTGTCAGGTCCCGTGGCCCCAGCGATGACGTGATGGGAACAGGTGGGGCCTACGGGCCGTGTCCGTGTGAAGGGGACGCGTGGGCAGCCCTTCCCGGGCGGTGTGTGGGGACCCCTCACTTCTGGGCTCCTCCCCTCATGGCATCTGAGACGCGGCCTCTGTCTGGGGCCCTCCCCTCGCCCCTGACTTTGAGACAGGTCCCTATTAAACCAGGCTCCCTTGCGGGGTGGGGGGGCTTCCCTTGGGCTCAGGAGTTTATAGGTCGTGACACGGGACCTTCATCCCAGGGCTCAGCGCCAGGCCCCCCAGTACCGTCCCCCTCCCCGCTCCCCCCATCAGAACTGCACCAGGTGCATAGGGGAAGAGTGCTCTCCCCAGGCCCCATGGGTGCCTCCCGGGCCCAGCCAGCACCGCCCGGGCCCGCTGCTACCCGCACAGGTCCTGTCCCAGCGTGCCCTGGCCTGCTCCTGACGCGGGACCTGCTGGCTCTCAGCTGGGCACCGCCATCCGCTCTCCCCTGGAGACCAGACCCACCCGCTGGGCAGTGGCGTCCCCCAGGCTGTCACGTCCACCGCCAGGCCCTCCTCTGACTCCAAGGAGGCGGGTGAGTGCCATCGCGGGCGACGTGTTCGGCCCTCCCGCCGGGTCCTGCGAAGAGCTGGTTCCCACAGGGAAGCCCCTGAGCGGGATGCCCGCCCCCTCCCTCCTGAGGGGCAAGCTGGAGCGGCCATGAGGGGGGAGCACAGCTGTGAACAGCCAGCCCTGAGGGCGAGGCTGGCCCTCAGCCCAGGCCCTCCAGCTCCCCCACCACGCCCTCCAGGAGGCCACACACCCCCTCCTGCCATCCCCCCTCCCCCATCTCGGTCATCAGCTTCTGTCTGTGCCACCCCTGACCCCAGTCCTCAAGGTCTGGGAGGGATGGAGTGGGGGGCAGTGGTGGTATCTCTGCATGGCTTTCTCTCTCTCTCTCTCTCTCTCTCTCTCTCTCTCTCTCTCTCTCTCTTAAATATAAAATGCTTTATTTGCAATCCTCACTGGAGGATATGTTTTCATTGATTTTTAGAGATGAAAGGAGAGAGAAACATTGATAGGTTGCCTCCCATATGCACCCTGACCATGTATGGAGCCCACAAACTAGTGAGATATGCTCCTTGACCAGGAAGCAGAATTACAATCTTTTGGTATACGGGATGACGCTCCAACTTTTGAGCTGCCCGCAGGGCTAAAATGCTTTTACTAATGAAATCTTCCTGCTTCAACTACGCAGTTTCTCTTAGAAATCATAGCAATATTACATTGATTACTCTAACAGCCTATATCACGTAAATAACAACCGCCTGCTTTTCATTAAGCAAGAAAAGACCGGGATGCAGACTGCTTTTTATCATGTTTCAAGGGAAGACAATTCATTCACTGTTCACATCCCTTCTTCAGGCATCAGGGTGATAGTCTTCATTTGTATAAATTTAATCTGTTTCTTCTGGTAAAATGAAGCTTAAAAAAGACAATCTGCTACCTGGTCACAATATAGGATATTAACCTGTTAACCGGAGAGTTCCCTTTTTAATTACGCAACTTGTAATGGGCATGTACTCTTTCACTAGGACGTGTCAGTGCGTCACACCTGGAGGACGTAATTTCATATTATTATTTTTATTTATACTTAATTAAAATAAATAATATATATATATTTTACATTTATTTATATATAAAGCACAAAGGAAAATACAAAATTACAAAAAATAGAAAAGAATACCAACAAAAAAAATGGAAACATCTAATTAAAAAATTATAAATTTTACAAACAATTATAAAGATTACAAAAAATATATACCGTCCCTCTCAGGGCGCAACATATATTTCCAGGACATATTCCTACGTCCTACCCGTTCCCAATATTGTTTACCTTTGAAGTATTTATAGGTCCCGCTCAGTTAACAGGTTAATGCCATTCTGCTATCAGAGCCTTGGCCAATGCTGACCAGACGGCCCGGAGGCTGGCTGTGCGAAGCTGTTGAGGTTCCGGGAAGGCTGCAGGTCAGCAGCAGGGAGAGCATACTGCGTTAGACTACAAGCCGAGAACTGTCCCCAGGCTCCTTCTGCCACAAAACTGAAACTTAATGATTTATTGGATTCGTTGTTACTCTCAGTTAAGCGAGACAGAAATCAGTTTGATGTCCAATGTTAGAGGTTCCAAAGGTTTGTACAATTTAGACACATCAGAGAAGAAGGTCACAGCTGTTTTCTTTAATCTATTTACACTCTTTCCACTAAGAAGGCTAAATGAATTCTCCTGCCACCACCAGGTCAGCGCTAACTACAGTACCCAAATCACAGGCAGCGATGTCTCTTTATGAATTACCTTTGCCTCACTTTCCTTAGTTCAAAAAACACCACAAGGGTCTGGCTGGCATGGCTCAGTGGTTGAGCATCAACCTATAAGCCCTCTAGAGGTCATGGTTCAGTTCCCGGTCAGGGCACATGCCCGGGTTGCTGGCTCGATGCCCAGTCTGTGGTGTGCAGGAGGCAGTCAATCAATGATTCTCTCATCACTGATGTTTCTATCTCCCTCTGCCTTTCTCTCTGAGATCAATAAAAATATATTAAAGAAAAAAAACTCATATTTCTACAGTAAATTTATAAACAAAAAACATAACTACAAAGGGGAAAGGTGCACAAAGTGAGTCATGTTCTTGCTCAGCAGATTGAGCAGAGCAATGGCCCCACCTGCTGATTCTAGACAAACCTTCAGGAAGTTAGGGTACCTGGCAAGTTAGGAACCCTGCCCGAGTGCCTTCTCAATGCCCAAGTGACTCACAGCACTGCTGAGAAAAGCCTGTTGTCCTTAGGCACAGAGCGATGTGTGTGACTTCTAAGTATTTCCTCTAAGGTTCCATGTCTTCTTTCTTATTTATCTTTGGTTTTGAATGAGCTGTACAGCTCCAGAAGCAACCAGAGGTGCAGTGGTTTTATATCGGATCAAGTGCTGGGAGCCTTCCTCCAAGTCAATCACATAGTCCCTCTGGTCACCTGTTTCTGGTTCTACCAGGATGTTTTCTTGTCTTTCTTTCACTCTCAGAAATACATATGAATCTAGATCCGGTTTGGGAAGTGACCTTAAGATGTCCACTTTCTGTAAGTTAGGAGGCATATGCTTTAAGGCTACATTCTTTAGATAGGTCTCTGTGTTTGCCATGTACTCTTTGGCAAAGGCAAGCTCTTCCGGAGAAAGGCTGGAAGGCTCCTCCTGGTGGCGTGTTTTCTCCTTTTCAAGGACATGAGGGAAAAACTTCTCTATCTTCATGAGCCGACACTGCAAGTAGCTGCTAAGGACATAGCGGATCCTCTCCATCTCCATTCGATGGATACTAATCTTCAGGTCCCCCTTATTCGCTCTCCTGAGATTTTCTTCCATGTGGTTTTGCTGTTCCATGACACATTCTACCATTTCAGGCTTGCTTTCCAGAAGGTCAGGGGCAAACTTTTCATTTCATCCCAGCCTGCTCCAGCCTTTCAGTGAGCTCTGCCAGGGTTAGGACCACCTCCTCATTATCCCCATCAGAGTCCTGTCCCGGGAGATCCAGCTCCTCTGTCATCTTCTCTGGTACCTGGGCACAGGGGGTGGGGGGGCTGCCTGCGACCAGGGCGGGAAGCTCCTGGGGAAGCACCCCCGTGGGGAAGCACCACGACTTTCCCCAGGAGCAACTGGCAGCGGATCCACCTATCCTACGTCTGCCGGAGATCTTCCGGACCCTCGCGCTCTCTCTCTCTCTTTTTCTTACACACACACACACACACACACACACACACGTGCACACTCAGGGAGTGCTCCCTCCCCCTCCTAGCCCCTAGCCACTGTGCTCCCATTCCCTGAGGCAGGTCGGGCAGGGGAGGCGTAGGGGAGGGACCTTCCCTGCTCCACCCTCAGGGCAGCCCCATGGGACAGGTAGGCAGCCACAGTCCAGAGAGGTGGCCAAGACCCAGCGTGGTGAGCGGGAGGCGGGAACACGGGCACCCGTGACAGGGCGATGGGCCGGCGTCCTCCACGGGCTCCCATGCGAATAGGGACGCCCCGGGGCCTGGGCCTGAGGGACCCGCCTGGGGCCCCAGTTTGAGGTCAGCAACCAGCCAGCAGGGCCCTGTGTGCCCTGGGGCGGCGGCTGCCTCCTGCTGCCCAGGCCCGGCCTGCAGGGGGCGATGCACAGCTCCCCCTCCATCTGTGCTGCTGCTGAGACCCAGGGTGAAGGCTGTGTCCCCGGTTTATTTGGGCCCTTCTGCTCCGTGTCCCCCTCCCCGCACCCTCCGGTAGGCGGCCCCTGCATTGGCTGCGAGGCTGAGCCCGGGATCCGCCCCCCAACGCGAGCCGGGCAGGTCCAGGCTGCGGGCTCCCCGCGGAGGGAACAGGCCGCCGCCCCAGGCTGGCTTCTGGGGCCTGAGCTGCAGCGAGGCGCGGAGGGGTCTCCGGTCACCTTCAGGCGCGGAGGCCACGCAAGCAGCCTGAGGCTCCGGTGCCTCTGCCGCCCACCCCCTTTCCCGCCCCGCGGCTGCCCTCAGCCCCCCACGCAGCCCGAGGCCCACGAGCCCCAGCGCCGCCGACGCCTGCGGGTCCGCAGTGGCCTCAGGGGCTGGGCCTCCCTGTTCCCATGGCCGGCTCAGCGCGGAGCCCCCCCCCTCCCCCGCCCCCCCCTCCCCGGCCCCCCCTCCCCCCCCCCCCCCGCCTACTGGCAGCTCAGCTGCAGGTGACCTTGGCCTTGAGCTCCAGGGAGGCCGGGCGGGGCCGGCGCTCCGGAGCCTCCTCTCCAGCGGCCCGGGCGGCCCAGGGCGGGCACCCGGCTCCAGGTGCACAGCTCACTCTCCTCTGGTTGCGTCCGCCCCCGGGACCCTCCCATCCCCTCCCCGCAGGGCTGCGCTCCAGGCCGGGCCTGTGCGGGCTCCGCAGCTCGTCCGCCTTCCCCGCCGGGTCGCCAGCGCAGAGCAGCCTGTCTGCCAAGCCTTCACGGTCAGGCTCCATCCAGGGACTGCCCGCGGCCTGTGTTCCATCCCTGGAGCCTGCGGTTTCGCCCGGCGTACCCCCCAAAGGCCTGACCCTGAGGACCGGTCCCCGGAGGGGGCGGCCCTCACACCTGCTGACCTGAGCGCAGCACAGGGGGTGGCGCTGTCGCCCCTTCGGGCCCCAGAGCGGGACCCGCCGCCCAGGAGCCCGGCCTGGTGCTGGGGCGGCTCCCTCCTTCCCTGACCCGCCGGGCCCTCCCAGGAGGGGGTGCGGGGCCCCCGGGGGTGGATGCTGCTGCGGGGCCTCAGCTCTGGCCTGCGGGCGGCGCAGGGGCTCCTCTTCCCTTTGGGGTCCCGGTCCCCACCCCTGGTGTCCTTCTGCCCCAGGGAGGCTGCGCGGTGAGGAGGGGGAGCTGGGCCCCGAGGCCCTGACACCCCGTGGACGTGGGGCCTCGGACCCCTGTGCCCTCTGCCTCCTGCAGCCCCTCGCCTGCTGGGCAGCCTGAGTGTGGGAGCCCCGTTAGCTGAGGGGACCCCCTCTCCCTGGAGCTCCTGGGCCTTTAAAACGGTACCTAAGTGGACGCCCTATGGCGAGTCTTCTGTGCGGACGCCCCAGCTGGAGGGACGTGGCTGCTGTGCCCGCACCTCTGGGCGCCGCCAGGGGGCAGCAGACCGCACGGTCACCCCCTGGCCCCGCCCCCGGGCCCCTCCCCCAGGCTGTAAAGTGGAGGTTTGTGTGCTGGTTTCCTCTCTAAGGGGTGTGTGTCCCACCATGGACATGCCTTCCTCCTGAGCGTGAGCATCCGGGGCCTGGCCCCATCTATGCCCCTTTCGCGGGATCCCCCGCGTCCCGGTCTCTGCGGGAGGCCCTGGACCTCCCCCTCTGTCCTCAGGGGCTTTGGGCAGGGCGACTGCTTTTCTCCCTGGAAACTGTGCTCAGCGGGGTGCAGCCCCCTCTCCCTCAGAAAGAGGGGTGCTCCCCAGGAGCCGGAGCCGGCAGCCTTGCTGAGGGGCTGGAGCGGGTGCCCACGGGACAGGGCAGAGGGGAGGGCGGAGGCAGGGGTGTCTCCAGCTGCGCCCCTTCCTACAGGCCTCCAGCTGGGAGGCTGAAGCCCAGGCAGCGCACAGGCATAGGGCGACCTGCTGAGGAGGCGCCTGTGTGCGGACCCCCGGCCCCGTGGAGGGGATCCTGCTCTCAGCCCCCCGACCGCGCCTCTGGGGCTCGCGATCGCCCCGTGCAGGCCCGGCCCCTGCGCTTCCGTGAAGACGGCTCCGCGCACGCAGCTCCGGGGACCCCGCCTCTGGGGACCCAGCCCCCGGGATGCGAGGAGGCGCTGTGGGGCGCACGGCGACCCAGGAAGCCTTCCCGGAGGGGGTGGCGGAGGGACGGCCCAGGACTCAGCCCCACAGCGTTGCTGGGGGATGCACATCCGCCTTTGCGCGTCCCAGGCCGCCCGACTGTCCCTCCTGAGACCCGCCATTCCTCCCCCCGCGACCGGGACGCGGCCCGCAGTTCGTCCTTGGCTCCTCGGCCACGTCCTGTCCCGGGTCCGGGGTCCCCTAGTGGAGGTCAGAGGTTGGGGAGGCGGGGCCGCGGGAGGAGGGGCAGACAGGGCGGAGAGGGAGTCACGCTCAGGGTGGGCCCCATCACAGGCTATAGGTGCCCCAGGGCAGGCTGCATCCAGATCTGGTGATTAGGGAGCAGTGGGAGCGGCTGCCACAGTGCCAGGCAGGCGGCTGGGGTTGGGCAGGTGTCTCCCGCACTCCTGTTAGCGCCCAGAAGCCAGCGCTTTGGCTCCTGCCTTTCTGCCCAGCCCACAGTCGCCTGGGCGACCCTGGCAGCGAGAAGGCTGAGTTGGGGTCCGGGTCGGGTCTACATGGGTCGGGCTGAAGAGAAAGCAGTGACTCTGGTTCCAGAGCCCCTTCCTGGCCCCTGGGCGGAAAAGTGCTCAGGAGACAACCCCCCCTCCCCCCAGGGGTCTGCAGGGGCCACTCCTAGGGGCTGGTGGTCCCTCCGCGGGAGGAGGGACAGGGAGGAGGGAGTGGTGTGGCCACAGCCCGCCCTGCTCTGTCCTGTGTTTATTAGCGCTGAAGGTGTGAGCAC
>CM072936.1:1435896-1668575 GCA_036971965.1 Nyctalus aviator | reverse complement strand
TTTCTAAAGAGGAGGAGGTCCTTCCAGGTTTCTCTGTGCAGCCTGGTGTGTGTGGCTGTGTGCTCCCTCCCCACCCAGGTATCTGTCCTCTCTCAGGATGGTCACATGGGCGCTGCTGGAGTGTCCCATGAAGGATGCAAAGTTCCTGCATTTTCTCCGCTCCCCTCAGACCCTCCAAAGGCACACGTGACCCACCACCCCGTCTCTGCCTGTGAGGTCACCCTGAGGTGCTGGGCGCTGGGCTTCTACCCTGCGGACATCAGCCTGACCTGGCAGCGTGATGGGGAGGACCAGGCCCAGGACATGGAGATGGTGGAGACCAGGCCTGCGGGGGATGGCACCTTCCAGAAGTGGGCAGCTGTGGTGGTGCCCCCTGGAGAGGAGCACAGATACATGTGCCATGTGCAGCACGAGGGGCTGCCCAAGCCCCTGACCGTGAGATGGGGTGAGGAGGGCCGTGGGCACAGAGCCTCTTCTCAGGACAGAGGGGCCCTAGGGGACCTCAGTGGAGTTGGGGCTGAGGCCTGGGGTCAGGACCCTCACTCTCCCTTTCCTATTCCTCCCAGAGCCGCCTCCTCACACCTTCATCTTCATCATTCTTGGCATCACTGGGGGCCTGGTCCTGCTGGGAGCTGTGGCTGGAGCTGTAATGTGGGGGAGGAGGCGCTCAGGTGGGCAGGGGTGGGGTCTGAGTATCTGTCCCACTGGGGGTTCAAGCCCAGGTAGACGTGAGTCCCACCTCATTCCCAGGAGCACCATCCCCACATGTGCGATGGCCAGTGTGGGGCTCTGTGCTCACACTTACTCTGTAGTGAGGCCCGTGGGTAATGATGGACCCACTTCTCACCTGATGCTGCTGGTGGTGGGGACCCCGTTCCCAGCAGCCCCAGGTCAGAGGGCAGGTCCCTGCTGAGCACAGACCTCCAGGAGGGCGATGGGTGCCGTCCCCACACATGCCCTTCCCTCAGGTGTCCTGATCCTGCCCTGGGTCTGTACACACGGTTCTGGAAACTTCTCTGGGCCCAGGACTAGGGCTTCCTCTAGGACATCATGGCCCTCCTACTCCCAGGTCTCTCACAGGGTGTTTTCTTCCCGCAGGTGGAAAAGGAGGGAGCTATGCTCAGGCTGCCAGTGAGTATGGAGGGGTAACCCCTGAGTCCCTGTGTCAGTACAGATGTGAGCTATGGGGCCCCCTTAGATCTTTTTTAGTCTCCTGCCCTGGGCTCTGACCCCTTTCTGGTGTGTTCCCCCCAGGCAGTGACAGTGCCCAGGGCTCTGTTTGTCTCTCTGGGCTTCTAATGGGGAGACCTGTTGTGGGGAGGGGTGGGCAGATGGAGGCCTGGGTGGTGGGGCCTCTGTGGGACACTGTGAGCATGAAGTGGGTTTGAGAATGTCACCAGTCACAGCCACTGTCCTGAACCTGCTCTTGATGATTGTCCTCCACAGCGTGAGGAGGCTGCCCTGTGGGGACTGAATGATGGAAGATGTGGTCACGCTCCCACTTCCTGATGCGAGAACCTCTGATTGGGTGGCTGGTCAGGTCAAGCCACCCACTGCCTTTCAGAGAAGTGTAAAGAAGGAGCCGGGATGCTGGTGAACCTTGAGCCCTGTCAAGGGCCAGAGCTATACACCAATTGTTTAGTCCACAGAATGGTGGTTTAAACCATTTCCTGACCAAATAGTCTCTGAGTAAATCTAATATTACTGACCTCTGAGATAGTCTGTCTGTTACCGGAATTGCCTCCCTGACTAAGTGCTGTTGAATACAAAGGTGAATACAAGATTGGCAAGGCCTGGGCACCAGGGAGGTCCTTCCCACCCAGTCCCCAGTACTTCCAGATTGTTATTTCTTGTCTGGTCTCTGTCCTTTGTGCGTGGCCCTCCTCCAGCTTCCAAACCCTAAACCACTCAGGTTGTGGCTTGCACATCTGGTGCCAGGACAAGGGACATTTGGAGAAGATTTCGCCTAAAACAGAAAAACAAAGATTCACCCGCAAGGCAGGGAAGCTCTCACCGGGGAGGTAGGGAGGAACTCACTGGATAGGTGGGGAAATTCACCACATGCAAAACCGACAGCCAGCTGCAGAAGTTGCTATTTGTACCTGGGGTGGGAATGCCATTTTTTTTTAGCCAGGCTAGTGGGGCAGAATTCAGTTAAAACGTAAGAAACGTTATTGTGGACTCTTGGTGTGCGTGCTTAAGAATAAAGAAATTAAAGTGTGAGGAGGTATTCTGTTATAGTTTTTGCAAGATATTATAGAACATGACCCTTGGTTTGCTGAAGAAGGTACATTAGATCTTCAATGTTGGGAAAGAGTGGGTCAAAACTTGGAAAACGCTCAGCAGCAAGAGACATTTCCATTCAGCCATTAACTTATGAAAATGCCAATGCTGATTGTAAGAAATGCCTGACCCTATGAGAAAAAATAGCACCATCACAGAAATAATTCAGGCCTGTCAGAAGGTGTGAATGCTGGTCTCATTCTCGGGTGTCCCCGTCCGACACAGGCACCTGTTCCCGTCAGTGTTCCGCAGGACCAGGGCCCTGCACACAGGAGACCGCGGGGAGGGGAGATGGGTTTCAGGCTCCTGCTGCTCCGCCTCCTTCTCGGGCCTCATGTTCTATCCCTGAACTTCCGGGGGAACCCGGTTCTGGAATCAGCACAGAGGAGGATCCCCAATTCCTCCTCTGAGATCGGGACCCGCTGGGACTGTGCTCTGCCTGCTGCCCTCTCTCCAGCCTCCGGTGGCCCCAGGATGTGTGTGTGTGTGGGCAGCTGCAGATTTAGGGGTGCAGCGCTGTGGGCAGTGCAGGTGCAGTGACTCCCCGGGGGCACCCTGAGCTGCAGCCGCCCCACCACAGCTGAGCTGGGACCACAGCCATGAGGTCACTGTGTCCAGCACAGGGAGGGGCTCCCCCTGCAGGAGCCGGGGCTGGTTGAATGACAGATGTGAGCTCGGGGGTTGCCTCTGGGGCCTCACTGAGGGGGAATGGGAGACCCGCTGGCCCGTGGGCAGGTGCGTGGGCACAGGGTGTGTAAGAGCCAGGGAACAGGAAGTGGGGAGAGGTAAGGGTTTCTGGGACACCAAGGGAAGGAATCTAGGTGTGACTGTGGGACTGGGCAGGCGGCTGTTTGATGGGGTGTCAGTGTGGGGCTCGCTGGGAGGTGACCTTGAGGAGATGTTGGAAGGTCATGACCAGGAGGCCCTCAGTAGGGAGGTCTACCAGGCAGGAACCTGCAGTGCGCACGCCCTGGGCTATGAGGGGGCTGGTCTCTGGGAGAAGCCAGGAGGTGGGTGTGAGAAGCCAGAAAGATGGAGCTGAGAGGAGCCTGGGGGCCACGTGGGCGGAGGGGGTGGAAGGGCGAGACTGTGCTGAGGGAGGCGGGGTCCCAGGACAGTTTGGAGCAGAAGACGGAGGTGGGTGACACCCCCTTGAAGGGGTCGCTATGGCTGCTGTGCTGAGGGCAGACCTGGGGGGAGGGAGGCAGCAGGGAGAGGGAGGGCCTGGGGAGTGCAGGGGCAGATCCCTCCACGGGGTGAAGTGGGGGAATAGTGGGCTGGGTGGGATTCTGGAACCTTCTGAGGAGGACTTGACAGCACTCCTCATGGGTACATCCAGGGTCTGGGAGAGAGCGGGCACCGTCACCAGGAATGTCATTGGGTGGAAGGAGGAGGAGAGTGTTTCCCTCAGCCGAGATGGGAGCTCAGGGAGCACCATATATAGGGTTTTGGGAGGGGTGCATCACAGATGTTGGCTGTAAGCGATGTTGGGGGGAACTGTCTGCTGGTAATAAGGGGGCCGGGGACTGGCAGGTGGACCTGAGCTGGAGGACAGAGAGTTGTCGCTGGAGAAATAGCCTTGGCCGTTGACACACAGAAAGGCCATCTCAGGCCTTAAACACGGACACACACCCCAGGGAGCGAGGCTGCAGGAGACAAGGGGGAGGGGCCGACCAGGACCCAGGGCTGTGTGCCACCATCCCACACACACCCACGCCCCCTCTGCTGTCCTGTCCCCGTGTCACAAGGTGTGTGGGCCCGAGGCCTCATTTTGGGGGCATAGGATGCCCTGGTCACTCGCTGAGACCTTGGGGTCTGGGCCGAGGGGGGCGTCGGGGTCCCCAGCATGGCTGGTGGAGAGGCCATGGGTCTCAGTCACATGCTGAGCAGCAGGAACCCGCACAGGAACCCTGAGGCCAAGGGTGACCCCCTGCGCGGCTGGCTGCAGGGAGACCCTGGACTGGGGCCCACGCTCATCCCCACCTGAGTGCCCTGGTGCAGACCCTGGCCCCGGAGGTGGTGTGGCTCTTTGCTACCACTGATTCCCAGACACTGTTCCCGGCATTCCCACCCCTGCCCAGTGCTCTCTGCCAACCCCAACCCCTCTGGGGCACCTCATGTGTCCTAGAGACCTTGACAGGGAGGGGCCCCAGCATGGGGCTCCCTGTGGGATCTGAGCCCAGCCTAGGGTGACGGGGCCAGTGAGCAGCTCAGCCATGTGCACAGGGTCTGCTCCCTCCTCAGCCTGAGGGATGTGGAGGCTCAGGTGTGGGTGCAATTGGACAATTGATGAAACTGCCGGGCAGAGGTTGGGTTATAACTTCAACATTCTGGCATAAAATCAGACCCATTCACACACACACACACACACACACACACACACACACACGTACTGACTGGGAATCTTAGTCTGCTGTGTAATGGCATCTGTACTAATAAAGGGGTGATATGCTAATTAGACCAGACATCTTCTAGGTGTTCTTCCGGACAAAGCCATAGTGGTGGGGGCCAAGGCAGAGGCGGTTATGGCCATCAGGCGGGCAAGGAAGAGCAGTTAGGCTTGACCACTAGGCAGTGAAGGGAAGTTTGGGGCAACCAGGCCATCAGTGGTGGGCAGCTGGAGTTAATCAGGCAGGCAAGCAGAGGTGGTTAGGGGTGATCAGGTAGGGAGGCAAAGGTGTTTAGAGGCTATCAGGCAGGCAGGGGAGCAGTTAGTGGAATCAGGCAAGTAGGCAGAGAAGTTAGGGTTGATCTGGCAGGCAGTAGGTGAGCAGTTAGGAGCTAGCATTCCCAGATTGTGAGAAGGATATCTCCCAAGAGGTCCCAGATTGGAGAGTGTGCACTGAGGGTCACCCCGCCCCTAGACACACGTGCACAGATTTCATACACCGGGCCTCTAGATATAAGGACCAGGTGTGCTCCTTCCTGAAATCCTGCAGGCGATGCCCTTGTCTCCATCTCCCTGGGAGGCTGGGGCTCTCCTCTCTGTGTGTTCCCTGTACTGTGAGTGTGAGCGTAGCCTTGTGTACACGAGACAGCAAAGGGAGAGAGAACTCCTAGAGAGACTGTGTCCCTTGGTCCAGTCTCAGAAGTGGTGTGACGGGTGCAACATGCCAGGTCAGTCCTTTCCATTGGACACGTTAGTGTCCTATCCTCTCAGCCCGGGTCCCACAGACGATCCAACAAGGAACCCAGTCCCAGCTCCCATCACCGAGGCTTTTGCTCCTCCATGATCTCCGTGTGAGAGCATACATGTCCAGCCGGGTGAGCACAGGGAGCACGGAGAGCACATGGGTGCACACCGCCTGGTCCTCTGCTCTGCATTCACGCCCCCGTTCCTCTCTCCCAGGAGGAGGCAGAGGCACAGGGGGGGAAGCACCATCCCCAGGCGGCGCTAAGCTCTCTCCTGAGGGACCCTGACACCAGGTGGGAGCTCCCCTCCCCCTATCCTGGGCTCCCCCCACGGTCCTGTCACCGTCCTGTGTGACAGATGAGGGAACGGGGTCTTGAGAACTCACTGCGGGGGGGTCCCGGTGTCCTGAGCCAGCGAGTGGGCCAGTGAGAAGAGGAGCAAGTCTGGAGGGGCAGGAGCAGAGGGTTATGGGGCTCCCTGGGCCCTTCCTGTGCGGCCTGCACAGCAGTTTCATCAACTGCACCCCCTGCTCCTGAGGGGAAAGGGCGTCTGCAGACTCTGGGATCTTAACAAACTGGAGTCTCTGTGCTTGTCCTCAGTAATGGCGTCAGGGGTATCTAGGGCCATGAAGACCATGCCTCTGATTGCCTCACTCCCTGAGCCCACCCATGGCCCCTGAGGCTGTGCCTGAGGGACCCCTGCTGTTCCCTCCCAGAAGCTTCCACAGCTCTGAGAGGCAGCCTCCACTTTCTGGGTGAACTGGAGCTCAGAGCACCAGCCTGATGGCCCTTCAGGGAGAAGTGGGCAGAGAGCTCCCCCTGCAGGAGGAGGGCAGCCCAGGCCCAGGCCCAGGCCTGACGCTCAGGTCTCAGCCCAGGGAGGAGTCTGGAGCAGAGCTGCTCAGTGTTGGGGCTCCCCCTCTCCCTGGGGTTCCCCTCTCCATCTCACATTCCTGCTGAGTCCTCCTTCCCGGATACACATGACGCAGCCTCACTGCTCTCTCCCATTGGGTGTCTGCTTCCAGGCTAGACCATCTCCAGGAGCCCCTGGAACTCAGATGCTCCCCAAACTGCCAGGATGCGGGTGCAGAGGCTCCCCACCCTCCTCCTGCTGCTCTCAGGGGCGCTGGTCCTGACCCCCAGCTGGGCCGGTGAGTGCGGGGTCGGAGGGGGCGGCTGTGCGGGGAGGAGCACAGCGACCCGGCGGAGGCGCGGACCCGGGAAGGCGTGTGTCCAGCCCGGCCCTGCCCTCCGTCCACCCCCCAGGCTCCCACTCCCTGAGATATTTCTACACCGGTGTTTCTGGACCTGGTCACAGGGAGCCCCCCTTTCTTGTTGTCGGCTACGTGGACAACACGCAGTTCATGCGGTTCGACAGCAATGCGACAACTCCGAGGGCAGAGCCGCGGGTGCCGTGGATGCAGCAGCCTTGGGTTGAGCAGGTGTACCCGGGGTATTGGGACTTGGAAACTGGGAAGTTCAAGATCCACGCACAGACTTTCCGAGTCAGCATGCAGAACCTGCGCGGCTACTACAACCAGAGCGAGGATGGTGAGCAGCGCCCCGGGCCCGTAGGACCGTCCTCTCCCCGGACAGGCCGGGGTCGCCCCGAGGGTCCAGGTCTAAGCATCACCTAGAGGCGGCGGGACCCGCCCGTCCCCCCTGGGAGGAGCCCGCGGGGACTGTGACCCGACTTGTTTTTATTTCAGTTCAGATTCATCTTCAGCGTGCAGGCGGGTGGGGCGGGACTGACTCAGGTGGCGCTGACCTCGGGGCGGGGTCAGGGTCTCACACCATCCAGTGGATGACTGGCTGCGACGTGGGACCCTTTGGAAGCCTCCTCCGCGGGTATGATGCTTATGCTTACGATGGCACCGACTACATCGCCCTGAACGAGGACCTGACCTCCTGGACCGCGGCGAACAAGGCAGCTCAGATCACAAAGCGCAAGTGGGAGTCAGCAGGTGCTGCAGAGCAAAGCAGGAGCTACCTGGAGGGGGAGTGTGTGAAGTGGCTCCTCCTTTACCTGGACAAAGGGAAGGAGACCCTGCAGCACGCAGGTACCAGGGGCCCTGGGGTCGCCCCTTCTCCTTAGACAGGACAGAGGGTCAGGGTCAGACACCCCTCCTTGGGATCAGGGAGAGGGTCCCCCTGGGTGTTCAGGTCAAGTACCAGAGGGACTCCCCCTCCTCTCAGGGACAGGTAGGGGTGCAGGTTCCCCTGGAGTGCAGGTTCCCCTGCAATACCCCATCAGGGGTTCCCATGGGGACCTGCTCTCTCAGGCCTTGTGCGCTGCCACACACCCCCTGTTTCTAAGGCCTCACCCCAGCTTTTCTGAGTCACGTGGCTTCCACCCAAGTCAGGACCACAAATCCCTTTGCTGCCCTCAGACACCTGCCTCCTGCCCTCGGTTATGTCTCTAATTCTAGAACTTTCTAAAAATGAGGAGGTCCTTCCAGGAGCCTCTGTCCAGGCTGGTGTGTGTGCTGTGTGCTCCCTCCCCACCCAGTTGTCTGTCCACTCTCAGGATGGTCACATGAGCGCTGGGGAAGTGTCTCACAGAGGATGCAAAGTTCCTGCATTTTCTCCCCTCCCCTCAGACCCTCCAAAGGCACACATGAGCCACCACCCTGTCTCTGCCCGGGAGGTCACCCTGAGGTGCTGGGCACTGGGCTTCTACCCTGCGGACATCAGCCTGACCTGGCAGCGTGACGGGGAGGATCAGACCCAGGACATGGAGATGGTGGAGACCAGGCCTGCGGGGGACGGCACCTTCCAGAAGTGGGCAGCCGTGGGGGTGCCCCCTGGAGAGGAGCACAGATACACGTGCCATGTGCAGCACGAGGGGCTGCCCGAGCCCCTGACCCTGAGATGGGGTGAGGAGGGCCGTGGGCACAGAGCATCTTCTCAGGGCAGAGGGGCCCTGGGGGACCTCAGTGGGATCAGGGCTGAAGCCTGGGGTCAGGGTTCTCATCCTCTTTTCCCTTCTCCTCCCAGAACCTACTCCTCAGACCTTCATCTTCATCATCCTGGGCATCGCTGGGGGCCTGGTCCTGCTGGGAGCTGTGGCTGGAGCTGTGATGTGGGGGAGGAGGCGCTCAGGTGGGCAGGGGTGGCTTCTGAGTGTGCACTCTAGGCAGTGACAGTGCCTAGGGCTCTGACATCTCTCTCTTGGCTTCTAAAGGTGAGACCTGCTGTAGGGAGAGGTGGGCAGGGGGAGGGGAGGCTGGGCAATAGGGAGTCTGTGGGACACTGAGAGCATGAGGTGGACTTTGAGAATGTCACCAGTCACAGCCACTGCCCTGAACCTGCTCATGATGATTGTCCTCCACAGTGTGAGGCCGCTGCCTTGTGGGGTCTGAGTGATGGAAGGTGTGTTCCTGCTCCTACTTCCTGACTCAGGACCCTCTGATGGGGGACTGGGCCCGCCCTGCCCCCCACTCTCTCCTGTCAGCAGAGGCCCATGGGCCCTCTCCATCCCCATCCCTGCCTTTCCTCCCTGGTGCTCTGAGCTGCAGCTTCCTGCTCCTGATTGAGATGAGACTGTGGATTGACCTGGTTCTTTCATTCTCTCTGTGACTTGTGACTGTAATTAAAGGAGACCCTCTAATTACATGTCTTCTGAGAGGAAATAAACAAAAGCACAAAGAATTTTGCAGATTCCTGTGTATTCTGTGTTCTTTGCAGGAGGGATGGAGGGGCAGTGAAGTGGGGGTGTGGCCTGGGCCTGTGCCTGGGCAGTGCTCAGTGCATCGTGGGCTTTGACGTGGTCCCTCCTCGGCCGGGTCACCTCTCTGTCCTCTCACCTTGTCCCTCAGAGGAACCCTGTCCCACCAGGGCCTGTAATCACAGGGACTCCCCTCCCCCAGGCCTTGTCACGTGTCCTAATGCAGCGCATCTCCAGGACCCTGGACAGCGAGCCTTCCTGGGGCAGGTCAGTCAGCCTGGGCTCAGGCCTGGGCCTGCCCTTGGCCTCCTCTCCTGGGTGTTTATGTGTTTGCTTTGGTGGGTGTTCTGCCTGTTCCTGCTTTCATGTGTGAGTTCTGGCCTTACTCTCTGACAGCAGCAGGAGGCATGTTCCCTGTCAGTGTCCCGCAGGCCCAGGTCTCTGCACACAGGACTCTGTGGTTGGAGAGATGGGTGTTCAGGCTCCTCCTGCTCTGCCTCCTTCTGGGTCTTAAAGATTCCAACCCTCTGATCAGCTGGGTCTTTCTGGGACCAGCCCCCACCCTGACCCTCTCCTAGCCCCTTAGCCAAGAGCCATCTCACCAGCATCCCAAAGACACCTGTCACTCAGGAGGTGCCCAGTGTTTTAGGAGCTCAGGACCAGGTGCCAGGGCAATGACTACACTCGTTCTCTTATCCCATAGGTCTCTGCCCACAGATCCATTAAGAGCAAAGTTTTCCCACTAGTCAAGGATGCTGGCACCTTACTAGAGTCCCACCCACTCATGGACAAAAGTCCAGTCCATGCTTCTGTTGAGGGTGTTTACATGCTCCACACGTTTATGAAAGCTGCCAAAAAATCTTAGAGGAGAAATTGAAATTCAGCCACAATGTGCTATTGCTGCCCACCTCCCCGCATGGCAGAAATGACAGAGTCACACAAAGTGAACTATTCACAGGCATGTGGACTCCTCTCTCATATCCTCCTGGTGGGAAAGTGCATTGTCTCACACCTGGTGGGAAATGCATTGTCTGTACTCCCTGCACCTAGAGACAGAGCAGGATAGGGTGTCGAAATGTCAGAGACTGAGAGTCCCCCACGGGAGGACAAGAGATCACACATGGCACAAGGGAGAGAGTGAAAGGCTCAGAAGGACAGATGGACCAAATGGAGAGACGCCCGTTGGCAAACGTGTGGAGGAAAGAGAAGCCTTACCCATGGTGGTGAGAATGTACTTGTCCTCTAGAAAGAGATGTTCAGCTCTTACATACCTCAAATCACCCAGCTTTACCGATGGCTCCCTCTCACAGGCTGGGCACTCCTGCCGTGCCCCCCAATCTTCTCCAATGGGGTGCCACACATGGGCTGTCACAGCCGGGAACATTAGTCAGGAAGCCAGCTGTCCCACTCCCCCTTTTTGAAAGAAGTAATAAAAGGAAAGGGTTTAGTGAGGTCACAGGGATCTCATGGATCTTGGAATTTGGGGGAAGTCACTGTGCCCCATGGGACACCTGTACAGGAGTGAACAGAGACAGGGAAGATAAGGGAATCAACTCCTTTGGAGGCGTGAGGAAATCGGGATGAAGCAGTGGACGTAGAGACACAAAGGTGGGAATTGAGCCTGAGAGTTTCTTCTCAGCAGACACTGAGGGGAACTCGTTGGCAGCTCTACCTGGACAGGAGAGAAGGGACCACGGGTCTCCCATTCAATTAGTGACTCCACACGGCCCCTGGATAGAAGGGGACTTTCTTCGATGAACAGTGACCTTTTATTACTTCACAGAATGCTTTTCTTACTCTTGTGGACAGTGTAGGCGTTTCATAGAGAAAATGGTTGACTCATCAACTCCCCAATAAATATGGACAAAAAACTTGTGGCTGAAACTGGATAGGCTCAGTGGATAGAGCCTCGGTCTTCGCACTCAAGGGTCCCAGGTTCAATTCCGGTCAAGGGCATATACATTGGTTGCGGGCACATCCCGGATGGTGGTGTGCAGGAGGCAGCTGGTCAATGTATCTTTCTCATGGATGTTTCTGGCTCTCTATCCTCTCCCTTCCTCTCTGTGAAAAATCAATAAAATATTTTTTTAAAAAATACTTGTGCTGCTTCATTCCAGCCAAGAATTCAGGGAGCTTGAGGGAGGACTGGTGAAGGATTAAGAAAAGAAAAAAAGAATGAGCTGGGTCTAGGTGGACAGAAAACCTGAGGAACTTCCAGAATCTGCCTGCGGAGCATGAGGCAGGATGGGCAGGAGAAGCTTTGAGAAGCTGGTGCGGTAGGGTCTGTGCCAACTTGGTGCCCGTTGTATCATGGGTTTGACGTGGCCACTCCTCGGCTGAGTCATGGTCATTGCTCCTCTGACCTTGTCCCTCAGGGGAGCCCTGTCCCACCAGGACCTGTGGTCACAGGGCCTCACACCCTCCAGGCCTTGTCGCCAGGTCCTAATGCAGTGCGTCTCCAGGACCCTGGACAGCGCAGGCTTTTGTGGTCCCTGAAGTTAGCCTGGGCTTGGCCTGGGTCCCGCCCTCAGTGCCCCCCACCAACACCACCCCCCTGCAGGGGTTTGTTGTGTTTTTGATTTTGTGGATTTTATGTCAGTTATTCTCTGTGTGTGAATGCTGGTCTTATTCTCCGGTGTCCCCGTCCGACACAGGCATCTATCTGTTCCCGTCATTGTCCCGCAGGCCCAGGGCACACAGGAGCCCTCAGGAAGGAGAGATGGACTTCAGGCTCCTACTGCTCCGCCTCCTTCTCGGGCCTCATGTTCTTTCCCTGAACTTCCAGGGGAACCCGGTTCTAGAATCAGCACAGAGGAGGATCCCCAATTCCTCCTCTGAGATCGGGACCCGCTGGGACTGTGCTCTGCCGGCTGCCCTCTCTCCAGCCTCCGGTGGCCCCAGGCTGTGGGCAGCTGCATGGGCACAGGGTGTGTAAGAGCCAGGGAACAGGTAGGGGGAGGGGAGAGAGAGAAGCGTTCCGGGGACACCACGGGAAGGGAAACAGGTGTGGCTGTGGGACAGGGCAGGTGGCTGTTTGATGGGGTGTCAGTGTGGGGCTAGCAGGGAGGTGACCTTGAGGAGAAGTTGGAAGGTCATGACCCAGGAGGCCCTCAGTAGGAAGGTCTGCCTGGAGGGAACCTGCAGTGCGCATGCCCTGGGGCAGGAGGGGCTGGTCTCTGGGAGGAGCCAGGAGGCGGGTGTGGGCGGAGCAGAGGAATGGAGCTGAGAGGAGCCTGGGGGACACGTGGGCGGAGGGAGTGGAAGGGCGGGGCTGTGCTGAGGTAGGCGGGGTCTGAGGACAGTTTGGAGCAGGAGAGGGACTTGGGGTGACGCCTCCTTGAAGGGGTGGCTGTGGCTGCTGTGCTGAGGGCAGACCTGGGGGAGGGAGACAGCGGAGAGCGGGAGGGCCTGCGGGGTGCAGGGGCAGATCCCTCCGCGGTGCAGGGGCAGATCCCTCCGCGGGGTGAGGTTGGGGAATAGTCAGCCGGGAGGAATTCTAGAACCTTCTGATGACTTGACAGCACTCCTCATGGGTCCATCCGGGTCTGGGAGAGAGTGGGCACCATCAACAGGAATGTCATTGGGTGGAAGGAGGAGGAGAGCGTTGCTCCCAGCGGAGATGGGGAGATCAGGGAGCAGCATATATGGGGATGGGGGGAGGGGGGTACATCACAGACGTTGGGGGTAAGACATGTTGGGGTGAGCTCTCTGCTGGGAACCATGGGGCAGGGAATGGCAGGTGGACCTGAGCTGGAGGACAGAGGGGTGTCGCTGGGGAAATAGCTTTGGGAGGCAACGCACAGAAAGACCATCTCCGGCCTTAAGCAGGGTCAGGCCCCCCAGGGAGGGAGGCTGCAGGAGACAAGGGTGAAGGACCGACCAGGACCCAGGGCTGAGCGCCCCCATCCCACCCACCCCCTCGCCCCCTCTGCAGTCCTGTCCCCGTGTTCAGAGGCACGTGGACCCCAAGGCCCTGCTTTCAGGGCGCTGGAGGCCCTGGTCATTCGCTGAGACTCCAGGGTCTGGGTCACACGCTGAGCAGCAGGGACCTGCGCAGGAAGCCGGGGCAGCAGGTGCCCCCTTGCGGGGCTGGCTGCAGGGAGACCCTGGTCTGGAGCCCAGTTCCCTGGGGCGGGGCCTGGGCGTGGCTGGAGTGTGAGGGGCCCACAAGGGGTGCTGGGCCTCAGCCAGAGGGGGACCCGCTGAGGACAGCTCCCCCAGGGACAGGCCTCACATCCACAGGGAAGGGTTTTGTGTGTTTCCCTCAGAAAGGAAGGGGGGCCATGTGCTCAGTGATGGGGGTGAGGCTGGGAGTGGCCTGTATTTGTCTCTGCTCCGGGGTGGTGTCAGGGGGGACTCGGGGAGTGGGTCTGAGTCAGCGTGTCTCTAACCTGCTCCCAGGAAGCGCACAGCTGAGCTGCCTGTTGGGGACCATGGACCCCACTTCTCCTGCCTCACACAGTTGTGCGCATGCCCTGGGCTCTGACAGGAGGGGGAGCCACAGGTCAGGCTGAGGCCACATAGTCAGAGGACACCACCCAGCCCAGGTTGGGCCCACAGGGACTCCTGCCTGCTGAGTGCAGAGGGCCACAGCCCACACCCTCCAGGGTGAAGAAGGGGTAGTGTGCGTTGCCAGTAAGGCCAAGGGTGAGCCTGATAGGGGGCGGTGAAGGACTGAGAAAAGACAGACAAGGGAATGGAAGCCTGGTCCCGGTGGGACGCTGCCCTCTCTCTTGGGGAGACAGCACCAGCGCCCACAAGCCGAGTCTTTATTTTACAGCCGATGCCACGGGGAAAGGAAGTGCATGGTCAGATGTTTACAACGTTCTTGTGTGTTTCCATCCTCCTCAACTACGTGCACCTGAACTCTATGAAGGTTCATGTCACTCAGGCATAAGTGGTCACGTGTTCCGGCCACACAGCCAAGCTCACAACCACAGCTGTTGGCTGTCACGGTGCTGGGAGGCTCTGCCCTCCAGGCTGGGACATGCACGTGGCCACGAGAGGACAGTGCCCTCAGTTAGTCTGAGGCCTGGACCTGTCCACACGCTATGGCCGCTCTCAGAGCGGGGACTGCCGTGTCCACTGCCCCTGAGGTCAGATACTGTTCCTGCCCCTCCGGCCCTGCCCAGCACTCTCCGCCAGCCCCATCCCCTCCGGGGCACCTAGTCTGAGTCAGAGCCTTGCCTAGGGTCGCCTGAGGGTGGAGCCTCAATTCGGGTCCAGATACACACATGTTGGGGGGACGTGGAGTTCCCTCTTGTATGGAGGGTCGTGGTCCCTGCCTCTCACCAGACTCTTCACGCGTGGGATTCTCGTGGTGTGGGAAGAGCGAGCAGGTGCTGGGCTGAGGGGTGGGTGTAGTGCCATTTGCCAGTTCTGGGGGCAAAGAGCTGGGGTTGGAGCCTCTGAGTGCAGGGAGGCACTCAGGTTGGGATCGGGAAGGAGTGATGATGAGTGACAGGCAGGAGGGCGTCTCTCACTGAGTCTGTGCGATGGGAGGGTGTCCCTCCGCTTACCCAGGTCTGCTTCTCTGCCTCCATCTGTGTTCCTCCCATTCAGCTCCCTTCCCGCGGGAGCCCTGGAGGGTTATTGCCCCCAAGGCAGGGCTCTGTGCCACAGAGCTTGGGTGATAACTTTATTTTTTTTAAAATATATATTTTATTGATTTTGTACAGAGAGAAAGGGCAAGAGATAGGGAGTTAGAAACATCGATGAGAGAGAACCATTGATCAGCTGCCTCTTGCACACCCACTACTGGGGATGTGCCCGCAACCAAGGTACATGCCCTTTATCAGAATCGAACCCGGGACTCTTCAGTCCCCAAGCCGACTCTCTATCCATTGGGCCAAACCGGTTTCGGCTTGGGTGATAACTTTAAAAGTCTGATACAAAATAAGGTCCCTTCACAAACACACACACACACACACACACACACGCACACAAACAGAAACACAACACACAGACCTGCAGAACCCTAATCTGTGGCACAATAACAGGACATAAAGACCACTTAAGGGTGCGGAGGTAGCCCGCGGAGAACGGGGCTTTTTCCCAATGGCTTTGCCTCCGCGGGTCGCCTCTGCCTGGGTAGGGAAGAGGGCGCTAGGGCAGGGGTGGCTCCTGGGCTCCTGGATTGTGCCAGGCGAGAAAGGGGAGGAACTGGGGGGTGAGGACCCCATCTCCCTTCCTGGCTCCCGCCCTCTGGGGTGAGCCCCAATAGTGGGGTTAGGGCAAGGGGCGGGCTCTGCGCCTAGGGCCCAGCGCCTCTGCCAGCTCCGCAGCGCCACCCTGCGCCCGGGGATTGAGGGGCAGCCCGGCGTCTGTCTGCATTGTCCGGAGGTGGGCAAGGATGCAGATTTCAGAAAAGAAAAGGCACCTGCCCAGGGGCCTGGCAGTGATGGGGCGGGAGACGCTTTCCTTCTAAGTCGCTGCCCAGACCGTGACTGCTGGAGGCCGCCGCCCCCGGGAGCGCCTGGATCTTTCGGCCTCAGCAGCGAGCTAGCGAACCAGGGTCGGCCAGCCTTCCCGCTGGCTTCCAGCCGGCGTCTGGCTGCTGCCCAGGCGCGGGGAGGGCGGGCCTTGGAGCGGAGGAGGGCGGGGCGGGAACGCTCCCCAGAGCCCAGTGGCAGCCAGACAAAACCCAAATGGTGGAGGGCACTGCACCGGTTCCAGCTTCTTGGGCAGAGCACGGATGTGACAGCCCCGCCGCGTGAGAAGATCCGCTGGCCCCGCAAGACCCAGGCGGACGCTTCCCCGTCCAGCAAAGCCGGCGCGGCGAGGGTTCCACTTTCCAACGCGGGTTTTGAGTCTAATCCGAAAACACGGCCCCTTCGTGTAGGAGAGTGAGAGCTCTCTCTTACAGTTCGCTGGAAATCCATCTACAGAGAAGACACTCTGGTTCCACGTGTCGCCCGGACGTCCCTTTGCATGGAGATTTGATTTCCCTAACACTATTCTTACGTTTCTCATTTTAAAAATATAAAGTTCTGCAAGGGACCAGCTATGCTCTTCAGCCTTTATAAGTCGCTCAATGCCCGAAAGCGGTTTGGCTCAGTGGATAGACCGTTGGCCTGCAGACCAAAGTGTCCTAGGTTAGATTCTGCTCAAGGGCATGTACATTGGTTGGGGGCACATCACCAGTAGGGGATGTGCAAGAGGCACCTTATCGAGGATTCTCTCTCATAGATGTTTCTAACTCTCTATCCCTCTCCCTTCCTCTCTGTAAGAAATCAATAAAATACATATTTTTTAAAATAAATAAAAGTCGCTCAGTGTGTGCTTTAGTAGTAAGCCAAGGTCTACGGGCTACCAATGTGTTCAGTTCTCCTCAATGTTGTGGATTTTGAGGTGCTCTGCTTTTGGGGACACGCTGAAAGGTAACTGAAGACTGCAAAGACAGATCTCCATGGTCATGGCTGAAGGAGAGAGTGAAGCGAGGTGGGGTGGGCTGTGCAGTAGAGACTCAACTCCGAGGGAGACAGCGCTGGAGAACATGAGGCAGATCATGGTGAGAAAAACTGAGCTTCTTCGTTCAGTGAAAGAGACACCTTCTCGCCCATCAGACGGGCTTCCTGATGCTGGCTCTTTGGATGGGTTGAATGAGCTTCCTGCTCCTCTGCTTATGCTTTCTAAGATGTGTCCCTTTCAAGATGGAAAGAGTAAAGCGAGTCTATTTTGTAGAGTGTCCAGGAACTTGGAATTAGAATTCCTGGACCACTGGGACACGCACCAAGCACATTTACCCCAGAAAAGGAGGTTCTTCAGGCGGGGAGTGAAGGCGCACAGATGCATGCTTTCTTTGCAGACTCTTTTGCTGCTTTGGGTCGTTTGGATAACATTGCATGATGACAGTCTTTCACCCACAGTATGTGGAAAGTTTCTTAAGAACTCAACACTCCTACTGCAGATGGACGTGCTGCTCACCTGTTTCTATCTGGGTCTCCCTCTCCCATCCTCCCTTCTTCCCTCCTTCCCTCCCTCCTTCCCTCTCTAAACATCTTTAAAGCAAAGAAACAAATGAAAGCCCGCTCTCCTGGTGCTCAGAGTGGGCCAGGCAGGACCCATGTGTGTGGGTTGCAGACTCCTCCCCGTGCAAGGCAACCAATGGGTGTCTCTCACACATGGGCTCGTCCCTCCTCTCCCTCTCCTCTTCCCTCTTGTGTGCTCTCTAGAAGAGAGAAAAATCACTGGAAAAATATCCTCCAGTGAGAATTAACCTCTCTTTGTCTCTGTCTGTCTCCATATATAAAAGTCCATGTGTGTGCGTTTGTGTGCCTGTGCACATGTGTATGCCTGCATGCGTGTGTGTGGGCGTGCATGTGTGTGCGTGTGTGTGCCATCTCATGTGAGTGTCACTTAGGTGCATGTGGGGTGTGCTCACACCTTCAGCGCTAATAAACACAGGACAGATCAGGGCGGGCTGCGGCCACACCGCTCCCTCCTCCCGCGGAGGCACCACCAGCCCCTAGGAGTGGCCCCTGCAGACCCCTGGTGGGAGGGGGGTTGTCTCCTGAGCACTTTTCCGCCCAGGGGCCAGGAAGGGGCTCTGGAACCAGAGTCACTGCTTTCTCTTCAGCCCGACCCATGTAGACCCAACCCCGACCCCAACTCAGCCTTCTCGCTGCCAGGGTCGCCCAGGCGACAGTGGGCTGGGCAGAAAGGCAGGAGCCGCAGCGCTGGCTTCTGGGCGCTAACAGGAGTGCGGGAGACACCTGCCCAACCCCAGCCGCCTGCCTGGCACTGTGGCAGCCGCTCCCACTGCTCCCTAATCACCAGGTCTGGATGCAGCCTGCCCTGGGGCACCTATAGCCTGTGATGGGGCCCACCCTGAGCGTGACTTCCTCTCCCGCCCTGTCTGCTCCTCCTCCCGCGGCCCCGCCTTCCCAACCTCTGACCTCCACTAGGGGACCCCGGACCCAGGACAGGACGTGGCCGAGGAGCCAAGGACGAACTGCGGGCCGCGTCCCGGTCGCGGGGGGAGGAATGGCGGGTCCCAGGAGGGACAGTCGGGCGGCCTGGGACGCGCAAAGGCGGATGTGCATCCCCCAGCAACGCTGTGGGGCTGAGTCCTGGGCCGTCCCTCCGCCACCCCCTCCGGGAAGGCTTCCTGGGTCGCCCTGCGCCCCACAGCGCCTCCTCGCATCCCGGGGGCTGGGTCCCCAGAGGCGGGGTCCGCGGAGCTGCGTGCGCGGAGCCGTCTTCACGGACGCGCAGGGGCCGGGCCTGCACGTGGCGATCGCGAGCCCCAGAGGCGCGGTCCCGGGGGCGAGAGCAGGAACCCCTCCACGGGGGCGGGGGGTCCACACACAGGCGCCTCCTCAGCAGGTCGCCCCGCTCCTGCACGCTGCGCTTGCTGCAGCCTCCCAGCTGGAGGCCTGTCAGAGGGGGCGCAGCTGGAGACACCCCTGCCTCCGCCCTCCCCTCCGCCCTCCCCTTGGGCACCCGCCCCAACCCCTCAGCAAGGCCGCCAGCTTTGGCTCCTGGGGGGCACCCCTCTTTCTGAGGGAGAGGGGGCTGCACCCCGCTGAGCACAGTTTCCAGGGAGAAAAGCAGCCGCCCTGCCCAAAGCCCCTGAGGACAGAGGGCGAGGCCCAGGGCCTCCCGCACAGCCCGGGACGCGGGGGATCCCGCGAAAGGGGCGCCGATGGGGCCAGGCCCCGGATGCTCACGCTCAGGAGGGAGCATGTCCATGGTGGGGACACACCCCTTAGAGAGGAAACCAGCACACAACCCCCACTTTACAGCCCGGGGGCGGGGCCCGGGGGCGGGGCCCGGGGGGGGGCTTCGGGCGAACATGCGCTGTAAACCCCACTTTACAGCTAGAGGTGCAGGCTCAGGAGCCACTTCCCTCCCACTGGGGCGTCCGCACAGGAGACTCGCCACAGGGCGGCCACTCAGGTGCTGCTTTAAAGGCCCAGGGGCTCCAGGGAGAGGGGGTCCCCTCAGCTAACGGGGCTCCCACACTCAGGCTGACTAGCAGGCGAGGGGCTGCGGGAGGCAAAGGGCACAGGGGCTCCGAGGCCCCAGGTCCATGGGGTGTCAGGGCCTCGGGGCCCAGCTCCCCCTCCTCACCGCGCAGCCTCCCTGGGGCAGAAGGACACCAGGGGTGGGGACCGGGACCCCAAAGGGAAGAGGAGCTCTTGCGCCGGCACCCCCTCCTGGGAGGGCCCGGCGGGTCAGGGAAGGAGGGAGCCGCCCCAGCACCAGGCCGGGCTCCTGGGCGGCGGGTCCCGCTCTGGGGCCCGAAGGGGCGACAGCGCCACCCCCTGTGCTGCGCTCAGGTCAGCAGGTGTGAGGGCCGCCCCCTCTGGTGACCGGTCCTCAGGGCCAGGCCTTTGGGGGGGACGCCGGGCGGGGTCGCGGGCGCCGGGGATGGAACCCGGGCCACGGGCTGGCCCTGGACGGAGCCTGACCATGAGGGCTCCGCAGACGGGCCGCTCTGCGCTGGGGACTTGGCGGGGAAGGCAGACAAGCTGCGCAGCCTGCACAGGCCCTGCCAGGAGGGCAGCCCTGCGGGAGGGAAGGGGAGGGTCCCGGGGGCGGACGCAACCAGAGGAGAGTGAGCTGTGCACCTGGAGCCGGGTGCCCGCCCTGGGCCGCCCGGGCCGCTGGAGAGGAGGCTCCTGAGCGCTGGCCCCGCCCGGCCTCCCTGGAGCTCAAGGCCAAGGTCACCTGCAGCTGAGCTCCGAGCAACCGCGGGGCGAGCGGACCCGGCCACAGGGAGGCCCAAATCTGAGGCCCTGCGGAACCCCGGGCGGTGGCTGCGCTGGGGCTCATGGGGCTCTGGCTGCGTGGGGGGCTTAGGGAGGCCGCGGGGCAAGAGGGTGCGGCAGAGGCACCCGAGCCTCAGGCGGCTTGCATGGCATCCGGACCTGAAGGTGACCTGGGAACCTTCTCGCCAGGCTGCAGCTCAGACCACAGGGGCTGGCCGGGGGCTGAGGCCCTTTCACTCTGTGGGGAGGTCGCAGCCTGGACCTGTCCAGCGCGCGTCCTGCTCCCGTTGGGGGGCGGATCCCGGGCTCAGCCTCGCAGCCAATGCAGAGGCCGCCTCCCGGAGGGAGCGGGGAGGGGGACACGGAGCAGAAGGGCCCGAATAAACCGGGGACTCAGCCTCCCTCCCCCCACTCCCCAGTCTCAGCAGCAGCAGCAGAGATGCAGGGGGAGCCGCGAATCGTCCCCTGCGGGCTGGGCCTGGGCAGCAGGAGGCAGCCGCCGCCCCAGGGCTCACAGGAAACTGCTGGCTGGTTGCTGACCTCAAACTGGCGCCTCAGGCGGGTCCCCCAGGCCTTGGCCCCGGGGCGTCCCTATTCGCTTCGGATCCCGTGGAGGACGCGGGTCCATCGTCCTGGCACGGGTGCCAGTGTTCCCGCCTCCCGATCACCACGGCCCGCCTCTGTCCCTCAGGACTGTGTCCCCCTGCCAGTCCCATGGGGCTGCCCTGAGGGTGGAGCAGGGAAGGCTCTGAGCCTGCCCCTCCCCTGCCCGGCCTGCCTCAGGGGAATGGGAGCACAGTGGCTAGGGGTTAAGGGAGGGAGTGAGCACTCTGATTGTGCACGTGTGTGTGTGTGTGTGTGTGTGTGTGTGTGTGACAGAGAGAGAGGGAGGGTCCAAATGTCCGGATGGTCTCGGGCAGACGTAGGAAAGGTGGTTCTGCTGCCAGCTGCTCCTGGGGAAAGTCGGGGTGCTTCCCCAGGAGCTTCCCGCTCTGGCCTCCGGCTGCCCCCTGTGCCCAGGTACCAGAGAAGATGACAGAGTAGCTGGATCTCCTGGGAGAGGACTCTGATGGGGATAATGAGGAGGTGGTCCTAACCCTGGCAGAGCTCACTGAAAGGCTGGAGCAGGCTGGGATGAAATGAAAAGTTTGCCCCTGACCTTCTGGAAAGCAAGCCTGAAATGGTAGAATGTGTCATGGAACAGCGAGACCACATGGAAGAAAATCTCAGGAGAGCGAAGAAGGGGGACCTGAAGATTAGTATCCATCGAATGGAGAAGGAGAGGATCCGCTATGTCCTTAGCAGCTACTTGCGGTGTCAGCTCATGAAGATAGAGAAGTTTTTCCCTCATGTCCTTGAAAAGGAGAAAACACGCCACCAGGAGGAGCCTTCCAGCCTTTCTCCGGAAGAGCTTGCCTTTGCCAAAGAGTACATGGCAAACACAGAGACCTATCTGAAGAATGTAGCCTTAAAGCATATGCCTCCTAACTTACAGAAAGTGGACATCTTAAGGTCACTTCCCAAACCGGATCTAGATTCATATGTATTTCTGAGAGTGAAAGAAAGACAAGAAAACATCCTGGTAGAACCAGAAACAGGTGACCAGAGGGACTATGTGATTGACTTGGAGGAAGGCTCCCAGCACTTGATCCGATATAAAACCACTGCACCTCTGGTTGCTTCTGGAGCTGTACAGCTCATTCAAAACCAAAGATAAATAAGAAAGAAGACATGGAACCTTAGAGGAAATACTTAGAAGTCACACACATCGCTCTGTGCCTAAGGACAACAGGCTTTTCTCAGCAGTGCTGTGAGTCACTTGGGCATTGAGAAGGCACTCGGGCAGGGTTCCTAACTTGCCAGGTACCCTAACTTCCTGAGGGTTTGTCTAGAATCAGCAGGTGGGGCCATTGCTCTGCTCAATCTGCTGAGCAAGAACATGACTCACTTTGTGCACCTTTCCCTTTGTAGTTTATGTTTTTTGTTTATAAATTTACTGTAGAAATATGAGGGGTTTTTTCTTTAATATATTTTTATTGATCTCAGAGAGAAAGGCAGAGGGAGATAGAAACATCAGTGATGAGAGAATCATTGATTGACTGCCTCCTGCACACCACAGACTGGGCATCGAGCCAGCAACCCGGGCATGTGCCCTGACCAGGAACTGAACCATGACCTCTAGAGGGCTTATAGGTTGATGCTCAACCACTGAGCCATGCCAGCCAGACCCTTGTGGTGTTTTTTGAACTAAGGAAAGTGAGGCAAAGGTAATTCATAAAGAGACATCACTGCCTGTGATTTGGGTACTGTAGTTAGCGCTGACCTGGTGGTGGCAGGAGAATTCATTTAGCCTTCTTAGTGGAAAGAGTGTAAATAGATTAAAGAAAACAGCTGTGACCTTCTTCTCTGATGTGTCTAAATTGTACAAACCTTTGGAACCTCTAACATTGGACATCAAACCGATTTCTGTCTCGCTTAAGTGAGAGTCACAACGAAGCCAATAAATCATTAAGTTTCAGTTTTGTGGCAGAAGGAGCCTGGGGACAGTTCTCGGCTTGTAGTCTAACGCAGTATGCTCTCCCTGCTGCTGACCTGCAGCCTTCCCGGAACCTCAGCAGCTTCGCCAAGCCAGCCTCCGGGCCATCTGGTCAGCATTGGCCAAGGCTCTGATAGCAGAATGGCATTAACATGTTAACTGAACGGGACCTATAAATACTACAAACGTAAACAATATCGGGAACGAGTACGACATAAGAATATGTCCTGGAAATATATGTTGCGCCCTGAGAGGGACGGTATATATTTTTTGTAATCTTTATAATTGTTTGTAAAATTTATAATTTTTTAATTAGATGTTTCCATTTTTTTGTTGGTATTCTTTTCTATTTTTTTGTAATTTTGTATTTTCCTTTGTGCTTTATATATAAATAAATGAAAAAAATATATATATATCATTTATTTTAATTAAGTATAAATAAAAAAATAATAATATGAAATTACGTCCTCCAGGTGTGACGTACTGACATGTCCTAGTGAAAGAGTACGCGCCCGTTACAGGTTGCGTAATTAAAAGGGGAACTCTCCGGTTAACAGGTTAATATCCTATATTGTGACCAGGTAGCAGATTGTCTTTTTTAAGCTTCATTTTACCAGGAGAAACAGATTAAATTTATAGGAATGAAGACTATCACCCTGATGCCTGAAGAAGGGATGTGAACAGTGAATGAATTGTCTTCCCTTGAAACATGATAAAAAGCAGTCTGCATCCCCGTCTTTTCTTAATTAATGAAAAGCAGGCGGTTGTTATTTACGTGATATAGGCTGTGAGAGTAATCAATGTAATATTGCTATGATTTCTAAGAGAAACTGCGTAGTTGAAGCAGGAAGGTTTCATTAATAAAAGCATTTTAGCCCTGCGGGCAGCTCAAAAGTTGAAGCGTCATCCCGTGAACCGAAAGATTGTAATTCTGCTTCCTGGTCAAGGAGCATATCTCACTAGTTTGTGGGCTCCATACATGGTCAGGGTGCATATGGGAGGCAACCTATCAATGTTTCTCTCTCCTTTCCTCTCTAAAAATCAATGAAAACATGTCCTCAAGTGAGGATTGCAAATAAAGCATTTTATATTTAAGAGAGAGAGAGAGAGAGAGTGAGACAGAGAGAGAAAGCCATGCAGAGATACCACCACTGCCCCCTCTCCATCGCTCCCAGACCTTGAGGACTGGGGTCAGGTGTGGCACAGACAGAAGCTGGTGACCGAGATGGGTGCCTGGAGGGCGTGGTGGGGGAGCTGGAGGGCCTGGGCTGAGGGCCAGCCTCGCCCTCAGGGCTGGCTGTTCACAGCTGTGCTCCCCCCTCATGGCCGCTCCAGCTTGCCTGTCAGGAGTGAGGGGCCGGGCGTCCGCTCAGGGACTTCCCCGTGAGAACCAGCTCTTCGCAGGACCCGGCAGGAGGGGCGCACACGTTGCCCGCGATGGCACTCACCTGCCTCCTTGGAGGTCGGAGGAGGGCCTGGCGGTGGACGTGACAGCCTGGGGGACGCCACTGCCCAGCGGGTGGGTCTGGTCTCCAGTGGAGAGCGGATGGCGGTGCCCAGCTGAGAGCCAGCAGGTCCCGCGTCAGGAGCAGGCCAGGGCACGCTGGGACAGGACCTGTGCGGGTAGCAGCGGGCCCGGGCGGTGCTGGCTGGGCCCGGGAGGCACCCATGGGGCCTGGGGAGAGCACTCTTCCCCTATGCACCTGGTGCAGTTCTGATGGGGGGAGCGGGGAGGGGGACGGTACTGGGGGGCCTGGCGCTGAGCCCTGGGATGAAGGTCCCGTGTCACGACCTATAAACTCCTGAGCCCAAGGGAAGCCCCCTCACCCCCAAGGGAGCCTCGTTTAATAGGGACCTGTCTCAAAGTCAGGAGCAAGGGGAGGGGGGCCGCGTCTCAGATGCCATGAGGGTAGGAGCCCAGAAGTGAGGGGTACCCACACACCCCGGGAAGGGCTGCCCACGCATCCCCTTCACACGGACACGCCCCGTGGGCCCCGCCTGTTCCCATCTCGTCATCGCTGGGGCCGCGGGACCTGACAACAGAGATCACGCTGGCGGCCAGGACCTCGCAGGGCCAGGGGGGCCTGCACAGCTGGTCCCGCGGCTCCCCCTCTCCTTCCCCCTCCTTCCCACAGCCTCATCCAGCCAACTCTTTATTATTATTATTATTATTATTATTATTCCTCTTGATTTCAGGAGGAAGGGAGAGGGAGACATAGAAACACCCATGATGGGAGAGAGCCATGGCTAGGCTGCCTCCTGCACCACCCCCACCACACCCCCCTCCTGTTGGGAGCCGAGTCCCCTGCCGACCTGAGAATCGGGGGATGGAGCAAGGGTAGGTAGCCCTGCCTGCTCTCCCCCAGGAGTCAGGTCACTTGGGGACGTGGCAAGCAACAGTGTCCTTCGTTCTGATATGTGTGCAAAATTGGAATCTGTAAACATGTCCTTGAATTAACATAGCAGAGCACAGCTAGACGAAATATCCCAGGCAGCTATCTCCCTGTGTAGGTCTTAAGGAACTGGCATGTAGCCATCATGCCCTGAGAGAAGGCCATTTGGAGGAATGCCCAGCTTCAGGGTATAAAAGAGTTTGCGCCTTTAATAAACTTGCTGCTGCAGTGCCATCGAGCATTCCAGCCCTCCTGAACCCCCGCTGTTCTTGTCCTTTTCTTTTTTCTATTCTTTCTTTTTCTGAGCCACCTAGCCCGATCTTCAGGACCTGCAGTACCGGCTGGTTCCGGTAGGTGGCGCCCGAAACAGGGACCCGAAGAAAGGAGGAGAGGCTAGGGGGCCACCGCTAAAAAAAAGTTGCCGGCCGGCAGAAGTGAAAGTAAGTGGAAAGCGGCGAATTGGTGAGTGAATTCGGGAGTAAAAGTGGGGCAGGCTTCTAGCTAGGATCTTTTTGTACAAGTGCTATATAGCATGCTAACTTCCCGCGGTGCCTGTGGAAAGCATGGGACAAAGTGAAAGTGCTCTTTAGAGGGAATGTTGAAGTCTATGTGATCACAAAATAACGTTGTTTAATGTTGAAAATTAGAATCTTAGTATATGGTGGAATTTAAAATCTGTAATAAGTGGAACTCCACTGCTGAAACTGCCTCTGATGCGGATAAATTCAAAGGCAGCTAGGGAGGGCAGGGCTATCTGCTCTCCCACATTAAGATTACTTGCAATAAGACTATTTAATGCCTTGTTTAAATTATAAGAGAACTCGCAGGGTAATGCAAATCTTGGCCAAATTAGGTATTAGTTATTATTTCAGAAAGCCAAAAAGGAAGAAAAAAAAATTGAGATCTGTCTATCTTTTAAGCATGAAAAGAAATTCAGCCAGATCTGTTGCTGATGCTTCCCCTGAAGTAAGCAGGATATGGGGGAAGGGAGAGACATATATAGAAGCCTGCTCTCCTAGTATATTAAATTAAAAGTTTCCTTTCCTGCCATAAAAAAAGTTTTAAAAATTTAGAAATGTGTCTGGGATATCTTTGCAAGTGTAAAGAGAAAGCTAGTATAAGACTAAATGTACGCAGGTCCGATTTCGGATATTAGATAAGTCTTGAACTAGCCTTAACTCTTTACAGGGGCTACAGAAATGAAAAACCCAGAGCTGGTTCTTTTTCTTGAGAAAATCAGCGAAAAAGTCTTCTTGAAAGAAATTGAAGCTGATTCCAGCAACAAAATTTGCATTTCCATAATAAAGAGTAGTTTTCAAAATGCTAGTGAACCTTATTAAAAAGTTAACTTTAAAAAAAAAAAAAAAAAAAAAAAGTTAACTTTTAAGGCCTTCAAGAAAATAAATAAATTTGTCTCTGTCATAGAATTTATCCAAAGTAAATACTTTAAAATAATTATAATTGATTCTAGAATCTCAAAGAGATTATTGAAATGTAAATAAATAATATATTAATTATAAAGATCTAAGTAGATCCAGGCAACTGGCTACATCCTTTGTTGAGGGAGGAAAGGGTAAAGGCCCTTCCCCCAGCACACAGTTAATATAGTGTCCTGTCAGTAGCCATCTTAAAGAATGTGATAATTTACAGTCGAATAAACAAAACCTAGTTTCTCAGAGCCACTGGCAAATAAAAATTAAAGTTTAAATTTGCCTCATAAAAAACCTAGAGGACAGAATTGAATCTATTAATTGATTATGTCTTGTATTTTTCTTAGAAATATAAAGTGTTATTAATCTAAGAACTACTAAATATATTTAACTTGCCAGCTTTAAAAGTTCAAAGTACAAATTAAATTAGAAGAAATTATAGAGTTGTAGTGATTAAATACTTAAAGCATAAAAACTTATTTTTAAGAAAATAAAATGTTATATTTCCTCTAATAATTAGGAATTCAAAATAAGTTGCTTATTATTCATCTAATTATAAAGAGGATTAATTCTGTGATCTCCACCAAAAATTTTCCATGGAAAAACTAGTCTAAATCTAATTGATATCTTAAAATAATAATAGATAATAATAACAGGCATTAAAATATTTGAATCATATATAGATATTTATTTGATGGTTTTTTCCATGTTAAAATTTCAAGGCCTTAACAGAGATGATTCTTGGAAAGCTCCAAGGGCCCGGAGTAATACAAGAAATTTATTCTCTCTTCTTATAGGAAAACTTTTTAAAACAGATCTAATATACTTGAAATTGCATGGAAAGCCTTATCAAATAAAAATTAATAGGTATATAGTAAATATTGTAAAAGTTTTCGCCTGTAAGAAAGGCAAAAACAATATATTTCTTAAATATAGCCAAATTTTTCAACAGCAATAGAATTTCAAGAAAGACAAAAGCCATACTTTTGGATCAGACCAATAAAGTATCAAACCGATAAGTTTTACTGAATAAATTTCTTTGCCATTATTTTTTTAATTAAAAATACCTACTTAATTTACTTTATAAATTAGCTTTTACAATATACTCAATGTCATATAAATTAAGTTACATGAGAAGCCAATATTTTATAAATAATTGAATCCTAACTGTATATGGCTGCCTACATTTTAATTAAGCTAAAGGCAAGGCAGCATTTGTGTCTTATGAATTCAAAAGTAATTTGCTTTATTGTTAAAGTAAAGATACTTTACCATGATAGCAGTAAGCACCTGTACATTACTACAGGTTGCCCAAGACCAAGGGCAAGGAAGGTCGGTGTACACACCCTTCTACATAGAAGTCAAAACACTTAATATTTTATATTCTACCGGGAACCCTAGCTTAGGGGCTTGATTTATTTCTTACACAGGGAATAATATTAACAACCACATTAAAAGAAATTTTTTATCTCAAGTATTAACCATTTTTACAGATAGATCCAGTTCTAAAAAGGCTAGATATACTACAGCAAAGGAGCCAAGATCCTTCAAACCTCTTATATTTCAGAAGAAATATAAGCTTTTATTTATACCTTAACAGATTTTACTACAGAGCCCATCAATCTATAATAATAGTACTTATATGGTAAGTATAGAATAAATTATTAAAACAGCTACTATAAGGCACATTAATTCAGCTTGTACGGACACCATTCAACAGCTATTTCAAGGCATACAAGGGATCCTACATTCCCGGTCTAGCCTCTGCTTTATTGGACATGTACGGGCCCACTCTAACCTTTCAGGGCCCCTAGCTGCTGGTAATTAAGCAGCTGACTTACATACCCAGGTTTGTGTTCTTCAGGCTCTAGATAATGTCGAGCAAGCCCAACGATCCCACTCTATCCATCATCAATCAGCTAGAGCCCTCCGATGGCAATTTAAGATTCCCTGAGAAACTACACGACAAATAGTAAAGACGTGCACGCGATACCCCCAAATACTTCCCGTACCGCATTACGGGGTTAATCCTCGAGGACTAAAACCCAATCAACTATGGCAAATGGATGTCACTCACATTCCTGAATTTGGCCGTTCACGCTATGTTCATATAACTATTGACACATTTTCCCACTTCCTCCTGGACACTGCCAGGGCGGGTAAAGGAGCTAAACATCGCATCGCCCATCTGCTTTCCTGTTTTTCTATTTTAGGGGTCCCCCAACAACTGAAGACCGACAATGCCCCCGCCTATTATAGCAAAGCCTTTTCTCATTTCTGTCATCAATACCGTATCCAACTCAAGCACGACATTGCCTATAATCCCCAAGGCCAGGGGGTTGTCGAGCGTGCCCATCAGACTCTTAAGAACCAAATTTTTAAAGTTAAGAAGGGGGAGTATTACCCCCTAACTCCTCAAAATATACTTAATCATACTATACTCATTTTAAATTTTCTGCAAGTGGATAACGAGGGCCTGTCGGCAGCCCAAAGGTTCTGGAACCCACAGGCAAGGACATTCCCTGAGGTGTATTAGAGACCCGTTGACTAATGTAATGCATCGATTCCGACCCCGTACTAACGTGGGGGCGAAGCTATGTTTGTGTTTTCCCAACAGGAGACGAGAATCCTCGGTGGCTACCCGAGCGGTGTGTGCGCCATGCCTCGAAGTCAGGTGGCAAAGCTGAGGGATCGACTGGACCGCCTGCGGCTGGGGCCATCTAGAAATGAAATGGGACTAATGTGGAGGACCTGCCACAGTAATGTGACAGTGTGCCAGGGAAAGCTGCGCGACTGGGCCGACACTGATAACGACTTTCGCCCCCAGAACCTGGTGGCTGGACTGTTGACTATGGACGATATCACATTTCAGGAAAAATTGTGGAAATTGGTTGCCCCCATGGACTATGTCACTGTTGAAAAAGAAAATGGCTCCATTATCCCGCGGGGTGTGACTAGTGGGAGTGGGAATAGTTATAACGTCAGTGTATTATCTTGTGTACCTGATCCTTATGTCCTTTTGGTAGGGGCTAATCGCAGTGTGAGGTTTGACAATGTCACTAGCATATACAATATAAGCTGCCCTTCTTGCAGCTTGACTAACTGTATTAATGGTTCTACCATGGCCTTGATGATACTGCAGCAGCCTACCTTTGTTATGCTCCCTGTAAGCACTACTCGTGCATGGTATGATGACTCAGGTCTGGAAGTCCTGCGGGAAGTGGAGAAGGCCCTAAGCCGCCCGAAACGGTTTGTTGGATTGCTTATAGCAGGTATCACTGCATTAGTAACCTTAATAGCCTCTGCTACTGCATCTGCCATCTCTTTAACACAAACTATCCAGACAGCTGAGTATGTTAACGCGCTATCCTTTAATATGACAAAAGCTTACAAGTACAAGAAGATTGGGACCAGAAAGTAGAAAAAAGGTTAAACGCCCTTTATGACACTGTCCAGATTCTGGGAGATGCGATAGTTGCCCTTGAAATTAAAGAAAATCTTCGCTGTCATGCAGCATATAATTGGATTTCTATTACTCCAAAAGAGTATAATGACACCCAGTTTCCCTGGGAGAATGTTAAACGACATTTAACCGGCATTTGGCACGATGCAAATACGTCTCTAGATCTCCGACTTTTACATGGGGAGATTCAGGAATTGGCGCACGCGCCCAAATTAGACATTGATATTGCCAAGGCAGCCTCAGATTTCATCATTCAGCTTCGAAATAATTTTCCATCTGTAACATCCACAATGTATGGCCTTATTGGGTTGGTCATAACCGCTGGGCTACTGGTTTTGTTGTGTGCGCTTCTGCCGGTCCTCCTTAAGATTATATGCAGGCAGACCTACCAATTGGCAACCGATATAAAACTGATACAATTGTATCAAAATAAGGATAACGAGCGCATGCATATATAAAGTTAAGAAGGCGGAGCTGTTGGGAGCCGAGTCCCCTACCGACCTGAGAATCGGGGGATGGAGCAAGGGTAGGTAGCCCTGCCTGCTCTCCCCCAGGAGTCGGGTCACTTGGGGACGTGGCAAGCAACAGTGTCCTTCGTTCTGCTGTGCGTGCAAAATTGGAATCTGTAAACATGTCCTTGAATTAACATAGCAGAGCACAGCTAGACGAAATATCCCAGGCAGCTATCTCCCTGTGTAGGTCTTAAGGAACTGGCATGTAGCCATCATGCCCTGAGAGAAGGCCCTTTGGAGGAATGCCCAGCTTCAGGGTATAAAAGAGTTTGTGCCTTTGATAAAGTTGCTGCTGCAGTGCCATCGAGCATTCCAGCCCTCCTGAACCCCCGCTGTTCTTGTCATTTTCTTTTTTCTTTTCTTTCTTTTCCTGAGCCACCTAGCCCAATCTTCGGGACCTGCAGTACCGGCTGATTCCAGTATCCTCCTCTGAGGACAGAGTCTGCAACCCAGCAAGTGCCTCACGGGGAATGGAACCCTGACCTCCTGGTTGAAGGTCAATGCTCAGCCACTGAGCCACACCCGGCCTGGCCCATGGTTCCATAACAGAATGAGTGACAGAGACGCTGGGAGGGCTGAGGCTGGGGGAACTGGCATGCACCTTCTCAAACATGAACCTGAGCTTCTCCCTCAGGAAATGTCACCTGGCAGGGACCACGGACAAGCCTGCTGTCCTGATGAAACGCCAGCCCCCAGAGGAAACCAGAATGGTGGGACAGGTATGTCCCACCATGTCAGCTAGACACTCCCCAGTGCTGACACACTTCCCAGGGGCTCTGTGGGAAGAGACACAGAGGTGAGCGTGGAGGGCGGTGACTAATGCATCTGCACGGGAAGGGCTCTAGGACTTAGAGACACAGGCATCACCTTCACTAACCTTCATGAGGACAGAGCACCCAGCAAGACAGCCCTGGGGAGAGTGACAGAACAGAACAGGAAACATTCACTATTCCCCAGCCAGCGGAGCTCGGTGCTTGAACATTGACCTATGAAACAGAGGTAACAGGTCACCATTTTGTCTGAGCATATGCCTGAGATGGAGGCTCCATCCCCAGTGTGGGGTTTCTCAGAGGCAGCTGATCAATGACTCTTTCTCATCATTGATGTTTCTAGCTCTCTCTCCCTCTCTGAAATAAAACATATATATTTAAAAATTAAAACAAGAAGAATAAATTCAATATGGTTTCATGTCTCACTTTGCAAAGCCGTTTTCAGAAATGATCACAGATGTGGGTGTGGTGACGGTCACAGGGGAGCATGCGCACTTACCTGAAAAGGTCAGTAAAACACAGCTCCTGCCCTTTTCTATGAGGCCGTCTATGTCTTAATAAGCTGCCTCCACAGCAACAGATCAAATGCAGAAAGAAATGTGAAACCAGCATCTCCCAGGGGGAAGGGCTGGATGTGACTGGGGAGCAGGCCCCTCCTCTCTCCCCCCCCCCCCCCTTCACCTGGGAAATTGGGGATTTTCACAAAAACATGACCCTGTCACCATCTCCCAGGCAGTGAGCATGCGGCCTGAGTTCGTATTTGTTTCCCCGTGTGGTTCCGTGAGTGGTGACTGTGACAGAGGGAACCACAGGAACAAGGTTATGGGGGCCTCCCTCCTGTGTGAGGCTGCACAGAGATGGTGAACCCCAAACCTTGGAAAGTCCCTGAACAGCACAGCGCCCAGGCCAGGCCTCGGGGCACAGGGGGACGGGCTCCGCGCAGGAGGAGGGTCAGGCCCGAGTCCAGGGCCCAGGCCTGCGCTCAGGTCTCAGCGGGGCACAGAGTTGGGGGGGGGTGCCGCTCCCTGGTGGGGACTCCCCAGCGCCCTGGTTTCACTTCTCCTCTCCCAACCTGTTTCGGCGCCTTCTTCCTGGATACTCGTGACACTGAAACAACTCTCACTCTCACTGGCTGAGCGGCTTCCACAGCAGCCAATCAGCGTCCCCGCGGCTCCGGGTTATAAGTCCTCCGCGGAAGCGCCCGGACTCAGACGCGCCCCAAACTGCCAGGATGCGGGTGCAGAGGCCCCCCACCCTCCTCCTGCTGCTCGCGGGGGCGCTGGTCCTGACCCCCAGCCGGGCCGGTGAGTGCGGGGTCCGAGGGGGCGGCTGTGCGGGGAGCAGCGAGGGGACCCGGTGGGGGCGCGGGCCCGGGAAGGCGCGTGTCCAGCCCGGCCCTGCCCTCCGTCCGCCCCCCAGGCCCCCACTCCCTGAGATATTTCCTCACCGGCGTGTCCCGGCCCGGCCGCGGGGAGCCCCGCTTCCTCTCCGTCGGCTACGTGGACGACACGCAGTTCGTGCGGTTCGACAGCGACGCGGCGAGTGGGAGGATGGAGCCGCGGGCGCCGTGGATGCAGCAGCCGTGGGTGGAGCATTGGTTCCCGGGGTATTGGGACCGGAACACGCAGAACAGCAAGGGAGCCGCACAGGCTTTCCGAGTGAACCTGCAGAACCTGCGCGGCTACTACAACCAGAGCGAGGACGGTGAGCCGCGCGCCGGGCCCCTCACGACCCCCCTCCCCACGGACGGGCCGGGGTCGCCCCGCGGGTCCGGGTCCGAGCGTCACCCCGAGGCGGCGGGACCCGCCCGGCCCCCCACCCCCACCCCCGGGAGGAGCCCGCGGGGACTGTGACCCGATTTCACTTTCAGTTTTAGATTCAGGCCCCGCGGGGCGGGCGGGGCGGGCTGAGCTCGGGGCGGGCTGACCTCGGGGCGGGGTCAGGGTCTCACACCTACCAGAACATGTATGGCTGCGAGGTGGGACCGGACGGGCGCCTCCTCCGCGGGTACACGCAATACGCCTACGATGGCACCGACTACATCGCCCTGAACGAGGACCTGACCTCCTGGACCGCGGCCGACATGGCGGCTCAGATCACAAAGCGGAAGTTTGAGGCGGCGGGTGTGGCAGAGCGTGACAGGAGCTACCTGGAGGGCCTGTGTGTGGACTCACTGCGCATGTACCTGGACAAGGGGAAGGAGACCCTGCTGCGCGCAGGTACCAGGGGCCCCGGGGCCGCCCCCTCTCCCCGGGGCTGGGGCTCCTACAAGGAGACAGGACAGCGGGTCAGGGTCAGACACCCCTCCTTGGGGTCAGGGAGGGGGAGGGCCCTGAATGTCCAGGTTGGGTATAGAGGGACTGGCCCTCCTCTCAGGGACACTTAGGAAGTAGGCTCCCCTGGGGTGCAGGGAGACTCCCCTGAAATAGCCAATCAGATGTTCCTAAGGGGACCTTCTCTCTCAGGCCTTGTGCGCTGCCCCACACCCCCTGTGTCTGAGGCCTGACCCCAGCTTTTCTGAGTCACGTGGCCTCCACCCAGGTCAGGACACAAATCCCATTTCTCCCTCAGAGACCTGGGCTGTGTCTCTCTGATTCTAGAACTTTCTAAAAACAAGGAAGTGCTTCCAAGAGCCTCTGTCCAGGCTGGTGTGTGTGCAGTGTGCTCCCCCCCACCCAGGTGTCTGTCCACTCTCAGGATGGGCACGTGGGTGCTGCTGGAGTGTCCCACGGGGGATGCAAAGGTCCTGCATTTTCTCCCCTCCCCTCAGACCCTCCAAAGGCACACGTGAGCCACCATCCCGTCTCTGCCAGTGAGGTCACCCTGAGGTGCTGGGCGCTGGGCTTCTACCCTGCGGACATCAGCCTGACCTGGCAGCGTGACGGGGAGGACCAGACCCAGGACATGGAGATGGTGGAGACCAGGCCTGCGGGGGACGGCACCTTCCAGAAGTGGGCCTCCGTGGGGGTGCCCCCTGGAGAGGAGCACAGATACACGTGCCATGTGCAGCACGAGGGGCTGCCCGAGTCCCTGACCGTGAAATGGGGTGAGGAGGACCATGGGCACAGAGCTTCTTCTCAGGGCAGCGGGGCCCTGGGGGAGCTCAGTGGGGTTGGGGCTGAGGCCTGGGGTCAGGGCCCTCACCTTCCCTTCCCTTCTCCTCCCAGAGCCTCCTCCTCAGACCTTCATCATCATCCTGGGCATCCTGGGGGGCCTGGTCCTGCTGGGAGCTGTGGCTGGAGCTGTGATGTGGGGGAGGAGGCGCTCAGGTGGGCAGGGGTGGGGTCTGAGTGTCTGTCCCACTGGGGGTTCAAGCCCAGGTAGACGTGTGTCCACCTCATTCACGGGAAGCACCATTCCCCACATGTGCGATGGCCAGTGTGGGGCTCTGTGCTCACACTGACTCTGTAGTGAGGCCCGTGGGAAATTGTTGTGTGCGGCTGCGGCTAGCTGTTACCTGTGCAGCCATCTTGGATTCTCCCCAGGAGTTCTCTTTTTTAAAAAATAATTTATTGACTTTACAGAGAGGAAGGGAGAGAGATAGAGACTTAGAAACAACTATGAGAGAGAAACATCCATCAGCTGCCTCCTGCACACCCCCCACTGGTGATGTGCCCACAACCAAGGTACATGCCCTTGACTGGAATCAAACTTGCGACCTTTCAGTCCACAGGCTAATACTCCACCACTGAGCCACACCGGTCGGGCCGTGACTGTTTTGTAACCACCTGTGTGTGCTTACAAATCCCTTTCCCTTTTAATCCCTTTCCTTTTGTGCCCAGCTCCCCAAACCCCACCCCACCGGAGACCGCCAGTCTGTCCTTTGTGTCTGAGCCTGTTTCTCTGTTGTTAGAATCCCCCCAGAGAACTCCAAGGAGCAACCAACCTCAGGAGCCAGCGCCTCTGAGCCCATAGTGAGTGCCCCTGGAGACATGGGACCCCGAACCTGTCCATGTAAACCTTCCATCTCTCTGGAACTGGGCCCACTCCAAAGAGGAGGTGTGACTGGCTAAGTCTACCAAGCGGAGTTTCTGGTTAAGGGAAACAGCACGCCCCCCCCAAAAAAAATAGAAAGGAAGGAGGGGAAGAGGGAGGGGAAGAGAAAGAAAGGGGGAGAGAGAAAGGGAGACAGAGAGAGACGGGGAGAGAGAGAGAGAGAGAGAGAGAGAGAGAGAGAGAGAGAGAGAGAGAGAGAGAGAGAGAAAGAGAAAGAGAAAAAGAGAGATAGAAAGAGAGAGAGAGAACTGAAAAAAATCCGGAGGGGAGGAAAGATGGCGGAAGAATAGATGGGAGGATTCTGAGCCCAGTCCCGAAGCAGAAAGAGAGAGCAGCTGATGGTGTTGAGCTGTGAATGTTTATTAACAACCTGGGAGACAGCGAACCCCAGAAGAAACGGCTGAGGGGCCGCTGACAGAGGTACCCCGCACAGGGAGGCACCCACGGGGGCTGCATCCCTTCCCGGAGCTACCTGCCGGCTTGGACGGGGAAACCTCGCCATCTTGAGAGGAAGATAGGATCGTGTCAGAGGCCTGAATATCCACAGCCGCACCGACCACCAAGCAGCTGTGATCCCCAGAACACGGATCCCAGGCGGCGCGAACACCCGGCCCCACAGGAGTGCCCCACTGCTCTGCAAGAAGGTCAGTTTTCCCCGGAGAGGGTGGAGAGCGGTCGCGGCGAAGAAAAAGGGCTGTGCGCGCACAGGGCGCGCAGAAGCTGGAGACAAGGGCGGTGATTATAAGTGGAAGCCCCAGTGTTGGGCGGGTGTCACCCGTGAAAGTGGACGGGGCTCCTAACAGGGGAGATATCTAAAGAGCAACACATTTGGACCTGCCGCGGAGGGATATCGGTCAGTTGCGGGAGATTGCAGTTGCTCCGACCTGCCCCTCCCCCCTCCGTAGATCCTGCTTCAAAGAGGACAAAAAAAAAAAAAAAAAAAAAAAAAAAAAAAAAAGCTGAGAGGCTCTAGAGTCCGGGAAGTCAACCTAGAAACACTGCCCCCAGAGGCTAATTTACAAATTGACTCTAGTGCAATAAAAACAAAGCAAAACCTCCCTGAAAATCAGGACTGGATCATAACAATAGAGGAAGCCAACGACCTTCATTACTGCAAATTTTATTTAAATTTAAATTTATTTTTTTTTAAATTTTTAAATTTTTGTTTTTTATTTTTGTTCTCATTATTTGCAACGTTTACTCAAGAAACTTTTTTTTCTCACTTGATTTTATCTTTATAATTACTACATTGTATACGTAATCAACACTATTACTGCTACTAATTTACTTTTTTCATCTTATTTTCTTTTGTTTATTTTTATTATTTTTATTTCATCATATTATATATATATTTTTTATTTCAGGATTACTGTTCTACAGTCTTTATCTATCTTTCCTTCTCCAACGCTTTATTCTATCTCAACCCTACCTTTATGCCTTCACCCTCTTTCTGATCTTTTCCTTTGGTACCCTGTTTATCTTAACCCTTCCTGCTCTAGATTTTCCCCATTCCTTCTAAACCTTCCTGCTCTAGATTTTCCCCATTCCGTCTACCCCCTCCTAAAACTTCACCCTACTTGTATATATCTAATTTCCAACTGCTCCAAGCCCATTCACACCTCCTTCGCAGTTGTCCTAAAAACAAAACAAAACAAAAAAACAGTCTTTCTCTCTAACTCTTTGAAGTTGTATGTTAAATGGTAACTATACTGAAGTGTTGTATGTTTTTTTTTTATAAGATTAATTTGCCTATTCTTTTGGTTTGATTGTATGTTTTTGTTAACTGGGTTCTAGTCAACTTTATTGGTGGTTATTAATATTACAAACATATTTCTATTCAGTGCCTTGCGAGTTGTACCTGGTTGTGTTGTATTTTGTGCCTTTAAATCAAAGCATAAGAGAGAGAACTACACAACCAGACATCCTAAATAATGGGGAGACCCAAAACCAGCCCGCATATGAAAGAAAAGCAGGCTTCACCAGAAAAGGAAGTAAATGAGCTAGAAGCAAGCAACCTATCAGAGCAAGAATTCAGAGTAATAATCATAAGATGGCTAAAAAGAATGGAAGACAAATTTGATAATATGAGTAAGAACCAAGAGGAAATGAAAAATGACATCGCTACTGTAAAGAACTCAATAGAAAGCATTAAGAGTAGATTAGAAGAAGCAGAGGACCGCATCAGCGAGCTAGAAGACAAGATGGAAAAAAATACCCAATTAGAACAGCTTCTGGAAAAAAAAATTAAAAAACAGGAGGAAAGTCTAAGGGAACTTTGGGACAATACAAAACAAAACAATATTAGAATAATAGGGGTTCCAGAAGGAAAGGGAATTGAGGAAGACATGGAAAACGTATTTCAAGAAATAATGACAGAAAACTTTCCTGAGATAGAGAAGAAAAAACCCACACAAATCCAAGATGCTCGCAGAGTCCCAAGCAAAATGAACCCCAGAAAACCGACCCCTAGACACATTATAATTAAGCTGGCAAACACCAACGACAAAAAAAAGAATTTTAAAAGCAGCCAGAGAGAGACAGAAAGTTACATATAAAGGAACCCCCATCAGACTAGCAACTGACTTCTCCACCGAAACTTATCAGGCCAGAAGGGAATGGGATGAAATATACAAAGTCATGCAAAGGAAGGGTCTGAATCCAAGAATACTGTACCCAGCAAGGCTATCAATCAAAAGTGAAGGTGAAATCAGGAGCTTCACAGACAAAAACAGACTAAGGGAATTTATCTCCACCAAACCAGCAATGCAAGAAATGCTAAAGGGTCTACTGTAAAATTAAAGAAATAGAAAGCAAAGAAGGAACACAGGGGTATAGAATAAAGATGGCGTCAAATAAGTATCTATCAATAATAACCTTAAATGTAAATGGACTAAATGCTCCAATCAAAAGACATAGGGTAATGGATTGGATAAGAAAACAAGACCCATATATCTGTTGTCTACAAGAAACCCACCTCAGGAAAAAAGATGCACACAGACTGAAGGTGAAGGGTTGGAAAAAGGTTTTCCAGGCAAATGGAAATGAAAAAAAAGCTGGGGTAGCAATACTTATATCTGACAAATTAGATCTCAGAGTGAAGGACATAACAAGAGATAATGAAGGCCACTTCATAATACTAAAGGGAGCAATCCAACAAGAAGAAATAACCCTGGTAAATATATATGCACCCAATACGGGAGCACCCCAATATATAAAAAAACTGCTGGAGGACATTAAGGGAGAGATTAATAGCAATACAATCATAGTAGGAGATTTTAATACCCCACTGTCACCCTTTGACAAATCATCTAAACAAAAAACCAGCAAAGAAATATCAATTCTAAATGACTCGCTAGACCAGATGGAATTAATCGACATCTTCAGAACACTCCACCCCAAAGCCACAGAATATACATTTTTTTCAAGCGCACATGGGACATTCTCAAAGATAGACCACATTTTGGGACATAGGCAAAGTCTCTTCAAATTCAAGAAGATAGAAATCATATCAAGCATCTTCTCAGATCATAGTGGCATAAAACTGGAAATTAACTACAATGAAAAAAATCCAAAGAAATCAAACACATGGAGACTAAACAGCATGCTATTAAACAAGGACTGGGTTACCAGAGAAATCAAGGAAGAGATTAAAAACATCCTGGAAACAAATGACAATGAAAACACAACTATCCATAATCTATGGGACACAGCAAAAGCAGTTTTGAGAGGAAAGTTCATATCCCTACAAGCCTATTGCAAGAAACTAGAAAAAACGGTAACAAATGATCTAACTCTACAACTCAAAGAGTTAGAAAAAGAGCAACAAGAAAACCCCAGTGTAAGCAGAAGGAAGGAAATAATAAAAATCAGAGCGGAGATAAACAACATTGAGACCAAAGAAACAATACATAAGATCAACAAAACCAAGAGCTGGTTCTTTGAAAGAATAAACAAGATAGATGGTCCTCTAGCCAGGCTAACCAAGAAACAAAGAGAGAGGACCCAAATAAACAAAATCAGAAATGAAAGAGGTGAAATAACAACAGACCCCACCGAAATACAACGGATTGTTACAAAATACTACGAACAACTCTATTCCAACAAACTGAACAACCTGGAGGAAATGGACATATTCCTAGAAAAATACAAACTTCCAAAACTCAATCAGGAAGAATCTAAAAATCTCAATAGGCCAGTGACTTGGGAAGAAATTGAAACAGTCATCAAAAAGCTTCCAGTAAACAAAAGCCCAGGACCAGATGGCTTCACAGGAGAGTTTTACCAAACATTCAAGGAAGAACTAAAACCTATCCTCCTTAGACTATTCCAAAAAATTCAAGAGGAAGGAACACTTCCAAACTCCTTCTATGAAGCCAGCATCACCCTAATACCAAAACCAGATAAAGACAACTCAATGAAAGAGAATTACAGGCCAATATCCCTCATGAACGTAGATGCCAAAATTCTCAACAAAATTCTAGCAAATCGGCTCCAGCAGAGCATCACAAAGCTCATACACCATGACCAAGTCGGATTTATTCCAGGAATGCAAGGTTGGTTCAATATCCGCAAATCAATAAATGTGATACATCACATAAACAAATTGAAAGATAAAAATCATATAGTCATATCAATTGATGCAGAAAAAGCATTTGATAAAATCCAACACCCTTTCCTGATAAAAACTCTCAACAAGATGGGAGTACAAGGATCATACCTCAACATAATAAAAGCTATATACCATAAACCCACAGCCAACATCATACTCAATGGGCAAAAACTAAAACCATTCCCTCTAAGAACAGGAACAAGACAGGGATGCCCACTATCACCACTCCTCTTTGACATAGTACTGGAAGTACTAGCCATTGCAATTAGACAAGAGGAGGAAATAAAAGGCATCCAAATTGGAAAAGAAGAACTAAAGTTATCTTTATTTGCAGACGACATGATATTGTATATAAAAAACCCAAAAGACTCCATTAAAAAACTAATTGACTTAATAAATGAATTTGGCAATGTAGCAGGATACAAAATTAACGCCAAGAAATCTATGGCATTTCTATACACCAACAGCGAACTTATAGAAACTGAGACTAAAAAAGCAATTCCATTTACCATCGCACCAAAAAAATTAAGATACCTAGGAATAAACTTAACTAAGGAAATAAAGGACCTATATACGGAAAACTACACGACACTGAAAAAAGAGATAGAGGAAGATGTAAGGAGATGGAAGAACATACCACGTTCATGGATTGGTAGAATCAGCATCATCAAAATGTCCATACTTCCTAAAGCAGTCTATAGGTTCAACGCACTCCCCATTAAAATACCAACGGCATATTTCACTGACCTAGAAAGAACTCTCCAAAAGTTCATTTGGAACAATAAAAGACCCCGAATAGCCACAGCAATTCTGAGAAAGAAGAGTAAAGTAGGAGGGATCTCAATACCAGACTTCAAACTGTATTACAAAGCCACTGTTCTCAAAACAGCCTGGTACTGGCACAAGAACAGACATATAGATCAATGGAATCGAATCGAGAACCGAGTTATCAACCCAAATCACTATGCTCAATTAATATTTGACAAAGGAGGAATGAATATACAATGGAGTCAAGACAGTCTCTTCAATAAATGGTGTTGGGAAAATTGGACAGATACATGCAAAAGAATGAAACTAGATCACCAACTTACACCATACACAAAAATAAACTCAAAATGGATACAGGACTTAAACATCAGACGGGAAACCATAAAAATACTAGAAGCATCCACAGGCAACAAAATCTCAGACATATGCCAAAAGAACTTCTTCACTGATACTGCCCCTAGGGCAATGGAAGCTAAAGAGAAAATAAACAAATGGGACTACATCAAAATAAAAAGCTTTTTTACAGCAAAAGAAACCATCAACAAAACAACAAGAAAGCCCACGGTGTGGGAGAACATATTTGCAAATGTTACCACTGATAAAGGTTTAATCTCCATCATCTACAAACAGCTTATACATTTAAATAAAAAGAAGATGAATGATCCAATTAAAAAATGGGCAATGGACCTAAATAGAATATTTTCAAAAGAAGACAGAAGGAAGGCCAAAAGGCACATGAAAACATGCTCAAAGTCTCTAATTATCCGAGAGATGCAAATCAAAACAACAATGCGGTACCATCTCACACCTGTCAGAATGGCCAACATCAACAAATCAACAAACGACAAGTGTTGGCGAGGTTGTGGAGAAAAAGGAACACTCGTGCATTGCTGGTGGGAATGCAGACTGGTGCAACCACTGTGGAGAACAGTGTGGAGTTTCCTCAAAAAACTGAAAATGGAACTCCCATTTGACCCAGCAATCCCACTCCTAGGAATATATCCCAAGAAGCTAAAAACACCAATTAGAAAGGATATATGCACCCCTATGTTCATAGCAGCACAATCTACAATAGCTAGAATCTGGAAACAGCCCAGGTGCCCGTCAGCAGATGATTGGATCCAAAAACCCTGGTACATCTACACAATGGAATACTATGCTGCCATAAAAAAAAGGAATTCTCATCATTTGCAGCAACCTGGATAGAACTAGAGAACATCATGCTGAGTGAAATAAGCCAGTCAATGAAAGAGAAATACCACATGGCCTCACTCATTTATGGGTATTAAAGAACATTATAAACTGACAAGCCAAAAGTCAGATATAAAGACAGTAAAGCAACAAGCAGACTGTAAAATTACAGCAGGGACAGTAGGGAGATCCGGGGGAGATAAGAGATCAACCGAAGGACTTGTATACATGCATATAAGTACAACCAATGGACACAAAACTCTGGGGAGGGAGGGTATGTATGGGAGGGGGGGAGTTAAAATATGTACACAGATAATAATTCAATAAAAAAAAATCCTTTAAAAAAAAAAAAGAGAGAGAGAGAAAGGAAGAGAGAGTAGACAGAAACAGAGAGAGACTGAGGAAGAAAGAGAAAGAAGAGAGAGAGAGGGGGGGGGAGGAAGGAAGGAAGGAAGGAAGGAAGGAAGGAAGGAAGGAAGGAAGGAAGAGGACGGAAGAACTCTTGAGAGCTTCAGCGGTGTTCAGGAAAGGGCTTGTAAAACCCAAAGAAGCCAGTTGGCAAGGAAGGGGACTCACCAACCTGACCCCACGTCTGGTCTGGTCACGGGGCCAGTTCCTAAGCCTCACAAGCCAGAGGGAGACGCAGAAAGCTGCGCACACTCAATGCTTCCATTTCCCTTTTTATTGGCTGAGGAGGTTCTGGATGACCCAGCCTACCGGGGAGGGAACCATCACTTCACCTGGGCTTAGGGCTCACCTGTCTCTCCAGTTTCTTCCTTCCCTTTACTTCCCCTTCCTTCCCCCTCCTTCTCCAGCTCCGTTGACTCCATAGTGGTCCACACCCACGTGGAGACGCCGGAGCTTTGCGGGCGCCCGGCTGAGACCCCTCCACACCATGGATCTGGGCTGTGCCAGAGGGAAAGAACCTCAGGGAACCATCCACACCATCAACCCCGTGAGAGGAAGACTCTAGTCGGGCCACAGTGGGATCTCATGAGGAGCCTGCTGAATGGGGGCTGAGGGAGGATGGGAGTGAATGTGATCAGGAGGCACAGGCCTCACACAGGTGATCGGTATCCTGGAGGCACTCCTCGGCCCAAACCCACGCACCTGGGACCTTCAAAGATTCAGATGGTCAGAGCATCATCCCCATATGCCAAGGTTGCAAGTTCCATCCCTGGTCAGGTCACAGAGAAGAATCAACGAAATGAAACCGGTTTGGCTCAGTGGTTAGAGCATTGGCCTGAGCACTGAAAGGTCCCAGGTTCAATTTTGGTCAAGGGCATGTGCCTTGGTTGAGGGCACATCCCCAGGAGGGGTGTGTAGGAGGCAACTGATCGATGCTTCTCTCTCATCGATGTTTCTAACTCTCTATCCCTCTCCCTTCCTCTCTGTACAAAATCAATAAAATATATTTCTTTAAAAACAGAGAAGGAAGGAAGAGCATGAGTTAGACAGAGCCCCTTCTCTAGCTACCAGGCTGAATAAAGCTGAATTTGTCGAGGAATCTCAGGAGCTCCTGGCAGCCGAGGAGGAGAGAGACCCCTGCTTGACCATCACCCCTCAGTGATGGGACAGGCCAGGGACCAGAGGGGCCGGTGTGGGCTTTCAAGCAACCTGGACTTTCAGATTCAACAGCCGCTTCCAGGGATTAGTATCAGAGCGCTCCTCACCTATGCACACACACTCACACAAACACACTCACACACACACTCATACACACACACTCACACACACTCATACACACACACTCATATACACACTCACACATACACTCTCTCTCACACACACACACACATACATACACATGCACACACACACACATACACGCACAAACGTTTACCTGTTCTGTGCCCAGGAACCGCAGGTTACTGACCCCGGCTCTCCGCCTCTCCCGGGACCCTGTCCAGACGTGTTTGATAGACTGTGTGTGAACGTGGGTTTTGTTTGCTTTGTTACTCTGTGGCCAGCCATGGGGTCCCTCCCATTTCACAAGGACCTGTTCAATCCTCAATAAAGTTTTCTATCTTAAAACAGGTTGTAAAATCCTTTAAATTTTATTTTTTTCTATTTATTGATTTCAGGGAGAGTGGCGTCTCCGCTGGCAGGAAGGACGGCATCTCCCCTGCCCAGTCCCCACCGGCTTTCCGGCCGTCACTGTCTCCTGGACAGACCCCTCCCAGCAGGCAGAGGGCCCGGACTCCTGTGTCCACGAGTCTGTGCCGGAGGCCGGGGGGCTGCGCCATGGGCCGCCCCTCCATCCGGGAGGCTGACCTGGGCTCTGCTTGGGCTGCCGGGTGGGTCCGGGGCTTGTGCTCCGGGTGCTGGAGGCTGGGCCCCTCCAGCCCCCTCCCCGTGGCCCTGGGCCGGGGCAGGGACCTCTGCAGACCAGCCAGTCCCGGGCTGTGGGCCGCCGGGCCTCGTCCAGCTGGCTGTCTGACACCTTCCAGCACTCCCCGCCTGGGAAGCAGTAGGCGGCCCCCGCGGGGAGAGGGGGCGCTGTGCTACTCGCTGCTGGGGCGTGGGGGCGCGGGCCATATGGACAGCGGGGCAGCGGGGCAGCAGGGCAGGGGGAGGCGGGGCAGCGGAGCAGGGGGATAGCGGGGCAGCAGGACAGTGGCACATGGGGAGGCGGGACAGCAGGGCAGAGGAGGCAGGGGGAGGCGGGGCAGCGAGGCAGCAGGGAAGTGGGAGGCGGGGCAGCAGGGAAGTGGGAGGCGGGGCAGGGAAACAGATGGGCAGGGGGAGGCGGGACAAGCAGGGTAGCCAGGCAGCAGGGCAGGGGCGGGGGGGAACAGGGGGAGGCGGGACGGCCGCAGGCCAGGCCCCTCAGCCCCGGGAGCAGCCCCACAGGCCCCAGGATACTCCCGGGGCGTGGCCACAGGAGGATGGATGGATGGATGAATGGATGGATGGATGAATGGATGGATGAATCACCCCGGTTTTCCACGGGATATGATGCTGCCGGGGAGTGACGAAGGAGGAGGGACGAGGGGACAGGACAGGCACCAGCCGGCCACACTGCAGGGGTGAGGGACTCCGGAGGGTTGGCAGCCCCCCAGACCCCTCTCCTCCTCTCTCTTGACCCCGTCAGGCTCACAGTCAGACCAGCGCAGGGCGCCGTCCAGCTGGGAACCCCCCTCCACGGGCGCTGTGGGCCAGGAGCCGGGGTCCTTGCGCAGCGTGAGCTCCTCGTAGCGCCAGTACAGCTGGTCCTTAAAGAAATAAGTCCTGCCGAAACCAGTGTGGCTCAGCAGATAGAGCGTTGGCCTGTGGATTGAAGGGTCCCGGGTTCGATTCCAGCCAAGGGCATGTACCTTGGTTGCGGGAACATCCCAGGTAGGAGGTGTGCAGGAGGCGGCTGATGGATGTTTCTCTCTCATTGATGTTTCTAACTCTCTATCCCTCTCCTTTCCTCCCTTTAAAATATCAATAAAATATATATTTAAAAAAAAAGCAGAAAGAAAGAAAGAAAGAAAGAAAGAAAGAAAGAAAAGAGAAAGAAAGTTTTGTTCCTGCTGTCCCAGGAGAAGGAGAAGGCGAGGGAATCCCTCCTCCAGTGCCTGTCCTTGAACACCAGCATCTGTCTCCCGGGGAGAGAGACAGCGTGGGGCTCAGCCCGCGAAGGCGGGGCTCCCGCCCTGTCTTCTATGGCCCCCGACCCCCTACCCACCCTCCCCAGCCCCTAAGCGCTTCCTGAGCACCTACCAGGGGCCCACACAGCTGCTCTGGGCCTCACCAGGCACAGGGTCCTCCTGCTGGATGGCAGCTCGGGCACCGGGCTCCAGGGAGGGAGCTGTGGAAGGGTCAGGTCCCGGCCCTGAGACACCTGCCCGCTGTCTGCTCTGCTCCAGGCTCCTGTGAGATGGGCTGGGAGCCGCTTAGGGTAGAGACTGCACAGTGCAGGACACGGGCTAGGAGGCATGGGCGCAGCCTGGATGGCTGCTCTGCCAGGGAGGAGGGCAGGAACCCGAGGCTTAGGGTCCAGGGCAGTCATCACCAACCCCGCTCATAGGGAGAAGAGAGAAGCAGCACATTCAGGAACTGGCTGCTGGACAGAGCCCCAGAGAGGTGTTTCCCCAGAGAAGGGGCAGAGAACTTGGGAAAAGGCTCAGCATCCATAGGGGGGAAAAAGATATTTTAAAATAATAATAACTCTAGCCCTAAATGGGTAGCTCAGTCGGTGAGATCGTCATCCCAATACGTGAAGATTGTGGGTTCAGTCCCTCATCAGGGCATACACAGGAATCAACCAACGAGTGCATGAATGAGTGGAACAACACATCGATGTTTCTCTCTCCCTCTTCTCTCTCTCTTCCTCTCTCTCTCTCTCTCTCTCTCTCTCTCTCGATTGATTGGAAGAAAGAGGTGAAGGGCATTTGTGTATAACTTACAGACACAGACAACTGTGCAGTGATGGCCAGAAGAAAGGGGACGGGGACTGGATGGAAGTGGGAAAGGGTTGTGGTGGGAAATGGAGACATCTGTAATAGTGACAACAATAAATATAAAGTTAAAAAATTAAATACTCTGCCCAGGACCAAACCAGAGACGGTCGGACCTGCATCACCACCATTTGTCCACCAATCAGATCTGAAATATCATGGCTGACATGTACACACAAGGAACTGTTTGACATTGAAATTGGGACTCAAAAGAACTGTTGGCCCAGAAAGGAACTCACTACACACTGATTCCTTTGCCTCTCAGCATAACCATTATGGCTTGTCTCAGTTTCGGTTCTTACAAGGGTATTTCTTGGATCACATGATCTCACTCATCTAGAGGAAACAATGAACAACATAAACTGATGGACAAAAACAGACCCAGAGAAAGAGAAGCAGAGGAGAGGCTGTCACACCTCAGAGGGACAGTAGGGGAGGGTGGGGGTAAAGGGAAGAGATCAACCAAAGGACTTGTGTGCATGCATATGAGCCTAGCCAGTGGCCATGGATAAGGGCGGGGGGGGGGTAGGGGAGGGCATATGTAGGGAGGGGTTTGAGATGAGAATGGGAGGATGAGGACAATTATGTGATAACATAATCAATAAAAAATAATAATAAAATAAATGAATAAAAGAAAGAAAAATCATGAGAAAATATCCAGTGAGAATTAACTGCTCACTCTTCTCTCTCTCTCTCTCTCTAGCTCTTCTCCTCTCTCTCTCTCTCTCTCTCTCTAGCTCTTCTCCTCTCTCTATCTCTCTCTCTCTCCATATGGAAAAGTTGGTGTGTGTGAGTGCATGTGTGAGTGTGTAAGTGAATGTATGTCATCTCATGTGAGTGTCACTAACTTGTATGTTGGGACATGATCACATCTTTAGCGCCAATAAACACAGGACAGAGCAGGGCGGTCCTCCCACCACTGTTAACCCTAGATCGGTCCCCTGCAAAACATGGGAAAAGGGTCGGGGCTGCCTGTGAGCACTGAGGCCAGGGGCCCAGGAAGGGGCAGCAGAACCGGGGTCCCCGCAGCTTCTGCTGAGAGGGCAGGGCGGGGCGAGGATGAGCTCCCGACTCCGCCCTGCAGGGTGGAGTTATCCCTAGCCCTCACCCAACCAATCAGGGTTAGCCGAGGCAGTGACATCACCACCGACCTGAGTAAAACCCCTGGACTGGGCGAAATTCGCTCTCTCTTCTGCCATGCTGCCCGCATGAGTGGGACTGAGCCTATGCTAGCATAGATAAGACTCTTTTGTTTATTGCATCGGACTCGGCTCCCTGGTGGTCCTTGGGGATCACGAAATCTGGGCGTAACACTGCCACCCCTGGAGCCCCTGCCTTCCCCTCAGCTCCGCCCAGACCTCGACCCCAACTCAGACTGCAGGACTGGAGCAGCAGCGATGACATCAGGGTTCACCGGGTGCGGGGTCACCGGCCCAACCTCAGCCATCGGCGAGGTGGTGTCAGAACCTGCTCCACCTGTGGCGCCAAGCTCATCTCCAAAGGGCTCCGGCCTTGGCACCGCTGCCAACGCCCAGCTGTTCGCGGGGCTCTGGGTCTGGGGGGCCGCTGGCCCGGGGCACCTGACGCTTGTTCAGGGCCCTCTCTGAGCCCTACTCTACCTGCAGCCCTGTCTGCCCCGGGGCCCCGGCCCCACCCCCACCCCGAAAGGCTGTGGCCCAGGAGCTGGCCGCAGCGGGGAGGGACTGGCTGGTCCCAGGAGGCAAGTTCCGGCGGCCGGAACCCACAAAGGCGGCTGCGCGTCTCCCAGGAATGCTGTGAGGCTGAGTCCTGGGCGGGTACCCCCGCTGCCCCCCCTGGCAAGCTTCCTGGGTCCTGGAGTCCAGAGGCGGAGTCCAGGGAGCTGTGTGTGCGGGGCCATCTCCACATTGGAGTAGGGCCTTGGCCTGCACAGGGCGATCACGAGCCCCAGAGGCGCGGTCCAGGGACCGAGAGGAAGAAGCCCTCCATGTAGGACTGGGTGTCCACACACAGGCTCCTCCTCCGCAGGTCGCCGCACGCCTGTACACTGCCCTATCTGCAGACTCCCAGCTGGAGGCCTGTCCAAGGGAAAGAAGCTGGAGACACCTCTGCCGCTGCCCTCCCCTCTGCCCCGTCCTGTGAGCACTCATCCTGGCCCCTCAGCAAGGCCGCCAGCTCCGGCTCCTGGGGAGCACCCCTCTTTCTGAGGGAGAGGGGGCTGCACCCCGCTGAGCACAGCTTGCCGTGAGAAAAGCAGCCTCACTGACCAACACCCCATCCATCTATCCATCCATCCACCCACCCACCCATCCACCCATCCATCCATCCATCCATCCACCCATCCATACATCCACCCATGCACCCATTCATCCATCCACCCACCATCCATCCATCCATCTACTCATCCATCCATCGTCGCTTCATTCCATCAATCCATCTACCCACCCATCCATCCATTCATCCATTCAACCATCATCCACCCACCCATCCATCCATTCATCCATTCAACCATCCATCCATTCACCCATCCATCCATCCACCCATCCACCCATCCTTCAAATCCACCTACCCCTCTATACCATCTACCCCTCCAGCCATCCATCCACCCATCCAACACTAATATATAAAGAGGCCTCTGTACAGGCTTCCTGTGGGCCTGCTGCTTGTGTAGTGAAGACAGACAGAACACCCTCTCTCCAACCGGCCAGTGTGCTCAGGAGTGAGGGTGACCCATGCACCAGGAGGCCCAGGTTCCATTCCCTATTAGAGCACATGCCCTGGTGTCTGACTTGATCCTCAGTAGGGGTCCTCTAGGAGGCAACTGATCCATGCTTCTACCTCCCTCTCCCTCTTCAGCTCCCTCCCTCTCTCTCTAAAAGTCTTTAAAGCAAAGAAACAAATGAAAACCCCACTCTCTGGTGTGCACAGTGGGGCAGGAAGGACAGGGAGCAATGAGGACCTCACAGCAGGGTTGCACATGGCTGTCCTCCATCAGCTGAGGCCAGGACAAGCCACCCACAGGCCCCAGCCTGTCTTCTCTTCTGTGGGCTGACTGCTCTCAGTGCCCCTTCTTCTGCTCTTGTGACAGGGACTGGACGGGAGCATCGGAGGCCTCACTGGACCAGAACATTCTAGAGGGTCCCAGAAAGGGCTACAGCTGGGCCCCTGGCTCCTAGGCTGGCTTGAGTGCCAGTTCTCCCCAATGGAATGGGAGCAGGAACTGGCAGAGGTGGGTGAACCGTCCCACAGAGATGGCGCTGGGGCCCGGGGCACCGGAAACCTCGTGGTTTGTTCACCAGAGTCTCCCCAACAAACTCACTGGAAAGGGGTTGAAGAAGATGGGAAAAGTGGCCTTTCCAGATGAAATAAGTTCCACACATTGTAAACCAGGAAGAGCGAGTTGGGGAGGAGGCAGTGGGAGCCCCTTTGGAAGTGCTAACTGGTCCTGCAGGGAGTGGAGGAGGCAGAGGAAATGCAGGGTCTGGGATGGAGGAGGTGGCAGAATGACTGCAGAGTGAGGAGGAGAAAGGTGCCAGGGTGCCCTCTTGGCCTCCGCTGGCTGCATGCACCTCCTGCCCATGGGGATGGCCTGAGGCAAAAGGAGATGAGTTCCTGGCCCGGGACACCAGCGCCCTGAGAGGAAAGAAGCATCAGAACGCCTTTGCCTCCCCTGGGTCCACAGTGCAGGGAGCTGGTGGAGGAGCGGCCACAGGAGAGAGCAGGGAGTGAGCTCAGGCTGGCTCTGGCCCTGAGAGCAGACACATTCCAGCTCCTCTGCCAGAGCCTCCGCGGAGGGCCCATGTCTTATGTCCACCAGACACTGCAGAGCAGCTCTGTGGCTTCTGTTACTTTATGACACAGGCCACCTCACAGCGCTCCCGAGAAACCTGTCTGACTGTAAGTGCTCTTCCCGGGGGCACGGGTCTTAATCAATGTGGAGGGGGATGTTTGTCTGTTTTGTATATTGATGAGTGAGATCTCACCTATTAACTGTATTATTGGATCATGGTTCCTGAAGGGGATGAGTGTGACTGTGACTGTGTGTGTGTGCTTTATGACTTCACTGCTTGGGAATGTGTGTCTTTTAGAGTATGGCTCTTTAAAGATTTGGAGAGAATAGGTGATATAGTTCCAAGGCACTCCGTTTTTCTTTTGAAAGAATGTATTTTATTGATTTTTTTTTTTTTTTTTTACAAGAGGAAGGGAGAGAGATACATGAATGAGAGAATCATTGATCAGCTGCCTCTTGCACACCACTCACTGGGGATGTGCCAGTAACCAAGGTACATGCCCTTGATCATAATCAAACCTGGACCTCTCAGTCTGCAGGCCAATGCTCTATCCACTGAGCTAAACTGGTTTAGGCAGTTTTTCTGATTTATATGCTAATTATCTGGTCCTAAGTAAAATATATAAAAATATGTCTGAAGGTAAAAAAAAAAAAAAAATGTGAAGAGAGGCTGGGAGCTGGGGGTAAGGCCCTAAGGGCGGTGTCAGGCCTGAGGAGAGGGCGCTGAGTCAGGCAGGGGGGAGGGCGGACCTCCCAGGTCGCCCTGTGCTCACAGCCCTGCTCTTTGGGGTCACCGAGCTGGGGGGCGTGGGGTGGGGGGATGGCTCCTTAGAGAGAGGGCAGGAGAGAGAGACTGAGGGAGACCCCTCTCCGCTGGCCTCCTGCCCCTGATGGGGTGGGGCCTGCTCCTGGGGAGCCTGTCTGGAGCCTGCGCACTGAGGGCGGAGGAGGGGGCGCCCCACCATCTGACCCCCCACCCCGGGCGCGGTGACAGCGCGGATGGTCAGAGCGCCGTGGGGACGGTCCCCTGACACAGAGGCTGCTGCCCTGGCCGGCCGCTCAGCGCCCAGAGCGCCGCCCTCGCCACAGTGTCCTGGGCGCTGTCCTGGGCCAGGGCCGCTGGGCGCACACCCCTCCCCCCAGAGGCACTGTCCCAGCATCTCCTTTCTTTGGCTCCCCCTTGTCCCTGCATCCTCCCTGGCCCCTCTTCCTCCTTCCCTCTCCTTCCTCCCTCTCTCTCCCCTCCTCCCTCCCTACGTTCTCTCTGAGGAAGAGAGAAATCCCTGGAAAAACATCTCCAATGAGAATTAACAAGAACAAATCTAAACACAATGTGTGTGTGTGTGTGTGTTTATGTGCCCGCGTGTGTGTGCAAGTGTGTACTTGTGTGTGCGTGGGTGCGCCTGTGTGATCTCATGTGTGCATGTATGTGTGTATGTGTGTGAGTGCATATTAATATGCAGGAGTGTGTTCCGGTGTGTACGCACATATGTATGTCAGTGTGTGTATATGTGTGTATTCCTGTGTGTGTATATTCGTGTGTGTGTGTGTGCGCGTGTGTGAGTGTGTGTCATCTCATGTTAGTGTCACTTAGGTGCATGTGGGCTGTGCTCACACGTTTAGTGCCAACAAACACAGGACAGAGCAGGGCAGACTGGGCCACACAGCTCCCTCCCCTTCCCCTCCTTCCCATCCCTCCTCCCGCTGGGGCACAGCCAGCTTCCAGGACAGGCCACAGCAGATGCTGGGGGCCATTGGGGGGGGGAGGGGCGGTGGGAGGACAAGCCTGCCTCCTGAGCACCTGCTGCCTGGGGCCCAGGAAGGGGCGGCAGAACCCATCCTTCCCCTCAGCCCCGCCCCCTGAGATCCACCCACAACTCAGACCCTCACTCAGACCTCAGTGCTGCCAGGGCCGCCCTGGCTTAGGTGGGCTGGGCCGAGGGGCTGGAGCGGCAGCGCTGGCGTGGGGGTGACCTGATGCGTGGGAACCGGCCCAACCTCAGCCGCAGGCGTGGCGGGCGCAAAAGCAGCTTCACCCGCGGCGCCGGGCGCGTGTCCAGAAGGGCTCCAGCCGAGGCCCCAAGGCCGCCGCCCCGCTGCTCTCTGGGCGCCGGGTTTGGGGGGCCGCCTGCCCGGGGTACCCAACGCCTGTGCGGGCTCCGCCCTGAGCCAGACTCACCCTCCCGCCCTGTCAGCCCCCCTCAAATCCGGCTCCCCCAGCGCTGACCTCCGCTCGGGGACTCCGGACCTTGGACAGGACATGGCCGAGGAGCCAAGTTCGGACTGCGCCCGCGTCAGGCCGCGTGGGGAGGGAGTAGTGGGTCCCAGAGGGAATGGTCAGGCGGCCTGGGACCCGCAAAGGCGGCTGTGCTTCCCCCAGCAACGCTGTGGGGCTGAGTCCTGGGTGGGTCCCTCCGCTGCCCGCTCCGGGAAGGCTTCCTGAGTCGCCCTGCGCCCCAAGGCGCTTTCTCCCTTCCCAGCGCCAGGTCCTCAGAGGCGGGGTTCAGGGACCTGTGTGCTCCTGGCCATCTCCACCAACGCGCAGGGGCCAGGCCTGCGCAGGGCGATCCCGGGCCCCAGGGGCGCGGTCGGGGGAACCAGAGCAGGAACCCCTCCACGGGGGCAGGGGGTCCGCACACAGGCGCCTCCTCAGCAGATCGCCCTAAGCCTGTGTGCTGCCTGGGCTTCAGCCTCCCAGCTGGAGGCCTATGGGAGGGGGCTCAGCTCTGCCTCCGCCCTCCGCTCTGCCACGTCCCGTGGGCACCCGCCCCGGCCCCTCAGCAGGGCCGCCAGCTCCGGCTCCTGGGGAGCACCCCTCTTTCTGAGGGAGAGGGGGCTGCACCCCGCTTAGCACAGTTTGCAGGGAGAAAAGCAGCCGCCCTGCCCAACGCCCCTGAGGACAGAGGGCGAGGCCCAGGGCCTCCCGCACAGCCCGGGACGCGGGGGATCCCGCGAAAGGGGCGCCGATGGGGCCAGGCCCCGGATGCTCACGCTCAGGAGGGAGCATGTCCATGGTGGGGACACACACCCCTTAGAGAGGAAACCAGCACTCAAACCCCCACTTTACAGCCTGGGGGCGCGGCCCGGGGTGTGGCCTGGGGGAACGTGCGGTCTGCTGCCCCCTGGCGGCGCCCAGAGGTGCGGGCGCAGCAGCTGCGTCCCTCCCGTGGGGGCGTCCACACAGGAGACTCTCCAAAGGGCGGCCACTCTGCCAATTTAAAGGCCCAGGAACTCCGGGGGGCGGGGCTCCCCCTCAGCTAACGGGGCTCCCACACTCAGGCTGCCCAGCAGCGGAGGGGCAGCAGGAGGCAGAGAGCACAGGGGGTCCGACGCCCCAAGTCCACGGGGTGTCAGGGCCTCGGGGCCCAGCTCCCCCTCCTCACCGCGCAGCCTCCCTGGGGCAGAAGGACACCAGGGGTGGGGACAGGGACCCCTGTGCCACCCACAGGCCAGAGCTGAGGCCCTGCAGGATCATCCACCCCCGGGGGCCCCGCACCCCATCCTTGGAGGGCCCTGCGGGTTGGTAAAGGAAGGAGCCGCCCCAGCACCAGGATAGGCTTCTGGGCGGCGGGTCCCACTCTGGGGCCCGAAGGGGCGACAGCGCCACTCCATGTGCTGCGCTCAGGTCAGCAGGTGTGAGGGCCCCCCTCCGGACACCCGACCTCAGGACCATGCCTCTGTGGGGGGGGGGGGGGACGCCGGGCGAAACCGCAGGCTCCAGGGATGGAACCTGGCTGCGGGCTGTCCCTGGATGGAGCCTGACCGTGAGGGCTCGACAGAGAGGCTGCTCTGTGCTTGGGACGCTGCGGGGAAGCTAGATGAGCTGTGGAGCCCGCACAGGCCCGGCCTGGAGTGCAGCCCTGCGGGGAGGGGAGGGGAGAGTCCCGGGTGCGGACGCACCCAGACGGGAGCGAGCTGTGCGCCAGGAGCCAGGTGCCCGCCCTGGGCTGCCCTGGCCACTGGAGCGCCGACCCCGCCCGGCCTCCCTGGAGCTCTAGGCCAAGGTCACCTGCAGCTGAGCTGCCAGCAGCCTCGGGGCTGTGGGCGGAGCGGGCCGGCCATAGGGAGGCTCGGCCTCGGGCTGCGTGGGTGGCTGAGGACAGCCGCGGGGCGCGGGAGGGGGAATGGTGGGGGGAGGTAGAGGCACCCCGAGCCTCAGGCTGCTTGTTTGGCCTCCGGGCCTGAAGGTGACCGGGGACCCCTTTGCGCCCCGCTGCAGCTCAGGCCCCAGGGGCCCGCCTCGGGCAGCGGCCTGTTACCTCCGCGGGGAGCCTGCAGCCTCGACCTGCCCGGCCCCTCCCCTGTCCTGCTCGCGTTGGGGGGCTGATCCCGGGCTCAGCCTCCCAGCCAATGTAGGGGCCTCCTCCCAGAGGGAGCGGGGAGGGGACACGCAGCAGAAGGGCCCCAATAAACCAAGGATGCAGCCAGCACCTCAGGTCTCAGCAGCAGCAGTGGAGATGTAGGCAGAGCCGCGCAGCGCCCCCTGCGGGCCGGGCCTGGGCAGCAGGAGGCACCGCAGCCCCAGAGCGCACAGGGCCCTGCTGGCTGGTTGCTGACCTCAAACTGGGGCAGCTGGCGGGTCCCCCGGGCCCTGGCCCAGGGGCGTCCCTATTCGCATGGGAGCCCATGGAGGACGCGGGTCCCATCACCCTGCCACGGGTGCCTGTGTCCCTGCCTCCCACTCACCTGCCCCGCCTCGGCCCTTCCAGGCTGTGGCCAGCTCACCGTGAAGACCCCACACGTGCCATCACCCACAGGCGGTGCCCACCCAGACCCTCAGCTCCCTGCCAGCACCCTGCCCCCACCCGCCGTCTCTGGGCCCAGCTCCTGCTGCGGCCGCTGCCAAGGGCCGGGGTCGGGCTGCCCATGCCCGCTGCCTCCTTGTTCCTTTCGTCTCTCCTTTCGGAGGAAAGCAGGTTGTCCATTTCTGCGGCCTCCCCGCCTGCAGGGCCCGCGCCTCCTGGGCTGGAGCGGTGCTGGCCTGGTGTGTTTCCGGGGGCCGGTCCGGCAGGGCCAGGGAGGGGCATCCATGGGTCATTCAGTGCCAAACAGGGAGCCCGAGGGGCTGGATTCCCCGGGGCTCAGCAGACGGGCAGGGATGTGGCTGAGAGATGCTTGGGGCAGGAGCCCCAGCCCTTCTGGCCTCCGGTGCCAACACGGCTGCAGACCCAAGCTTGCTGGCCGCCTACAGGGGCACGCCTCTGCCCACACCTGCTCCGCACCAGCCCGGGCGATTCTGGGGGCTCAGGGCCTGCCCAGAGGCGGTGCTGGGCCCCGGCTCTTGTTTCGTGGCCCCTGAGCCAGGTGGAGGCGGGAGCCAGGCAACAGCGGCTACAGCCGGGCTCCCGGGAGCTCCCAAGGCAGCACGCTGCCCCGTCCTGGACGCCGGGCATGAGCGGGGCATGTGCACTGGTCTCCGGCCCCACAGGCCCGTCCTGAGGGCGGGGCAGGCACAGCCCGGGAGCAGGTGGGTTTTCTCAGGATCCTGTTGATGGGAACACGCCAGGCGGCCCCTCCTGGGGGCTGTGTTTCTGGAGTTTCTAATCCAAAGAGCCCGTATGGGGGGCGGGTGCCCCTTGACCAGAGTGGCGTGGGTGTGCCGGGCAGCTCTGGTGTCTGCATACGTGTCGATGTGGGGAACACCTGTGGGGGCCCTGCGCTGTTTGCACTGGGCGCCGGGTGTGGCGTGTGCCCATCGGACGTTTGGGGGTGTGAGTGGCAGTGGGGTCCCTGCCTGGAGCCCCCTCCCCAGAGCCTGTAGAGTCCCTAGAGGAGGCTCCAGTCCTGGTCTGATCCACATGCCCCAAGCATCGCCCACACAGGTGACGCGACATCATCTCTCACTCCCATTGGCTGAGCGGCTTCTACAGCAGCCAGTCAGCGTCCCCGCGGCTCAGGGTTTTAAGTCCTCTGCTTTAGTGCCTGGACTCAGATACTCCCCAAACTGCCAGGATGCGGGTGCAGAGGCCCCCCACCCTCCTCCTGCTGCTCTCAGGGGCGCTGGTCCTGACCCCCAGCTGGGCCGGTGAGTGCAGGATGGAGGGGGCGGCTGTGCGGGAAAGAACGAGGGGACCCGCGGGGGCGCGGGCCCGGGAAGGCGCGTATCCAGCCCTGGCCCTGCTCTCCGTCCGCCCCCCAGGCTCCCACTCCTTAAGTTATTTCTACACCATCGTGTCCGGGCCCGGCTATGGGGAGCCCCGCTTTCTCGCCGTTGGCTACGTCGACGACATGCAGTTGGTGCGGTTCGACAGTGACTCGGCAACTCAGAGGGCAGAGCCGCCTGCGCTGTGGATGCAGCAGCTGTGTGTGGAGCTGGAGGACCCGGGGTATTGGGACCTGCAGACCCAGATGTTCAGGGCAGCAACACAGACTTTCCAAGGGAACACGCGGACCCTGCGCGGCTACTACAACCAGAGCGAGGACGGTGAGCCTGGCGCGGCCTGTCACGACCGCCCTCCCCACGGACAGGCTGGGTTGGCCCCGAAGGTCCAGGTCCCAGAGTCACACCAGGCGGCGGGACCCGTCCGACCCGCCCACCCCTGGAGGAGGCCGTGGGGACTGTGAGCCAATTTTAATTTCAGTTTTAGATTCAGTCCCTGCGGGGCCGGCGGGGAGGTGTTGGCCTGGAGGTGGTGCTGACCTCGGGACGGGGTCAGGGTCTCACACTCTCCAGGTCAAGTACAGCTGCGACCTGGGATCCGATGGGCACCTCCTGCGCAGGAACAATCAATACGTCTACGATGGCACTGAATACCTCTCCCTGATCAAGGACCTGAACTCCTGGACTGAGGCTGACACGGTGGCTCAGATCACAAAGCACAAGTGGGATCACAAAGCAGAAGTGGGAGAGCTTTTGGATAGCTTGCTGGAGGGCCTGTGTGCCCAGACTCGGCATATATACCTGGACAGAGGGAAGGAGACCCTGCAGCACGCAGGTACCAGGGGCCCTGGGGCCGCCCCCTCTCCTTGGGGCTATGGCCCCTACAAGGAGACAGTACAGGGGGTCAGTGTCAGGTACTCTTCCTTGGGATCAGGGAGGGGGGCTCCCAGGATGTCTAGGTCAGGTTCCAGAGGGACTCCCCCACCTCTCAGGTACAGTCAGGGGAGCAGGCCCTCCTGGGATGCAGGGAGACCCCCTGCAATAACCCATCAGTGGTTCCCAGGGGCCCTGCAGGGGCTCTAGGTCCCACCGGGACCTTCTCTCTCAGGCCTTGTGCGCTGCCCCACATCCACAGTGTCCGGGTCAGGACCACAAATCCCTATTCTCCCCACAGAGACCTGCCTCCTGCCCTGGGCTGTGTCTCTCTGATTCTAGAACTTTCTAAAGACAAGAAAGTCCTTCCAGGTGCTTCTGTCCAGGCTGGTGTGTGTGTGTGCTGTGTGCTCCCTCCTCACCCAGGTGCCTGTCAACTCTCAGGATGGTCAAATGGGCGCTGCTGGAGTGTCCCATGGGGGATGCAAACTTCCTGCATTTTCTCCCTTCTTATCAGAACCTCCAAAGGCATATGTGACCCACCACCCTGTCTCTGCCCGTGAGGTTACCCTGAGGTGCTGGGTGCAGGGCTTCTACCCTGCGGACATCAGCCTGACCTGGCAGCGTGATGGGGAGGACTGGACCCAGGACATGGAGCTGGTGGAGACCAGGCCTGCAGGGGACGGCACCTTCCAGAAGTGGGCCTCCGTGGGGGTGCCCCCTGGAGAGGAGCAGAGATACACGTGCCATGTGCAGCACGAGGGGCTGCCCGAGCCCCTGACTGTGAGATGGGGTGAGGAGGGCCATGGGCACACAGCCTCTTCTCAGGGCAGCGGGGCCCTGGGGGACCTCAGTAGGGTCAGGACTGTGACCTGGGGTCAGGGCCCTCACCCTCCCTTCCCTTCTCCTTCCAGAGCCTCCTCCTCAGACCTTCATTTTCAACATCCTGGGCATCGCTGGGGGCCTGGGCCTGCTGGGAGCTGTGGCTGCAGTTGTGATGTGGAGGAGGAGGCAATCAGGTGGGCAGGGTGAGGTCTGAGTGTGCACTCTAGGCAGTGACAGCATCCAGGAAAGGGGAGACCTGCCGTGGGGAGAGGTGGGCAGAGGGGGTGCTGGGTGGTGGTGACACTGTGAGCATGAAGTGGGCTTTGAGAATGTCACCAGTCACAGCCACTGCCCTGAACCTGCTCATGATGATTGTCCTCCACAGCGTGAGGCCACTGCCTTGTGAGGACTGAGTGATGGAAGTTGTGTTCCTGCTCCCACTTCCTGACTCAGAAACCTGTTTGGGGGCTGGCCCAGCCCTGCCCCCCACACTTTCCTGTCAGCAGAGGCAGCTGTACTCTCCAAATCCTTTTCTCCCTGGGGCTCTGAGCTGCAACTTCCTGCTCTGGATTGAAATGAGATGCTGTTGTGACTGTTCCTTCATTTCTTGCCAAAGAGGCTTGGGGATTAATTAAAGGGGAAGCTCCTAAATTCTGAGGGGAAATAAACTGAAGCTCCAAGAACTGTGCAGGTCCCGTGTGTTTGCTGTGCTAAGCCTGTCACAGGCGTTTCAGGAGGGGCGGTGAGGACAGAGTTTGGTCGGGGCCTGTGCCTGGTCCGTGCTCAGTGCATCGTGGGCTTTGACGTGGTCACCTGCAGCTGAGCTGCCAGCGGGGGCACTGCTGGGGCACTTCGACTCTACCCAGGCCACCTGAGCTCCGTGCCAGCACCCTGACCCCCACCCTGCCGTCTCTGGGCCCAGCTCCTGTTGAGGCCGCTGCCAAGGGCCGGGGTCGGGCTGCCTCCTTGTTCCTTTCGTCTCTCCTTTTGGAGGAAAGCAGGTTGTCCATTTCAGTGGCCTCCCCGCCTGCAGGGCCCGCGCCTCCTGGGCTGGAGCGGTGCTGGCCTGGTGTGTCCCTGGGTGCTGGCCAGGCCGGACTGGGGATGGGCATCCGTGGGTCATTCAGTGCCAAACAGGGAGCCAGAGGTGCTGGATGTCTGGAGCCCAGCGGCCGGGCAGGGATGTGGCTGAGAGATGCTTGGGGCAGGAGCCCCAGTCCTTCCAGCCTCCGGTGCCAACAGGGCTGCAGACCCAAGCTTCCTGGCCACCTACAGGGGCAAGCCTCTGCCCACACCTGCTCCCCACCAGCCCGGGCGCACCTGCGGGTGCAGAGCCTGCCCAGAGGGGGTTTCTGCAGTTTCTAAGCCAAAGAGCCCGTGTGTGGGGGTGAGGGGGGGTGCCCCTTGACCAGAGTGGCGTGGGTGTGTCGGGAAGGCCCTGGTGTCTGCATGCATGTGGATGCTGGGGAACACCTGTGGGGGCCTTGCAGCTGGATGGAGGCCACACGGGTTCTGGCTGTTTGCACCAGGCGCCGGGCGTGGCGTGCGCCCACCGGATGTTTGGGTGTGTGAGTGGCAGTGGGGTCCCTCCCCAGATCCTAGGGAGTCCCTAGAGGAGGTGCTAGTCCTGATCCCACCCAGCATGCCCCACGCCTCACCCACAGCTGCCCGGACACACGCGGAGGCCACTCAGGCAGGGTTCCTAACTTTCTAGGTACCCTAACTTCCTGACGGTTTGTCTAGAATCAGCAGGTGGGGCCATTGCTCTGCTCAATCTGCTGAGCAAGAACATGACTCACTTTGTGCACCTTTCCCTTTGTAGTTATGTTTTTGTTTATAAATTTACTGTAGAAATATGAGGTTTTTTTTTCTTTAATATATTTTTATTGATCTCAGAGAGAAAGGCAGAGGGAGATAGAAACATCAGTGATGAGAGAATCATTGATTGACTGCCTCCTGCACACCACAGACTGGGCATCGAGCCAGCAACCCGGGGATGTGCCCTGACCGGGAACTGAACCATGACCTCTAGAGGGCTTATAGGTTGATGCTCAACCACTGAGCCATGCCAGCCAGACCCTTTGTGGTGTTCTTTGAACTAAGGAAAGTGAGGCAAAGGTAATTCATAAAGAGACATCGCTGCCTGTGATTTGGGTACTGTAGTTAGCGCTGACCTGGTGGTGGCAGGAGAATTCATTTAGCCTTCTTAGCGGAAAGAGTGTAAATAGATTAAAGAAAACAGCTGTGACCTTCTTCTCTGATGGGTCTAAATTGTACAAACCTTTGGAACCTTTAACATTGGACATCAAACTGATTTCTGTCTCGCTTAACTGAGAGTCACAACGAAGCCAATAAATCATTAAGTTTCAGTTTTGTGGCAGAAGGAGCTGTGGACAGTTCTCAGCTTGTAGTCTAACGCAGTATGCTCTCCCTGCTGCTGACCTGCAGCCTTCCCGGAACCTCAACAGCTTCGCACAGCCAGCCTCCGGGCCGTCTGGTCAGCATTGGCCAAGGCTCTGATAGCAGAATGGCATTAACCTGTTAACTGAGCGGGACCTATAAATACTTCAAACGTAAACAATATCGGGAACGGGTAGGACGTAGGAATACGTCCTGGAAATATATGTTGCGCCCTGAGAGGGATGGTATATAGTTTTTGTAATCTTTATAAATGTTTGTAAATATATAATTTTTAATTAGATGTTTCCATTTTTTTGTTGGTATTCTTTTCTATTTTTTTGTAATTTTGTATTTTCCTTTGTGCTTTATATATAAATAAATGTAAAAAATATATATATCATTTATTTTAATTAAGTATAAATAAAAAATAATAATATGAAATTATGTCCTCCAGGTGTGACGCACTGACACGTCCTAGTGAAAGAGTACACGCCCATTACAGGTTGCGTAATTAAAAAGGGAGCTCTCCGGTTAACAGGTTAATATCCTATATTGTGACCAGGTAGCAGATTGTCTTTTTTAAGCTTCATTTTACCAGAAGAAACAGATTAAATTTATACAAATGAAGACTATCACCCTGATGCCTGAAGAAGGGATGTGAACAGTGAATGAATTATCTTCCATTGAAACATGATAAAAAGCAGTCTGCATCCCGGTCTTTTCTTGCTTAATGAAAAGCAGGCGGTTGTTATTTACGTGATATAGGCTGTTAGAGTAATCAATGTAATATTGCTATGATTTCTAAGAGAAATTGCGTAGTTGAAGCAGGAAGGTTTCATTAATAAAAGCATTTTAGCCCTGCGGGCAGCTCAAAAGTTGGAGCGTCATCCCCTATACCAAAAGATTGTAATTCTGCTTCCTGGTCAAGGAGCATATCTCACTAGTTTGTGGGTCGCATACATGGTCAGGGTGCATATGGGAGGCAACCTATCAATGTTTCTCTCTCCTTTCATCTCTGAAAATCAATGAAAACATATCCTCCAGTGAGGATTGCAAATAAAGCATTTTATATTTAAGAGAGAGAGAGAGAGAGAGAGAGAAAGAGAGAGAGAGAGAGAGAGAGAGAGAGAAAGCCATGCAGAGATACCACCACTGCCCCCCCTCCACCGCTCCCAGACCTTGAGGACTGGGGTCAGGGGTGGCACAGACAGGAGCTGGTGACCAAGATGGGGTGGGTGGCAGGAGAGGGTGTGCGGCCTCCTGGAGGGCGTGGTGGGGGAACTGGAGGGCCTGGGCTGAGGGCCAGCCTCGCCCTCAGGGCTGGCTGTTCACAGCTGTGCTCCCCCCTCATGGCCGCTCCAGCTTGCCCATTAGGAGTGAGGGGGGCTGGCGTCCCGCTCAGGGGCTTCCCCGTGGGAACCAGCTCTTCGCAGGACCTGGCGGGATGGGTGCACACGTCGCTGCGATGGCACTCACCCGCCTCCTTGGAGGTCGGAGGAGGGCCTGGCGGTGGACGTGACAGCCTGGGGGACACCACTGCCCAGCGGGTGGGTCTGGTCTCAGGTGGAGAGCGGATGGTGGTGCCCAGCTGAGAGCCGGCAGGTCCCGCGTCAGGAGCAGGCCAGGGCACGCTGGGACAGGACCTGTGCGGGTAGCAGCGGGCCCGGGCGGTGCTGGCTGGGCCCGGGAGGCACCCATGGGGCCTGGGGAGAGCACTCTTCCCCTATGCACCTGGTGCAGTTCTGATGGGGGGAGCGGGGAGGGGGACGGTACTGGGGGGCCTGGCGCTGAGCCCTGGGATGAAGGTCCCGTGTCACGACCTATAAACTCCTGAGCCCAAGGGAAGCCCCCCCACCCCCCAAGGGAGCCTCGTTTTATGGGGGACCTGTCTCAAAATCAGGGGCGAGGGGAGGGGGCCGCGTCTCAGATGCCACGAGGGGAGGAGCCCAGAAGTGAGCGGCCCCCACACACCCCGGGAAGGGCTGGCCACGCGTCCCCTTCACACAGACACGCCCTGTGGGCCCCGCCTGTTCCCATCACATCATCGCTGGGGCCGCGGGACCTGGGAACAGAGATCACGCAGGCGGCCAGGACCTCGCAGGGCCAGGGGGGTCTGCACAGCTGGTCCCACGGCTCCCCTTCTCCTTCCCCCTCCTTCCCACAGCCTCATCCAGGCAACACTTTATTATTATTATTCCTCTTGATTTCAGGAGGAAGGGAGAGGGAGACATAGAAACACCCACGATGGGAGAGAGCCATGGCTAGGCTGCCTCCTGCACCACCTCCACCCCACCCCCCTCCTGTTGGGAGCCGAGTCCCCCACCCACCTGAGAATCGGGGGATGGAGCAAGGGTAGGTAGCCCTGCCTGCTCTCCCCCAGGAGTCGGGTCACTTGGGGACATGGCAAGCAACAGTGTCCTTCGTTCTGCTGTGCGTGCAAAATTGGAATCTGTAAACATGTCCTTGAATTAACACAGCAGAGCACAGCTAGACGAAATATCCCAGGCAGCTATCTCCCTGTGTAGGTCTTAAGGAACTGGCATGTAGCCATCATGCCCTGAGAGAAGGCCATTTGGAGAAATGCCCAGCTTCAGGGTATAAAAGAGTTCGCGCCTTTAATAAACTTGCTGCTGCAGTGCCATCGAGCATTCCAGCCCTCCTGAACCCCCGCTGTTCTTGTCCTTTTCTTTTTCTTTTCTTTCTTTTCCTGAGCCACCTAGCCCGATCTTCAGGACCTGCAGTACCGGCTGGTTCCGGTAGGTGGTGCCTGAAACAGGGACCTGAAGAAAGGAGGAGAGGCCAGGGGGCCGCTGCTAAAAAAAAGTTGCCGGCCGGCAGAAGTGAAAGGAAGTGGAAAGCGGCGAATTGGTGAGTGAATTCGGGAGTAAAAATGGGGCAGGCTTCTAGCTAGGATCTTTTTGTACAAGTGCTATATAGCATGCTAACTTCCCTTGGTGCCTGTGGAAAGCATGGGACAAAGTGAACGTGCTCTTTAGAGGGAATGTTGAAGTCTATGTGATCACAAAATAATGTTGTTTAATGTTGAAATTAGAATCTTAGTATATGGGTGCAATTTAAAATCTGTAATAAGTGGAACTCCACTGCTGAAACTGCCTCTGATGCGGATAAATTCAAAGGCAGCTAGGGAGGGCAGGGCTATCTGCTCTCCCACATTAAGATTACTTGCAATAAGACTATTTAATGCCTTGTTTAAAAAATTGAGATCTGTCTATCTTTTAAGCATGAAAAGAAATCCAGCCAGATCTTTGCTGATGCTTCCCCTGAAGTAAGCAGGATATGGGGGAAGGGAGAGACATATATAGAAGCCTGCTCTCCTAGTATATTAAATTAAAAGTTTCCTTTCCCGCCATAAAAAAGTTCTAAAAATTTAGAAATGCGTCTGGGATATCTGTGCAAGTGTAAAGAGAAAGCTAGTATAAGACTAAATGCGCGGACGTCCGATTTCGGATATTAGATAAGTCTTGACCTAGCCTTAACTTTTTACAGGGGCTACAGAAATGAAAAACCCAGAGCTGGTTCTTTTTCTTGAGAAAATCAGCGAAAAAGTCTTCTTGAAAGAAATTCAAGCTGATTCCAGCAACAAGATTTGCATTTCCATAATAAAGAGTAGTTTTCAAAATGCTAGTGAACCTTATTAAAAATTTAACTTTTAAGGCCTTCAAGAAAATAAATAAATTTGTCTCTGTCACAGAATTTATCCAAAGTAAATACTTTAAAATAATTATAATTTATTCTAGAATCTCAAAGAGATTATTGAAATGTAAATAAATAATATATTAATTATAAAGATCTAAGTAGTCCAGGTAACTGGCTACATCCTTTGTTGAGGGAGGAAAGGGTAAAGGCCCTTCCCCCAGCACACAGTTAATATAGTGTCCTGCCAGTAGCCATCTTAAAGAAAGTGATAATTTACAGTCGAATAAACAAAACCTAGTTTCCCAGAGCCACTGGCAAATAAAAATTTAAGTTTAAATTTGCCTCATAAAAAACCTAGAGGACAGAATTGAATCTATTAATTGATTATGTCTTGTATTTTTCTTAGAAATATAAAGTGTTATTAATCTAAGAACTACTAAATATATTTAACTTGCCAGCTTTAAAAGTTCAAAGTACAAATTAAATTAGAAGAAATTATAGTTGCAGTGATTAAATACTTAAAGCATAAAAACTTATTTTTAAGAAAATAAAATGTTATATTTCCTCTAATAATTAGGAATTCAAAATAAGTTGCTTATTATTGATCTAATTAAAAAGAGGATTAATTCTGTGATCTCCACCAAAAATTTTCCATGCAAAAACTAGTCTAAATCTAATTGATATCTTAAAATAATAATAGATAATAATAACAGGTATTAAAATATTTAAATCATATATAGATATTTATTTGATGGTTTTTTCCATGTTAAAATTTCAAGGCCTTAACAGAGATGATTCTTGGAAAGCTCCAAGGGCCCGCAGTAATACAAAAAATTTATTCTCTCTTCTTATAGGAAAACTTTTTAAAACAGATCTAATATACTTGAAATTGCATGGAAAGCCTTATCAAATAAAAATTAATAGGTATACATTAAATATTGTAAAAGTTTTCGCCTGTAAGAAAGGCAAAAACAATATATTTCTTAAATATAGCCAAATTTTTCAACAGGAATAGCATTTCAAGAAAGACAAAAGCCATACTTTTGGATCAGACCAATAAAGTATCAAACCTATAAGTTTTACTGAATAAGTTTCTTTGCCATTATTTTTTTAATTAAAAATACCTACTTAAGTTACTTTATAAATTACCTTTTACAATATAATCAAAGTCATATAAATTAAGTTACATGAGAAGCCAATATTTTATAAATAATTGAATCCTAACTGTATATGGCTGCCTACATTTTAATTAAGCTAAAGGCAAGGCAACATTTGTGTCTTATGAATTCAAAAGTAAATTTTCTTTATTGTTAAAGTAAAGATACTTTACCATGATAGCAGTCAGCACCTGTACATTACTACAAGTTGCCCAAGACCAAGGGCAAGGAAGGTCGGTGTACACACCCTTCTACATAGAAGTCAAAACACTTAATATTTTATATTCTACCGGGAACCCTAGCTTAGGGGCTTGATTTATTTCTTACACAGGGAATAGTATTAACAACCACATTAAAAGAAATTTTTTATCTCAAGTATTAACCATTTTTACAGATAGATCCAGTTCTAAAAAGGCTAGATATACTACAGCAAAGGAGCAAAGATCCTTCAAACCTCTTATATTTCAGTAGAAATATAAGCTTTTATTTATACCTTAACAGATTTTACTACAGAGCCCATCAATCTATAATAATAGTACTTATATGGTAAGTATAGAATAAATTATTAAAACAGCTACTATAAGGCACATTAATTCAGCTTGTACGGACACCATTCAACAGCTATTTCAAGGCATACAAGGGATCCTACATTCCCCGTCTAGCCTCTGCTTTATTGGACATGTACGGGCCCACTCTAACCTTTAAGGGCCCCTAGCTGCTGGTAATCAAGCAGCTGACTTACATACCCAGGTTTGTGTTCTTCAGGCTCTAGATAATGTCGAGCAAGCCCAACGATCCCACTCTAATCATCATCAATCAACTAGAGCCCTCCGATGGCAATTTAAGATTCCCCGAGAAGCTACACGACAAATAGTAAAGACGTGCACGTGATACCCCCAAATACTTCCCGTACCGCATTTCGGGGTTAATCCTCGAGGACTAAAACCCAATCAACTATGGCAAATAGATGTCACTCACATTCCTGAATTTGGCCGTTCACGCTATGTTCATATAACTATTGACACATTTTCCCACTTCATCCTGGCCACTGCCAGCGTGGGTAAAGGAGCTAAACATTGCATCGGCCATCTGCTTTACTGTTTTTCTATTTTAGGGGTCCCCCAACAACTGAAGACCGACAATGCCCCCGCCTATTACAGCAAAGCCTTTTCTCATTTCTGTCATCAATACCGTATCCAACTCAAGCACGACATCGCCTATAATCCCCAAGGACAGGGGATTGTCGAGCGTGCCCATCAGACTCTTAAGAACCAAATTTTTAAAGTTAAGAAGGGGGAGTATTACCCCCTAACTCCTCAAAATATACTTAATCATACTATACTCATTTTAAATTTTCTGCAAGTGGATAACGAGGGCCGGTCGGCAGCCCAAAGGTTCTGGAACCCACAGGCAAGGACATTCCCTGAGGTGTATTAGAGACCCGTTGACTAATGTACTGCATCGATTCCGACCCCGTACTAACGTGGGAGAGAGGCTATGTTTGTGTTTTCCCAACAGGAGACGAGAGTCCTCGGTGGCTACCGGAGCGGTGTGTGTGCCATGCCTCGAAGTCAGGTGGCAAAGCTGAGGGATCGACTGGACCGCCTGCGGCTGGGGCCATCTAGAAATGAAATGGGACTAATGTGGAGGACCTGCCACAGTAATGTGACAGTGTGCCAGGGAAAGCTGCGCGATTGGGCCGACACTGGTAAGGACTTTCGCCCCCAGAACCTGGTGGCTGGACTGTGGACTATGGACAATATCACATTTCAGGAAAAATTGTGGAAATTGGTTGCCACCATGGACTATGTCACTGTTGAAAAAGAAAATGGATCCATTACCCCGCGGGGTGTGACTAGTGGGAGTGGGAATAGTTATAACGTCAGTGTATCATCTTGTGTACCTGATCCTTATGTCCTTTGGTAGGGGCTAATCGCAGTGTGAGGTATGACAATGTCACTAGCATATACAATATAAGCTGCCCTTCTTGCAGCTTGACTAACTGTATTAATGGTTCTACCATGGCCTTGATGATACTGCAGCAGCCTACCTTTGTTATGCTCCCTGTAAGCGCTACTCGTGCATGGTATGATAACTCAGGTCTGGAAGTCCTGCGGGAAGTGGAGAAGGCCCTAAGCCGCCCGAAACGGTTTGTTGGATTGCTTATAGCAGGTATCACCGCATTAGTAACCTTAATAGCCTCTGCTACTGCATCTGCCATCTCTTTAACACAAACTATCCAGACAGCTGAGTATGTTAACGCGCTATCCTTTAATATGACAAAAGCTTACAAGTACAAGAAGATTGGGACCAGAAAGTAGAAAAAAGGTTAAACGCCCTTTATGACACTGTCCAGATTCTGGGAGATGAGATAGTTGCCCTTGAAATTAAAAGAAATCTACGCTGTGAGGCAGCATATAATTGGATTTGTATTACTCCAAAAGAGTATAATGACACCCAGTTTCCCTGGGAGAATGTTAAACTACATTTAACCGGCATTTGGCACGATGCAAATACGTCTCTAGATCTCCGACTTTTACATGGGGAGATTCGGGAATTGGCGCACGCGCCCAAATTAGACATTGATATTGCCAAGGCAGCCTCAGATTTCATCATTCAGATTCGAAATAATTTTCCATCTGTAACATCCACAATGTAGGGCCTTATTGGGTTGGTCATAACCGCTGGGCTACTGGTTTTGTTGTGTGCGCTTCTGCCGGTCCTCCTTAAGATTATATGCAGGCAGACCTACCAATTGGCAACCGATATAAAACTGATACAATTGTATCAAAATAAGGATAACGAGCGCATGCATATATAAAGTTAAGAAGGCGGAGCTGTTGGGAGCCGAGTCCCCTACCGACCTGAGAATCGGGGGATGGAGCAAGGGTAGGTAGCCCTGCCTGCTCTCCCTCAGGAGTCGGGTCACTTGGGGACGTGGCAAGCAACAGTGTCCTTCGTTCTGCTGTGCGTGCAAAATTGGAATCTGTAAACATGTCCTTGAATTAACATAGCAGAGCACAGCTAGACCAAATATCCCAGGCAGCTATCTCCCTTTGTAGGTCTTAAGGAACTGGCATGTAGCCATCATGCCCTGAGAGAAGGCCCTTTGGAGGAATGCCCAGCTTCAGGGTATAAAAGAGTTCGCGCCTTTAATAAACTTGCTGCTGCAGTGCCATCGAGCATTCCAGCCCTCCTGAACCCCCGCTGTTCTTGTCCTTTTCTTTTTTCTTTTCTTTCTTTTCCTGAGCCACCTAGCCCGATCTTTGGGACCTGTAGTACCGGCTGGTTCCAGTACCCTCCTTTGAGGACAGAGTCTGCAACCCAGCAAGTGCCTCACGGGGAATGGAACCCTGACCTCCTGGTTGAAGGTCAATGCTCAGCCACTGAGCCACACCCGGCCTGGCCCATGTTTCCCTAACAGAATGTGTGACACACACGCTGGGAGGGCTGAGGCTGGGGTAACTGGCATGCACCTTCTCAAACGTGAACCTGAGCTTCTCCCTCAGGAAATGTCACCTGGCAGGGACCACGGACAAGCCTGCTGTCCTGATGAAACGCCAGCCCCCAGAGGAAACCAGAATGGTGGGACAGGGGTTCCCACCACGTCAGCTAGACCCTCCCCAGCGCTGACACACTTCCTTTGGGCTCTGTGGGAAGAGACACAGAGGTGAGCGTGGAGGGCGGTGACTAATGCATCTGCACGGGAAGGGCTCTAGGACTTAGAGACACAGGCATCACCTTCACTAACCTGCATGAGGACAGAACCACCCAATAAGGCAGCCTTGGGGAGAGTGACAGAACAGAACAGGAAACATTCACTATTCCCTAGCCAGCGGGGCTCAGTGCCTGAACATTGACCTATGAACCAGAGGTCACAGGTCACCATTTTGTCTGAGCATATGCCTGAGATGGAGGCTCCATCCCCAGTGTGGGGTTTCTCAGAGGCAGCTGATCAATGACTCTTTCTCATCATTGATGTTTCTAGCTCTCTCTCCCTCTCTGAAATAAAACATATATATTTAAAAATTAAAACAAGAAGAATAAATTCAATATGGTTTCATGTCTCACTTTGCAAAGCCGTTTTCAGAAATGATCACAGATGTGGGTGTGGTGACGGTCACAGGGGAGCATGCGCACTTACCTGAAAAGGTCAGTAAAACACAGCTCCTGCCCTTTTCTATGAGGCCGTCTATGTCTTAATAAGCTGCCTCCACAGCAACAGATCAAATGCAGAAAGAAATGTGAAACCAGCATCTCCCAGGGGGAAGGGCAGGATGTGACTGGGGAGCAGGCCCCTCCTCTCTCCTCCTCCTTCACCTGGGAAATTGGGGATTTTCACAAAAACATGACCCTGTCACCATCTCCCAGGCAGTGAGCATGCGGCCTGAGTTCGTATTTGTTTCCCCGTGTGGTTCCGTGAGTGGTGACTGTGACATTGGGAACCACAGGAACAAGGTTATTGGAAGCCTCCCTCCTGTGTGAGGCTGCACAGAGATGGTGAACCCCAAACCTTGGAAAGTCCCTGAACAGCACAGCGCCTGGGCCAGGCCTCAAGGGACAGGGGGACGGGCTCCCCGCGCAAGAAAAGGGTCAGGACCGAGTCCATAAACTCAGCAGGGCACAGAGCCTGGGGGGCAGCTCCTTGGTGGGGACTCACCAGCGCCCTGGTTTCACTTCTCCTCTCCCAACCTGTGCCGGCGCCTTCTTCCTGGATACTCGTGACGCGAAAACACATCTCACTTCCATTGGCTGAAAGGCTTCCACAGCAGCCAATCAGCGTCCCCGCGGCTCCCGCTTATAAGTCCTCCGCGGAAGCGCCCGGACTCAGCCGCTCCCCAAACTGCCAGGATGGGGGTGCAGAGGCCCCCCACCCTCCTCCTGCTGCTCGCGGGGGCGCTGGTCCTGACCCCCAGCCGGGCCGGTGAGTGCGGGGTCCGAGGGGGCGGCTGTGCGGGGAGGAGCGCGGGGACCCGGCGGGGGCGCGGGCCCGGGAAGGCGCGTGTCCAGCCCGGCCCTGCCCTCCGTCCGCCCCCCAGGCCCCCACTCCCTGAGATATTTCTACACCATCGTGTCCCGGCCCGGCCGCGGGGAGCCCCGCTTCCTCTCCGTCGGCTACGTGGACGACACGCAGTTCGTGCGGTTCGACAGCGACGCAGAGGATCCGAGGGAGGAGCCGCGGGCGCCGTGGATGCAGCAGCCGTGGGTGGAGCGGGAGGACCCGGGGTATTGGGACCGGAACACGCAGATCCACAAGGAGAACGCACAGACTTTCCGAGGGAACCTGCAGACCCTGCGCGGCTACTACAACCAGAGCGAGGACGGTGAGCCGCGCGCCGGGCCCCTCACGACCCCCCTCCCCACGGACGGGCCGGGGTCGCCCCGAGGGTCCGGGTCCGAGCGTCACCCCGAGGCGGCGGGACCCGCCCGGCCCCCCACCCCCACCCCCGGGAGGAGCCCCGGGGACTGTGACCCGATTTCACTTTCAGTTTTAGATTCAGGCCCCGCGGGGCGGGCGGGGCGGGCTGAGCTCGGGGCGGGCTGACCTCGGGGCGGGGTCAGGGTCTCACACCATCCAGAGTATGTTTGGCTGCGAGGTGGGACCGGACTGGCGCCTCCTCCGCGGGTACCGTCAGGACGCCTACGATGGCACCGACTACATCGCCCTGAACGAGGACCTGACCTCCTGGACCGCGGCCGACATGGCGGCTCAGATCACAAAGCGGAAGTGGGAGGAGGCCCATTGGGCTGAGCGTCACAGGAGCTACCTGGAGGGCCTGTGTGTGGACTATCTGCGCATGTACCTGGACAAGGGGAAGGAGACCCTGCTGCGCGCAGGTACCAGGGGCCCTGGGGCCGCCCCCTCTCCCCGGGGCTGGGGCTCCTACAAGGAGACAGGACAGCGGGTCAGGGTCAGACACCCCTCCTTGGGGTCAGGGAGGGGGAGGGCCCTGAATGGCCAGGTTGGGAATAGAGGGACTGGCCCTCCTCTCAAGGACACTTAGGAAGTAGGCTCCCCTGGGGTGCAGGGAGACTCCCCTGAAATAGCCAATCAGATGTTCCTAAGGGGACCTTCTCTCTCAGGCCTTGTGCGCTGCCCCACACCCCCTGTGTCTGAGGCCTGACCCCAGCTTTTCTGAGTCGCGTGGCCTCCACCCAGGTCAGGACACAAATCCCATTTCTCCCTCAGAGACCTGGGCTGTGTCTCTCTGATTCTAGAACTTTCTAAAAACAAGGAAGTGCTTCCAAGAGCCTCTGTCCAGGCTGGTGTGTGTGCAGTGTGCTCCCTCCCCACCCAGGTGTCTGTCCACTCTCAGGATGAGCACATGGGCGCTGCTGGAGTGTCCCACGGGGGATACAAAGGTCCTGCATTTTCTCCCCTCCCCTCAGACCCTCCAAAGGCACACGTGAGCCACCATCCCGTCTCTGCCAGTGAGGTCACCCTGAGGTGCTGGGCGCGGGGCTTCTACCCTGCGGACATCAGCCTGACCTGGCAGCGTGACGGGGAGGACCAGACCCAGGACATGGAGATGGTGGAGACCAGGCCTGCGGGGGACGGCACCTTCCAGAAGTGGGCCTCCGTGGGGGTGCCCCCTGGAGAGGAGCACAGATACACGTGCCATGTGCAGCACGAGGGGCTGCCCGAGTCCCTGACCGTGAAATGGGGTGAGGAGGGCTGTGGGCACAGAGCCTCTTCTCAGGGCAGCGGGGCCCTGGGGGACCTCAGTGGGGTGGGGGTTGAGGCCTGGGGTCAGGGCCCTCACCCTCCTTTCCCTTCTCCTCCCAGAGCCTCCTCCTCAGACCTTCATCTTCATCATCCTGGGTATCCTGGGGGGCCTGGTCCTGCTCGGAGCTGTGGCTGGAGCTGTGATGTGGGCGAGGAGGCGCTCAGGTGGGCAGGGGTGGGGTCTGAGTGTCTGTCGCACTGGTGGTTCAAGCCCAGCTAGACGTGAGTCCGCCTTATTCATGGGAAGCTCCATCCCCACATTGTGGTGGCCAGTGTGGGGCTCTGTGCTCACACTGACTCTGTAGTGAGGCCCGTGGGAAATGAGGGGCCCACTTCTCACCTGATGCTGCTGGTGCTGGGGACCCGGTTCCCAGCAGCCCCAGGTCAGAGGGCAGGTCCCTGCTGAGCACAGACCTCCAGGAGGGCGGTGGGTCCAGTCCCCATACATGTGCTTCAATCATGTGTCCAGGTCCTGCCCTGGGTCTGTACACACGCTTCTGGAAACTTCTCTGGGCCCACAATTAGGGCTTCCTCTAGGACCTCCTGGCCCTGCCTCCTCCCTGGTCTCTCACGGGGTGTTTTCTTCCCGCAGGTGGAAAAGGAGGGAGCTATGCTCAGGCTGCCAGTGAGTATGGGGGTGACCCCTGAGACCCTGTGACAGTGCAGAGGGAGCCATAGGGGACCCCACCCCCATAGTTCCTCTTAGTCTCCTATACCCTGGAGCTCTGACCCCTTCCCTGGTTTGTCCTCTCCAGACAATGACAGCGGCCAGGGCTCTGATGTGTCTCTCTCGGCTTCTAAAGGTGAGACCTGCCGTGGGGAGGGGTGGAAAGTGGAAAGAGGGGGGAACTGGGCTGTGGGGAGTCTGTGGGACACTGTGAGCATGAAGTGGGTTTGAGAATGTCACCAGTCACAGCCACTGCCCTGAACCTGCTCATGATGATTGTCCTCCACAGCGTGAGGCCGCTGCCTTGTGGGGACTAAGTGATGGAAGGTGTGTTCCCGCTCCCACTTCCTGACTCAGGACCCTCTGATTAGGGGACTGGCCCCACCCAGTCAATAGATCATTGGCCTGATGAATGAAGGGTCCCAGGTTCTATTCTGGTCAAGGGCATGTACCTTGGTTGCAGGCACATCCCCAGTAGGGGGTGTGCAGAAGGCAGCTGATTAATGTTTTTCTCTCATCGATGTTTCTGACTCTCTATCCCTCTCCCTTCCTCTCTGTAAAAATTCAATACGATATATTTTTTAAAGATAAAGTATTACAAATAATAGTACGTATGTCTCCTGTTTTCCCCCTTTGACACAGGGACTTGTTCTCCTCATTGTCCCGCAGGCCCAGGGCCCTGCACACAGGAGCCCGCGGGGAGGAGAGATGGGTTTCAGGCTCCTGCTGCTCCGCCTCCTTCTCGGGCCTCATGTTCTATCCCTGAACTTCCAGGGGAACCCGGTTCTGGAATCAGCACAGAGGAGAGCCCCCATTCCTCCTCTGAGATCAGGACCCGCTGGGACTGTGCTCTGCCTGCTGCCCTCTCTCCAGCCTCCGGTGGCCCCAGGATGTGTGTGTGTGTGGGCAGCTGCAGGTTTAGGATCGCAGCGCTGTGGGCAGTGCAGGTGCAGTGACTCCCCGGGGGCACCCTGAGCTGCAGCCGCCCCACCACAGCTGAGCTGGGACCACAGCCATGAGGTCACTGTGTCCAGCACAGGGAGGGGCTCCCCCTGCAGGAGCCGGGGCTGGTTGAATGACAGATGTGAGCTCGGGGGTTGCCTCTGGGGCCTCACTGAGGGGGAATGGGAGACCCGCTGGCCCGTGGGCAGGTGCGTGGGCACAGGGTGTGTAAGAGCCCGGGAACAGGGAGGGGGAGGGGAGAGGGATGGGTTCCTGGGACACCACGGGAAGGGACCCAGGTGTGGCTGCGGGACAGGGCAGGCGGCTGTTTGATGGGGTGTCAGTGTGGGGCTCTCTGGGAGGTGACCTTGAGGAGAGGTTGGAAGGGCATGACCAGGAGGCCCTCAGTAGGAAGGTCTGCCAGGTGGGAACCTGCAGTGCGCATGCCCTGGGGCAGGAGGGGCTGGTCTCTGAGAGGAGCCAGGAGGTGGGTGTGGGCGGAGCATAGAGATGGAGCTGAGAGCAGCCTGGGGGCCACGTGGGCGGAGGGGGTGGAAGGGCGGGGCTGTGCGGAGGGAGGCGCGGTCCCAGGACAGTTTCCAGCAGGAGAGGTGGGTGGGTGACTCCCTCTTGTAGGGGTCACTGTGGCTGCTGTGCTGAGGGCAGACCTGGGTGGAGGGAGGCAGCGGGGGAGCCAGAGGACCTGCGGGGTGCAGGGGGAAATCCCTCCGCGGGGTGACGTGGGGGAATAGTGTGTCGGGTGGGGTTCTGGAACCTTCTGAGGAGGACTGGACAGCACTCCTTATGGTTCCATTCGGGACAGGCACCGTCACCAGAAATGTCATTGGATGGAAGGAGGAGAGCCTTGACCACAGAAGAGATGGGGAGCTCAGGGAGCAAAATATATGGGGGTAGGGGGGCCGCATCACAGATGTTGGGTGTAAGAGATATGGGGGGAGCTGTCTGCTGGGAACAAGTGGGCCGGGGGCTGGCAGGTGGACCTGAGCTGGAGGACAGAGGGGTGTCGCTGGAGAAACAGCCTTGGGCAGCGACTCACAGGCTATCTTGGGCCTTAAACATGGACACGCCCCCTAGTAAGCCAGGCTGCAGGAGACAAGGGGGAGGTTCCCATCAGGACCCGGTGCTGAGCACCCTGATCCCACCCACTCACCTCCTCGCCCCCTCTGCAGTCCTGTCCCTGAGTCTTGAAGCAGGTAGACCCCGTGGCCTCGCTTTTGGGGCACAGGAGGCCCTGGCCACTCGCTGAGACTCTGGGGTCCGGGCCTAGGGGGGCATCTGGGTCCCCAGTGAGGCTGGTGCAGAGGCCATGGGTCTGGGACACACGCTGAGCAGCAGAAACCCGCACAGGAAGCCCACCTGGGGGGCTGGCAGCAGGGAGACCCTGGTCTGGGGCACAGTTCCCTGAGGCGGGGCCTGGCCAGGGCTGGCGTGTCAGGGGCCCACAAGGGGTGCTGGGCCTCAACCAGAGGGGGACCCGCTGGGGACAGCTCCCCTGGGGACGAGCCTCACACCCACAGGGAAGGGCTTTGTGTGTTTTCCTCAGAAAGGAATGGGTGGGGGTGTGGTCAGAGATGGGGGTGAGGCTGGGAGTGGCCTGTCCTTGTCTCTGCCCCCAGGTGGCGTCATGGGGAACTGGGGGAGCAGGTCTGAGTCAGCATGTCTCTGACCTGCTCACAGGAAGCTCACAGCTGAGCTGCCTGTTGGGGACCATGGACCCCACTTCTCCTGCCTTACACCCAGCCGTGCGCATGCCCTGGGCTCTGACAGGAGGGGGAGCCACAGGTCAGGCTGAGGCCACACAGCCAGTTGGCCCCGCCCAGCCCAGGTCAGGCCCACAGAGACCTCTGCCTGCTATGGGCAGAGGGCCACTGCCCACACCCCCAGATGTAGAGAGGGGTGGTGTGCATTGCCAGTAAGGCCAAGGTGAGCCTGATAGGGGGCGGTGAAGGACTGAGAAAAGACAGACAAGGGAATGAAAGCCTGGTCCCGGTGGGACGCTGCCCTCTCTCTTGGGGAGACAGCGCCAGCGCCCATAAGCCGAGTCTTTATTTTACAGCCGATGCCACGGGAAAAGGAAGCGCATGGTCAGATGTTTACAACGTTCTTGTGTGTTTCCATCCTCCTCAACTACGTGCACCTGAACTCTATGAAGGTTCACGTCACTCAGGCATAAGTGGTCACGTGTTCCGGCCGCACAGCCAAGCTCACAACCACAGCTGTTGGCTGTCACGGTGCTGGGAGGCTCTGCCCTCCAGGCTGGGACGTGCACGTGGCCACGAGAGGACAGTGCCCTCAGTTAGTCTGAGGCCTGGACCTGTCCACACGCTGTGGCCGCTCTCAGAGAGGGGACTGCCGTGTCCACTGCCCCTGAGGTCAGACACTGTTCCTGCCCCTCTGGCCCTGCCCAGCGCTCTCCGCCAGCCCCATCCCCTCCGGGGCACCTAGTCTGAGTCAGAGCCTTGCCTAGGGTCGCCTGAGGGTGGAGCCTCGATTCGGGTCCAGATACACAAACGTTGGGGGGACGTGGAGTTCCCTCTTGTATGGAGGGACGTGGTCCCTGCCTCTCACCGGACTCTTCACGCGTGGGATTCTCGTGGTGTGGGAAGAGCGAGCAGGTGCTGGGCTGAGGGGTGGGTGTAGTGCCATTTGCCAGTTCTGGGAGCAAAGAGCTGGGGCTGGAGCCTCTGAGTGCGGGGACGAGGGGCGGGGGAGGTGCAGGGAGGAGGCGCTCAGGTTGGGCTGGGGAAGGAGTGATGATGAGTGACAGGCAGGAGGGTGTCTCTCACTGAGTCTGTGCAATTGGAGGGTGTCCCTCTGCTCACCCAGGTCTCTGCTTCTCCGCCTCCATCTGTGTTCCTCCCATTCAGCTCCCTTCCCGCGGGAGCCAGGGAGGGTCATCACCCCCAGGGCAGTGCTTTGTCCCACAGGTTCCCCTCCTCCCTCCCCCAGAGCTTGGGTGAAAACTTTAAAAGTCTGACATAAAATAAGGTCCCTTCACAAACACACACACATAGAGAGAGAGAGACTGGCAGAACCCTAATCTGTGGCACAATAACAGGACATAAAGACTATGTATGGGTGCGGAGGTAGCCCGCGGAGAACGGGGCTTTTTCCCAATGACTTTGCCTCCGCGGGTCGCCCCTGCCTGGGCAGGGATGGCTCCTGGGCTCCTAGATGGTGCTGGGCAGAGAAAGGGGAGGGACTGGGGGTGAGGACCCCATCTCTCCTCCCCGCTCCAGCCCTCTTGGGGGAGACCCAATGATGAGGCTGGGCAAAGAGGCAGACTCTTCGCCTCTGGCCCAGCACCTGTGCCAGCTCTGCTGCCCTATCCCGTGCCCAGGGATTGGGGGCACCCTGGCATCCGTCTGGATTGGCGGACAGTGGGCGAGGACACAGACATCAGAAAAGAAATGGCACCTGCCCAGGGGCCTGGCAGTGATGGGGTGGGAGACGTTTTCCTTCTAAATCGCTGCCCAGACCGTGACTGCTGGAGGCCGCCGCCCCCGGGAGCGCCTGGATCTTTGGGCCTCAGCAGCGAGCGAGCGAACCAGGGTCGGCCAGCCTTCCCGCTGGCGTCCAGCCTGCGTGGGGCCGCTGCCCAGGCGCGGGGAGGGCGGGGCTTGGAGCAGAGGAGGGCGGGGCGGGAACGCTCCCCAGAGCCCAGTGGCAGCCAGACAAAACCCAAATGGTGGAGGGCACTGCACCGGTTCCAGCTTCTTGGGCAGAGCACGGATGCGACAGCCCCGCCGCGTGAGAAGATCCGCTGGCCCCGCAAGACCCAGGCGGACGCTTCCCCGTCCAGCAAAGCCGGCGCGGCGAGGTTTCCACTTTCCAACGCGGGTTTTGAGTCTAATCGGAAAACACGGCCCCTTCGTGTAGGAGAGGGTGAGCTCTCTCTTACAGTTCGCTGGAAATCCATCTACAGAGAAGACACTCTGCTTACACGTGTAGCCCGGACGTCCGTTTTCATGGAGATTCGATTTCTTTGACTCTATTCTTACGTTTCTCATTTTAAAAATATAAAGTTCTGCAGGGACCAGCTGTGCTCTTCAGCCTTTAATAGCTGCTCAATGGCCGAAACCGGTTTGGCTCCGTGGATAGAGCATTGGCCTGAGGACTGAAGGGTCCCACGTTCCATTCTGGTCAAGGGCATGTACATTGGTTACGGGCACATCTCCAGTAGGGGGTGTGCAAGAGGCAGCTTATTGAGGATTCTCTCTCATAGATGTTTCTAACTCTCTATCCCTCTCCCTTCCTCTCTGTTAAAATCAATAAAATATATATTTAAAATAATTAATAAAAGTCGCTCAGTGTGTGCTTTAGTAATAAGCCAAGGTGTATGGGCTACCAATGTGTTAAGTTCTCCTAAATGTGGATTTTGAGGAGCTGTGATTTTGGGGACACGCTGAAAGGTAACTTAAGATTGCAAAGCAAGATCTCCATTGTCATGGCTGAAGGAGAGAGTGAAGCGAGGTGGGGTGGGCTGTGCAGTAGAGACTCAACTCCTAGAGAGACAGCACTGGAGAACCTGAGGCAGATCATGGTGAGAAAAACTGAGCTTCTTCGTTCGGCCCAAAAGACACCTTCTCACCCATCAGAGGGGCTTCCAGATGCTGGCTCTGTGGATGGGTTGAATGAGCTTCCTGCTCCTCTGCTTATGCTTTCTAAGACGTGTCCCTTTCCAGATGGAAGAGAGAAAAGCAAGTCTATTTTGAAGAGCATCCAGGAACTTGGGATTAGAATTCCTGGACCACTGGGACACGGACCAAGCACATTTACCCCAAAAAAGGAGATTCTTCAGGTGGGGAGTGAAGATGCACAGATGCATGCTTTCTTTGCAGACTCTTTTGCTGCTTTGGGTCATGTGGATAACATTGCATTAGTGACAATTTTCTCCCACAGTATTTGGAAAGTTTCTTAAAATCTGATCTCTACCTACTACAAATGGATGGGCCACTCCCCCTGCGTTACTGGCATGCATTGGAATAAGGGCTGCAGCCAGACATCACTGCTCCTCCTTAGTGAACCTCCACGTAAATGATTTCTTTCCTGTTGGCGGGGACTCCAAGTGGCCTAATGGCTTAGAGAATGCTCCTCAAACACTACAACATTTAGGAGGATTTAGCACATTGGTAGCCCATAGACCTTGGCTTATTACTAAAGCACACGCTGAGCGACTTTTAAAAGATGAAGAGCTCAGCTGGTCCCTTGCAGAACTGGTACCCGCATTCCTTCTATGCACACACTCTCTTTCTCTTCCTCGCTCACATGTGGCTGTGGAATCAATCAGTCCAGAAATTCACTGTGATGGTGGCCACTCATTCAGACCTCCTTCTGGAAATGACTCCTGCACGGGTGACATTACAAATGGCGATCACAGTGTGGAAGAGAATCAGGTCAGCTCAGCAGGAAATGTTTCAATAAGTGATTCCTTCTTTGAGATCAAAGCCCCCATAGAAAAGATGAGGCAATTACAGGAATGTCGTGATGAAGAAGAGGCAAGTCAGGAACAGAAGCCTCAGGTTTTGAAACAGAAAAAAAAAAAAAAAGAGAGAGAGCATGTTTGTCTTCCCTTCAGATGATGAAGTTACACCAGCAAGAGATATATCCCATCACTTTGAGGTTACTAGTTATAGCTATAAGGATTTCTCTAGACATCCATTCATCTATCTATCCATTCATCCATCCATTCATCCATCTATCCATTCTTCCATCCATTCATCCATCCATTCACTCATCCATCCTTCACTAATCTATACATCCATTCCACCTAATATGTAATGAAGCCTCAGTACAGGCTTCCTGTGGGCCTGCTGCTTGTGTTGTGAAGACAGATAGAACACCCTCTCTCCAACCAGCAAGTGTGCTCAGGGGTGAGGGTGGCCCATGCACCAGGAGGCCCAGGTTCAATTGCCTCTTAGGGCACATGCCCTGGTGTCTGACTTGATCCTCAGTAGGAGGCCTGTATGAGGCAACTGATCCATGTTTCTATCTCCCTCTCCCTCTCCGATCCTCCCCTCTCCCTTCCCTCTCTCCCTCCCTTCCTCCCTCCCTCCTTCTCTCTCTAAACATCTTTAAAGCGCCGAAGCCGGTTTGGCTCAGTGGTAGAGCGTCGGTCTGCGGATTGAAGGGTCCCAGGTTCGATTCCGGTCAAGGGCATGTACATTGGTTGTGGGCACTTCCCCGGTAGGGGGTGTGCAGGAGGCAGCTGGTCGATGTTTCTCTCTCATCGACGTTTCTAGCTCTCTATCTCTCTCCCTTCCTCTCTGTAAAAAATCAATAAAATATATTTTAAACATCTTTAAAGCAAAGAAACAAATGAAAACCCTGATCTCCTGGTGCGCACAGTGGGACAGGAAGGACCCAAGTTCCTGTGTTGCAGACTCCTCCCCAGGGCAAGGCAACCAATGGCTGTCTCTCACACATGGGTGCTTCCCTCCTCTCCCTCTCCTCCTCCCTCCCGTGTGCACTCTTTAGGAGAGAGAAAAATTACTGGGAAAATATCCTCCATGAGAATTAACCTCTCTTTGTCTCTGTCTGTCTCCATATATAAAAGTTCATGTTTGCCAAAACCGGTTTGGCTCAGTGGATAGAGTGTAGGCCTATGGACTGAAAGGTCCAGGGTTCGATTCTGGTCAAGGGCATGTACATTGGTTGCATGCACATCCCTGGTGGGGGGTGTGCAGGAGTCATCTGGTCAATGTATCTCTCTCATCCATGTTTCTAACTCTCTATCCCTCTCCCTTCTTCTGTGTGAAATATCAATAAAATACATTTAAAAAAACAAAAGTTTGTGTGTGTGGGTGTGCAGGTGTGTATGCATGCATGTGTGTGTGTGTGATCTCATGTGAGTGTCACTTAGGTGCATGTGGGGTGTGCTCACTCCTTTAGCACCAATAAACACAGGACAGAGCAGGGCTGGCTGCGGCCACACCTCTCCCTCCTCCCGTGTTCCTCCTCCTGCTGGGGAGGGGCACCACCAGCCCCAAGGACAGGCCACTGTAGACGCCTGGGGCCGGGGAGGGGTTGTCTCCTGAGCACTTTCCAGCACGGGAGCCAGGAAGGGGCTGTGGAACCTGAAGCCACTGCCTTGACCTCAGCCGCGCCCTACTCGACCCAACCACGACCCACGGGGACCCCACACAAGCCTCAGCGCTGCCAGGGTCCGCCCTGGCCTGGATGGGCTGGGACAAAAGGCAGGAGCCTCAGAGCTGGCTTCGGGGCACTCACTGGGAGTGCGGGATGCATCCGCCCAACCTAGGCCTACAGCGTGGCCCCGAGGCAGCCACTCCAGCTACTCACTGGGCACCCCTCTGGGGGGCCGCCTGCCCCAGGGAGCCCGACGCCTCCCGCCATGTCTGCCCCCTTCTCCCCGCCCCCCCCCCCGGCCCCCAGATCTGGTTCCCCCAGCGCTGACCTCCGCGCGGCGACAGGCCATGGCCCAGGAGCCGCGGACGGACTGCGGGCCGCCTCCTGGCCGCAGGGGAAAGGACTGGAGGGTCCCAGGAGGGAAGGTCAGGCGGCCAGGGACCCGCAAAGGCGGCTGCGCGTCTCCCAGCAGCGCTGTGGGGCTTATTCCTGGGAGGGTCCCACCGCCGCTCCCTCAGGCAAGGTTTCCTGGGTCGCCCTGCGCCCCGCGGGGCCTCCTTGCCTCGCGGGCTCCGGGTCCCCAGAGGCGGGGTCCCGGCAACTGCATGCGCGGGTCCGTATCCACGGACACGCAGGGGCCGGGCCTGCGCAGGGCGATCGCGAGCCCCAGAGGCACGGTCAGGGGACTGAGAGCAGGAACCCCTCCACGGGGGCGGGGGTCCGCACACAGGCGCCTCCTCAGCAGGTCGCCCCGCTCTGCGCACTGCCCGCGCCCCAGCCTCCCAGCTGGAGGCGTGTCGGAGGGGGCCCAGCTGGAGACACTCCTTCCTCCAACCTCCCCTCTACCCCGTCCCCTTGGGCACCCGTCCCCGGCCCCTCAGCAGGGCCGCCAGCACCGGCTCCTGGGGAGCACCCCTCTTTCTGAGGGAGAGGGGGCTGCACCCCGCTGAGCACAGTTTCCAAGGAGAAAAGCAGCCGCCCTGCCCAACGCCCCTGTGGACAGAGGATGAGGCCCAGGGCCTCCCGCACAGCCCGGGACGCGGGGGATCCCGTGAAAGGGGCGCCGATGGGGCCAGGCCCCGGATGCTCACGCTCAGGAGGGAGGCATGTCCATGGTGGGGACACACACCCCTTAGAGAGAAAACCAGCACACAAACCCCCACTTTACAGCCTGGACGGCGGGTGCCGCTCTGGGGCCTGAAGGGGCGACAGCGCCACCCCCTGTGCTACGCTCAGGTCAGCAGGTATGAGGGCCGCCCTCCGGGGACTTTCCTCAGGGCCAGGCCTTCGAGGGGGACGCCGGGCTGGGCCGGGGGCGCCGCGGATGGAACCCGCGCCGCTCTGCGCTGGGGACGCGGCGGGGAAGGCGGACGAGCTGCGGAGCCGCCCAAGCCACCCGGAGCGCAGCCCTGCGGGGATGGGAGGGGGTCCCGGGGCGGACGCACCCAAACAGGAGCGAGCTGTGCGACGGGAGCCGGGTGCCCGCCCTGGCCCGCCCCGGCCGCTGGAGAAGAGGCTCCCGAGCGCCGGTCGCGCCCGGCCTCCCTGGAGCTCAAGGCCAAGGTCACCTGCAGCTGAGCTGTGAGCAGCCGCGGGGCTGCGGGAGGAGCGGGCCCGGCCACAGGGAGGCCGGCCCCTGAGGCCCCTGCGGAACGAGGAGCACAGCTCCCGGGCCAGGCCTCGGGACACAGGGGGACGGGCGCTCCGCGCAGGAGGAGGGTCAGGACCGAGTCCAGGGCCCAGGCCCAGAAGTCTGGGGGGCAGCTCCCTGGAGGGGACTCCCAAGAACCCTGCTTTCACTTCTCTCCCAGTCTGTGCCGGCGCCACCCTCCTGGATACTCGTGATGCGGCAAAACCTCTCACTCCCATTGGCTGAGCTGCTTCTACAGCAGCCAGTCAGCGTCCCCGTGGCTACCGTTATAAGTCCTCCTCGGAAGCGCCCGGACTCAGACGCGCCCCAAACTGCCAGGATGCGGGTGCAGAGGCCCCCCACCCTCCTCCTGCTGCTCTCGGGGGCGCTGGTCCTGACCCCCAGCTGGGCCGGGGAGTGCGGGGTCCGAGGGGGCGGCTGTGCGGGGAGGAGCGCGGGGACCCTGCGGGGGCGCGGGCCCGGGAAGGCGCGTGTCCAGCCCAGGCCCTGCCCTCCGTCCGCCCCCCAGGCCCCCACTCCCTGAAATATTTCTACACCATCGTGTCCCGGCCCGGCCGCGGGGAGCCCCGTTTCCTCGCCGTTGGCTACGTGGACGACACGCAGTTCGTGCGGTTCGACAGCGACTCGGCGAGTGGGAGGATGGAGCCGCGGGCGCCGTGGATGCAGCAGCCGTGGGTGGAGCGGGAGAGGCCGGGGTATTGGGACCGGGAGACGCAGATCCACAAGGAGAACGCACAGGCTTTCCGAGTGAGTCTTCAAACTGCCCTCCGCTACTACAACCAGAGCGAGGACGGTGAGCCGCGCGCCGAGCCCCTCACGACCCCCCTCCCCACGGACCGGCGGGGTCGCCCCGAGGGTCCGGGTTTGAGCATCACCCCGAGGCGGCGGGACCTGCACTGCCCCCCACCCCCGGGAGGAGCCCGCGGGGACTGTGACCCGATTTCACTTTCAGTTTTAGATTCAGTCCCTGAGGGGCTGACGGGGCGGGCTGACCTCTGGGCGGGCTGACCTCGGGGCGGGGTCAGGGTCTCACACCTTCCAGAACATGTAAGGCTGCGAGGTGGGACCGGACTGGCGCCTCCTCCGCGGGTACAGACAATACGCCTACGATGGCACCAACTACATCGCCCTGAACGAGGACCTGACCTCCTGGACCGCCGCCGACATGGCGGCTCAGATCACAAAGCACAAGTGGGAGGCAGCGGGTGTGGCACAGCATCTGAGAAGCTACCTGGAGGGCCTGTGTGTGGACTCACTGCGCATGTACCTGGACAAGGGGAAGGAGACCCTGCTGCGCGCAGGTACCAGGGGCCCCGGGGCCTCCCCCTCTCCCCGGGGCTGGGGCTCCTACAAGGAGACAGGACAGGGCGTCAGTGTCAGACACCACACCTTGGGGTCAGGGAGGGGGTCCCCCAGAATGTTCAGTTCGGGTTCCAGTGGGACTCCCCTCCTCTCAGGGACAGGTAGGGGTGCAGGGAGACCCTCCTGCAATAGCCCATCAGTGGTTCCCATGGGCCCTGCAGGGGCTCAGGGACCCACGGGGACCTTCTCTCTCAGGCCTTGTGCGCTGCCCCACACCTCTGTGTCTGAGGCCTGACCCCAGCTTTTCTGAGTCACGTGACCTCCTCCCAGGTCAGGACCTTTCCTCCCCTCAAAGACCTGCCTCCTGACCTCGGCTGTGTCTCTCTGATTCTAGAACTTTCTAAAGACGAGGAGGTCCTTCCAGGAGCCTCTGTCCAGGCTGGTGTGTGTGCTGTGTGCTCCCTCCCCACCCAGGTGTCTGTCCACTCTCAGGATGGTCACATGGGCGCTGTTGTAGTGTCCCATGGAGGATGCAAAGGTCCTGCATTTTCTTCCCTCCCCTCAGACCCTCCAAAGGCACATGTGACACACCATCCCGTCTCTGCCAGTGAGGTCACCCTGAGGTGCTGGGCGCTGGCTTTCTACCCTGCGGACATCAGCTTGACCTGGCAGCGTGATGGGGAGGACCAGACCCAGGACATGGAGATGGTGGAGACCAGGCCTGCAGGGGACGGCACCTTCCAGAAGTGGGCGGCTGTGGGGGTGCCCCCTGGAGAGGAACACAGATACACGTGCCATGTGAAGCACGAGGGGCTGACTGAGCCCCTGACCCTGAGATGGGGTGAGGAGGGCCATGGGCACAGAGCCTCTTCTTAGGCCAGCAGGGCCCTGGGGGACCTCAGTGGGTTGGGGGCTGAGGCCTAGGGTCAGGGCCCTCACCTCCCTTCCCTTCTTTTCCCAGAGCCTCCTTCTCACACCTTCATCTTCATTATCCTGGGCATCGCTGGGGGCCTGGTCCTGCTGGGAGCTGTGGTTGGAGCTGTGATGTGGGGGAGGAGGCGCTCAGGTGGGCAGGGCTGGGGTCTGAGTGTCTGTCCCACTGGAGGTTCAAGCCCAGGTAGACGTGTGTCTGCCTCATTCACAGGAAGCACAATCCCCATACGTTTGATGGCCAGTGTAGGGCTCTGTGCTCACACTGACTCTGTAGTGAGGCCCGTTGGAGTTGAGGGGCCCACTTTTCACCTGATGCTGCTGGAATGACCCCATTCCCAGCAGCCCCAGGTCAGAGGGCAGATCCCTGCTGAGCACAACCTCCTGGAGGGCAGTGGGTCCAGTCCCCACACATGCCCTTCCCTCAGGTGTTCTGATCCTGCCCTGGGTCTGTACACACGCTTCTGGAAACTTCTCTGGGTCCACAATTAGGGCTTCCTCTAGGACATCATGGCCCTGCTTCCTCCCTGGTCTCTCACGGGGTGTTTTCTTCCCGCAGGTGGAAAAGGAGGGAGCTATGCTCAGGCTGCCAGTGAGTATGGGGGGGTGACCCCTGAGACCCTGTGACAGTGCAGAGGGAGCCATGGTGAACCCCACCGCCATAGTTTCCCTTAGTCTGCTGTCCTGGACTCTGACCCAATCCTCGTGTGTCCCCTCAGGCAGTGACAGTGCCCAGGTATCTGTTGTGTCTCTCTCAGCTTCTAAAGGTGAGACCTGCTGTGTGGAGGGGTGGGCAGAGGGGGGACAACGCTGTGGGGAGTCTGTGGGACACTGTGAGCATGAAGTGGGCTTTGAGAATGTCACCAGTCACAGCCACTGCCCTGAACCTGCTCATGATGATTGTCCTCTACAGCGTGAGGCCGCTGTCTTGAGGGGTCTGAGTGATGGAAGGTGTGTTCCTGCTCCTACTTCCTGACTCAGGACCCTCTGATGGGGGACTGGGCCCACGCTGCCCCCCACTCTCTCCTGTCAGCAGAGGCCCACTGTCCCTCCCCATCCCCATCCCTGCCTTTCCTCCCTGGTGCTCTGAGCCGCATCTTCCTGCTCCAGATTGAAATGAGATGCTAATGTGACTGTTCATTTCTTCCCATAATGGGTTTATGGGTTAAAGGGGAAGCTTCTAAATTCTGAGAAGAAATACATTGAAGCTCCAAGGACTTTCCAGGTCCCGTGTGTTTGGTGTGCTGAGCCTGTTGCAGACCGGACAGGAGGTTTGGTGAAGAGGGTCATGGTCAGGGCCTGGGCCTGGACACTGCTCAGTGCATCGTGGGCTTTGACGTGGTCTCTCCTCGGCAGGTCACCTCTCTGCTCCTCTGACCTTGTCCCTCAGGGGAACCCTGTCCCACCAGGACCTGTGGTCACAGGGACTCCCATCCCCCAGGCCTTGTCAGGTGTCCTAAAGCAGCGCATCTCCAGGAGCCTGGACAGCGAGCCTTCCTGGGCAGGTCAGCCTGGGCTCAGGCCTGGGCCCGCCCTTGGTCCTTCTCTCCTGGGTGTTTATTTCTTTGCTCTTGTGCACACTATGCCTGTCCCTTTGTTTGTGCAGGGGTTTTGGTCTTGTTTTCTGGGCGTCCCCATCTGACAGCAGCAGGAGGCATGTTCCCCGTCAGTGTCCCGCAGGCCCAGGTCCCTGCACACAGGCCTCTGTGGTTGGAGAGATGGGTGTTCAGGCTCCTCCTGCTCTGCCTGAACGTTCCCACCCTCTTATCAGCTGGGTCTTTCTGGGGACCAGCCCCACCCTGACGCTCTTCAGGCCCCTTAGCCAAGAGCCATCTGACCGGCGTCCCAAAGACACCTGTCCCTCAGGAGTTGCCCAGGGTTTTAGGAGCTCAGTGCCAGGAGCCCAGGGGCAAAGAAGAGACACTTTCTCATCCCACAGGTCTCTGCCCACAGATCCGTTAAGAGCAAAGTTTTTCCACAAGTTAAGGATGCTGGCACCTTACTAGAGTCCCACCCACTCATGAACAAGCGTCCAGTCCATCCTTCCATTGAGGATGGTTATATGGCCCACACATTTATGAAAACTGCCCAAGAATTTTAGTCAGAGGAGATATTGAAATTCAGCCACAATGTGCTATTGCTGCCCTGCGTGGTGGAAATGACAGAATCTGACAAAGTCAACCGTTCACAGGCATGTGGACTCCTCTCTCAGATACTCCTGGTGGGAAAGTGCATTGTCTCACACCTGGTGGGAAATGCATTGTCCGTAGTCCCTGCACCTAGAGACAGAGCAGGATGGAGTGTCGGGGAGTCAGGGGCTGAGCGTCCCCCAGAGGAGGACAGGAGTTCACATGTTGGACGAAGGAGAGAGTGAAAGACTCAGAAGAACAGATGGACCCAATGCAGAGATGCCTGTTGGCAAACATGTGGAGGAAAGAGAAGCCTTACCCATGGTGATGAGAATGTGCTTGTCCTCCAGAAAGAGATATTCAGCCCTTACGTACCTCAAACCACCCAACTTCACCGATGGCTCCTTCTCACGGACTGGGCACTCCTGCCATGCCCCCCAATCTTCTCCAATGTGGGCCACACATGTGCTGTCACAAGGGGAACATTAGTCAAGATGCCAGCTGTCCCCCCCCCCTTTTGAAAGAAGTACTAAAACGAGAGGGTTTAGTGAGGTCACACGGATCTCACGGATCTTGTAATTTTGGCGAAGTCACTGTGTCCCATGGGACACCTGTACACGTGTGAACACAGACCGGGAAGATTAGGGAACCACCTCCTTTGGAGGCGTGAGAAAATCGGGAGAGAGCAGTGGATGTAGAAACACAAATGTGGGAACGGAGCCTGAGAGATTCTTCTCAGGGGACGCGGAGGGGAACCCGTTGGCAGCTCTACCTGGACAGGAGTGAAGGGACCACGTCCCCCATCCAATTAGTGACTCCATACGGCCCCTGGATAGAAGGGGACTTTCTCTGATGCACTGTGAGCTTTTATTATTTCACAGAATGCTTTTCTTACTCTTGTGGACAGTGTAGGAGTTCCATAGAGAAAGTGGTTGACTCCATCACATTTCCAAACAGATATGGACAAGAGAACATAACCCGTTCTCCTGCCTCCCAGCCGTGATGGGAATTCCTGCCCAACACATGATAGGAGGGCGGGATGGAGGCAAGTCCTCAGGGCGGTGGCTGACTTCCTCTGGAGTCCGAGGAGTGGGGATTCCAAGGCAGGTCCGGCAGCCGCAGGACAGACTGGGAAAGACTGACATCCACCAGGCTACAGCTGACTTCCCTGCCCTCCTTCCTTGCCCAGGACTGGTTCGTGACATGCAGGTGGCAGTTTCTGTTGGTCACAATCATAAATAACTCCATTGTTTCTGTGTTCAGATCCTTCATGTCGAGCCTGAGAAAATACAGAGGGAGAACTCTGTTAACCCTCCGTGCTCTAGACTGGCTTGTGGCCTCAGGGACCCTTCTCCCCACACGACATTCTTCAGGCATTCTTTTTTAAAAAATATATACTTTGTTAATTTTTTACAGAGAGGAAGTGAGAGGGATAGAGAACTAGAAACATCGATGAGAGACAATCATTGATCAGCTGCCTCCTACACACCCACTCCTGGGGATTGAGCTTACAACCCAGACATATGCCCTTGACCATAATCGAACCTGGGACCTTCAGTTTGCAGGCCAATGCTCTATCCCCTGAGCCACAGCAGCTAGGACTACGTATATTTTCCAAATCCCAACAGAGAAGACCATTCTTGTCATGTTCCAGGTGTCTGGCGCCGGCCACAGCATCTGCCCTCACCTGGTACTGCCTGGCCCATCTCATCACAGAACTGTCCCAGTCGCCAAGGAGGACAGAGCCCAACTCACCCGGTGGTCTGAAGGACACAACACGGGTGAGCCAGGCTCTCGAGAAGTCGCACGATTCCTTCATCACCCAACTTGTTCCCAAGCAGATTGATTTTCTTCAGAGTTCTGCTGCTGACAAGGACGGAGGTGAGGGACACACAGCAGCCACCGGTTAGCATGCACTCTTCCAGACTGTGCCGAGAGAGGCACCCGGGAGTGGGCGCCAGTCCTTGGAGGCCTGGTTGGCCGAGTACGTGGGTATGAATGTGTGCCCCATATACCTCCCTCCCAAGTTGCGCACTAGAGAATGTCATTCCGTAGAGTGTCATTCCCAACAGCAGACCCATCCCTTTGGGTTCTCACATCACCACAACCATTGAACATATCCCCCTCAGCTCTTCCCAGGCTTACACAGGAGCGCCCCTCCCTGCCCAGGGACCTAGGACCTACCCTATGTTCTCCAGATTGCAGTTTGCATGTCTCATAGCCCCACACAGCAGCTCCATCCCCGCATCCCCAATGTTGTTGCTCCCGAGCTCCAGGCTCTTCAGGTTGGGGTTATCTTTCAGGACATAGACCATGTACTCACAGCCCTTGTCCGTGAAAAAGCAGCCGGATATCCTGCAGAGAGGGGAGAAGCTGGAGTCACGGCCGCCCGTCCCAAAAGGGTCTCAGAGCGTGACATGGTGGCGAGTGTCCTTGAACCTCCAGTTGCCCATCCTGAGAATCCCAAAGCTCCCGTTAGGATGACTAGATGCATCCCTGTGTCCACTACAGCATCGCGTACCACAGCCAAGACCTGGAAAGCAGCTCACGTGCCACTCGGTAGGGGAGTGCATACAAAAGTGGCAGCACGTTAACTCCTACCATTTGCAGCAGAGTGGATGGAGCTGGAGAGCATCCCGCTAAGTGAAATAAGCCAGTTGCAGAAAAATAAGTCTCACCTGATCTCACTCATTTGGGGAATATAATGAACACCCTAAACCGAGGAACAGAAACAGATCCAGAGACAGAGAAGCATCCATCAGATGCTCAAATGCGTGAAACCAACCAGTTTCACTAAAAGAGAGAAGTGGACAGGAAGCCAGGAAGGCTGCTCCACAAAATTAATTGCTCTAACCCACTCACCCTTTAGTTGAGACATGGTTAGCTGAAGCAGCCTCCACCTTGTTTGTCCTGTGTAAGTTTCTGTTATTTCCTGCCTAATGGCTACATGTAAATTCCTGTTTATCTTGCTTAAGATGTTTTCCCCAAAACCTCACTAAAATGGATGGCAGGACCAGAGCAGGGAGTAGTTCTCCCACTAGAGTTGGACTACTGCCTAGCCCCCCATATTGCCAATGAATTTCTTCAAGTCTCTTTTCATTTGTGTGCGGCCCTTTTCCAGAACCCAAATCCTGAATTGGAACCCTTTCCACGCAGGACGTGAAAGATTCCTACACTCAAACCTCAGAGGGAAGTCAGGGGAGTGTGGGAGTAAGGAGGAGAGATCAACCAAAGGACTTGCTGGCATACGTAGAAGCCTAACCAATGGACACAGACACTAGAGGGGGGTGAGCATGAGTGTGGGTGAGGTGAGGGAGCAATGGGGGAATAAGGACACACATCTCTCATCTGCCCTCCTTTGCAGGCCTAGTGCCCCACAACTGCCATCCCTTGCAGGCCTGGTCTCTCCCAACTGCCATCTAGTGGTGGCCATCTTGTGTCCACATAGGGGCAGGATCTTTGATCACACGAGGACAGCCATATTGTGTGTTGGAGTGATGGTCCATCTGCATATCACTCTTTTATTAGGTAGTATAATTGGAGCTAAGTTCTATCCAGTTAGAGCTTCGAATATTACCTGACTGTTCCTGTAAGGGAGGGCACTTGGGGGTGATCAAGCCTTCAGGGGAGGGCAGTTAGGGGTGACCAGACAGCAGAAGAGGGCAGTTTGGGGCAAACAGGTTGGCAGGGGAGCAGGTAGTTATTAATCAGGCTGGCATGGGAGTGGTTAGGGGGTAATCAGGCTGGCAGGCAGAAGCAGTTAGGGGCAATCAGAAAGGCAGACAGGCAAGCAGTTGGCAACCAGCAGTCCTGAATTGTGAGAGGGATGTCCGGCTGCCCATTTAGTCCCGATCCTGGTGCGTAGGTGGACATCCTTTGAGGGGTCCCAGTTTGGAGACATCTCCCACCCCTTAGTATGAGTTTCGTGCACCGGGCCTCTAGTGATCTTATAATCAGGGAAACTGAGACAGAGCACTGTAAGCATTTTGTATATATTCTCATTGATTTCAGACAGGAAGGGCGAGGGAGAGAGGAAGATAGAAATATCGATGATGAGAATCATGGATTGGATGCCTCCTTCACACCCCTCCTGGGGATCAAGCCTGCAACCGAGGCATGGGCCCTGACCGGGAATCGAACCATGACCTCCTGGTTCATATATTGATCCTCAACCATTGAGCCATGCCAGCTGGGCTGTGAAGTATTTTTGTCTGATGACTCAGATAACAATTTAAAAAAAAAATTCCAGTGTATATTCAATATTTTGTATCCATTTCTGGCCTACAGCACAGTGGCTAGACAGTTATGTGATTGATGAAGCGATCAGATGCTATTTCCAGTTTTTGTTTGTGTGGTGCTAGACTTGAGCTCCAAGGAGTTGTTTTGGGCAACCTCTTTGGATGCTCATTCCTCTGTCTTCCCTACTCACGCCCACTGACAGCATCATCCCCTGGCCACTGTTGGCCCAGTGGCCAGAGCCTCAGCCCGTGCAGCCAAGGGTGGAGGGTTCCATTCCCAGTCACGGGCGTGTACCTGAGCTGCAGGCTCCATGCCTGGCATGGGCTGAAGACAACCCATCGATGTGTCTCCCTCTCATCAATCACCCTCTGTGCCTCTGTGTCTCTCTCTTCCCCGTCCTCCTTCCCTCCCTTATATTCTGTAAATATTAACAACAACAACAACAACAACAACAAGAACAACGAATCCTCAGGTAGGAGCCACAACAGTAAAACAAGACAACTCCCGTCCCCAAACCCTTTCCCGGGAACCACGCGGCTGTCCCAGGAAGACGCGGCGGCGGTGGGAGGACATACTCCAGCTCCCGCACGGAGCAGGTGGGGAACACCAGGGCCATCATCAGCGTTAGCACTCCCCTATCTCGTATGTTATTCACGCTCACATCCAGGTGCTTCAGGGTTATGGTGAGGAGGAGACTTCTTGCGATTAAGCTTAAGTAATGTGAGACAACAGAAGAGCAACCTATGGGGAATCAAAAAGAGAAAGAGGAAGAGGAGGAAGAGGAGAAGGAGGAAGAATAGGAGGAGGAGATGGAGCAGGAGGAGGAGAATGAGGAGGAGGAGGGTGAGAAGGAGATAGAAAAGGAGGAAGAGGAGGAGGAGAACGAGGAGAAGAAGAAGGAGAAGAAGATTCTGAGTCAACAACACAGTTCAACCACCTGAGATATTTTATAATTAGATGGTGGTGATGGTTATAGGACTCTGAGCACATGGAAATACCATTGGAATGTATACCTTTTCATTATTGTTTGTTAATCTTCACCTGAGGATATTTTTTTTCATTGATTTTTAAAAAAGTATTTCAAGTATTACAGCCTTAACTGGTTTGGTTCATGAAAGGTCCCAGGTTCTATTCTGGTCAAGGGCATGCATCTTGGTTGCAGGCACATCCCCAGTAGGGGGTGTGCAGAAGGCAGCTGATTAATGTTTTTCTCTCATCGATGTTTCTGACTCTCTATCCCTCTCCCTTCCTCTCTGTAAAAATTCAATACGATATATTTTTTAAAGATAAAGTATTACAAATAATAGTACGTATGTCTCCTGTTTTCCCCCTTTGACACAGGGACTTGTTCTCCTCATTGTCCCGCAGGCCCAGGGCCCTGCACACAGGAGCCCGCGGGGAGGAGAGATGGGTTTCAGGCTCCTGCTGCTCCGCCTCCTTCTCGGGCCTCATGTTCTATCCCTGAACTTCCAGGGGAACCCGGTTCTGGAATCAGCACAGAGGAGAGCCCCCATTCCTCCTCTGAGATCAGGTCCCACTGGGACTGTGCTCTGCCCGCTGCCCTCTCTCCAGCCTCCAGTGGCCCCAGGATGTGGGGAGGGGAGCAGCTGCAGGTTTAGGGGCGCAGCGCTGTGGGCAGTGCAGTGCAGTGACGTCCCAAGGAGGGAGGCAGGACCCTGAGCTGCAGCCGCCCCAAGACAGCTGAGCTGGGACCACAGCCATGAGGTCACTGTGTCCAGCACAGGGAGGGGCTCCCCCTGCAGGAGCCACGGTTTGTTGAGTGACAGATGTGAATGTGGGGGTTGCCTCTGGGGCCTCACTGAGGGGAATGGGAGACCCGCTTGCCCATGGGCAGGTGCGTGGGCACAGGGTGTGTAAGAGCCCGGGAACAGGGAGGGGGAGAAAGAGAGGGAAGGGTTCCGGGGACACCAAGGGAAGGGATCCAGGTGTGGCTGTGGGACAGGGCTGGAGGCTGTTTGATGGGGTGTCAGTGTGGGGCTAGCAGGGAGGTGACCTTGAGGAGGGGTTGGAAGGTCATGACCCAGGAGGCCCTCTGCAGGGAGGTCTGCTAGGCGGGAACCTACAGTGCGCATGCCCTGGGGCAGGAAAGGCTGGCCTCTGGGAGGAGCCAGGAGGCGGGTGTGGGCAGAGCATAGAGATGGAGCTGAGAGGAGCCTGGGGGCCACGTGAGCTGTGGCGGTGGAAGGGCGGGGCTGTGCTGAGGGAGGCGGGGGTCCCAGGGCAGTTTGGAGCTGGAAAGGGGGGTGGGTGACGCCCCCTTGAAGGGGTGGCTGTGGCTGCTGTGCTGAGGGCAGTCCTGGGGCGAGGGAGGCAGCGGGGGAGCGGGAGGGCCTGCGGGGTGCAGGGGCAGATCCCTCCGCGGGGTGAGGTGGAGGAATAGTGGGCCGGGAGGGATTCTGGAACCTTCTGAGGACTGGACAGCACTCCTCATGGGTCCATCCGGGGTCTGGGAGAGAGCGGGCACCGTCACCAGGAATGTTATTGGGTGGAAGGAGGAGGAGAGCGTTGTCCCCAGCGGAGATGGGAGCTCAGGGAGCAGCATATATGGGGGGGGGGGGGGTAATCACAGATGTTGGGTGTAAGAGATGTTGGAGGAGCTGTCTGCTGGGAACAAGGGAGCCGTGGGCGTGCCAGGTGGACATGAGCTGGACGACGGATAGGTGTCACTGGAGAAACAGCGTTGGGAGGCAACACACAGAAAGGCCATCTCGGGCCTTAAACAAGGACGCGCCCCGGAAGGAGCAAGGCTGCAGGAGACAAGGGAGAGGGGCCGACCAGGATCCAGGGCTGTGCACCCCCATCCCATCCACCCCTGCGACCTCTCTGCAGTCCTGTCCCCATGTCCACAGGCGCGTGGACCCTGAGGCCCTGGTCACTCGCTGAGACTCCGGGGTCCGGGCCGAGGGGGGCATTGGGGTCCCCAGCCAGGCTGGTGCAGAGGCCGTGGGTCTTGGTCACACGCTGAACAGCAAGGACCCGCGCAGGAAGCCAGGGCCGCGGGCGCCTCCCTGCGAGGCTGAGTGCAGGGAGACCCTGGTCTGGGGCCCAGTTCCCTGAGGCGGGGCCTGGCCAGGGCTGGGGTGTGAGGGCCCACAAGGGGTGCTGGGCCTCAGCCAGAGGGGGACCCACTGGGGAAAGCTCCCCTGGGGACGGGCCTCACACCCACAGGGAAGGGCTTTGTGTGTTTTCCTCAGAAAGGAAATGGGGGGCCGTGTGGTCAGTGATGGGGTGAGGCTGGGAGTGGCCTGTCCTTGTCTCTGCCACGGGGTAGTGTCAAGGGGTGCGGGGGGACTCCGGGAGTGAATCCGAGTCAGCGTGTCTCTAACCTGCTCTCAGGAAGCACACAGCTGAGCTGCCTGTTGGGGACCATGGATCCCACTTCTCCTGCCTCATACACAGCCATGCGCATGCCCTGGGCTCTGACAGGAAGGGGAGCCACAGGTCAGGCTGAGGCCACACAGCCAGGGGGCCCTGCCCAGCCCAGGTCGGGCCCACAGGGACCTCTGCTTGCTGCCCACCCACACACCTTCCCGAGTCCCCTGGTGCAGACCCTGGCCCCAGAGGTGGTATGGCTCTTTTCTGGCCCTGATCCTTAGACACTGTTCCTGCTCTTCCCGCCCCTGCCCAGCTCTCTCTACCAGCCCCAGCCCCTCCAGGACACCTCATGTGTCCTAGAGACCCCGACAGGGCGGGTCCCCAGCCCGGGACTCCCTGTGGGATGTGAGCTCGGCCTGGGGTGAGGGGGCCAGTCAGCGGCTCAGCCATGTGCACAGGGTCTGCTTCCTCCTCAGCCGGAGGGATGTGGAGGCTCAGGTGTGGGTGCAATTGGACAACTGATGAAACTGATGGGCCGACGTTGGATTATAACTACAACATTCTGGCATAAAATCAGACCCGTCCACCTACCCGTGGCCCCTGAGGCTGTGCCTGAGGGACCCCTGCTGTTCCCTCCCAGAAGCTTCCACAGCTCTGAGAGGCCGCCTCCACTTTCTGTGTGAACTGGAGCTCAGAGCACCAGCCTGATGGCCCTTCAGGGAGAAGTGGGCAGAGAGCTCCCCCTGCAGGAGGAGGGCAGCCCAGGCCCAGGCCCAGGCCTGGCGCTCAGGTCTCAGCCCAGGGAGGAGTCTGGAGCAGAGCCTCTCAGTGTTGGGGTTCCCCCTCTCCCTGGGGTTCCCCTCTCCATCTCACATCCCTGCTGAGTCCTCCTTCCCGGATACACATGACGCACCCTCACTGCTCTCTCCCATTGGGTGTCTGCTTCCAGGCTAGAACATCTCCAGGAGCCCCTGGGACTCAGACGCTCCCCAAACTGCCAGGATGCGTGTGCAGAGGCCCCCCCCCCCACTCCTCCTGCGGCTCTCGGGGGTGCTGGTCCTGACCCCCAGCTGGGCCGGTGAATGCGGGGTCGGAGGGGGCGGCTGTGCGGGGAGGAGCGCGGCGACCCGGCGGGGCCCTAGGCCCAGGAAGGTGCGTGTCCAGCTCCGGCCCTTCCCTCCGTCTGCCCCCCAGGCTCCCACTCCCTGAGATATTTTCTCACCATGGTGTCCTGGCCACGTGGACGACACGCAGTTCATGGGATTCGACAGCGACGCGGCGACTCCCAGAGCAGAACCGCGGGCGCCGTGGATGCAGCAGCCGTGGGTGGAGTGGGAGGACTCGGGGTATTGGGACCGGAACACGCAGATCTGAAGAGGTATGGACAGGCTTACCAAGAGGATCTGAAGAAGCTGCGCGGCTACTACAACCAGATCGAGGACAGTGAGCCACGTGCCAGGCCCTTCAGGACCCCCCTCCCCACGGACTGGTCATGGTCGCCTCGAGGTCGGGGGCCGAGTGTCACCCCGAGGAGGCGGCACCCGCCTGCTCCCACCCCAGACACACACCCGCGGGATGAGCCTGCGGGAACTGTGACTCGCTTTCACTTTCATTTTTAATAAAATATATTTTATTGATTTTTTTTTTTACAGAGAGGAAGGGAGAGGGATGGAGAGCCAGAAACATCAATGATGAGAGAGAAACATCCACAGTTGCCTCCTGCACACCTCCTACTGGGGATGTGCCGGCAACCAAGGTACATGCCCTTGAACAGAATCGAACCCGGGACCTCTCAGTCTGCAGGCCAACTCTCTATCCACGGAGCCAAACCGATTTTGGCTCACTTTCAGTTTTAGATTCAGTCCCTGAGGGGCGGGCGAGGTTTGGCTGACCTCGGGACAGGGCTGACCTCGGGGCGGGGTCAGGGTCTCACACCATCCAGAGGATGTCTGGCTGCGAGGTGGGACCGGACAGGCGCCTCCTCCGTGGGTACAAGCAACATGCCTACGATGGCACCGACTACATCGCCCGGAACAAGGATCTGACCTCCTGGACCGCGGCCGACATGGCGGCTCAGATCACAAAGCGCAAGTGGGAGGCGGAGGGAGGCGGAGAGCATGTGAGGAGCTACCTGGAGGGCCTGTGTGTGGACTCACTGCGCATGTACCTGGACAAGGGGTAGGAGACCCTGCAGCGCGCAGGTACCAGGGGCCCTGGGGCTCCTACAAGGAGACAGGACAGGGGGTCAGTGTCAGGGAGGGTTTCCCCCTGGATGTGCAGGTCAGGTACCAAAGGAACTCTCCCTCCTCTCTGATACAGATATTGACACCCTGCAATATCCCATAAGGGGTTTCCAGGGGACCTGCAGGGGCTCTGGGATCCACAGGGACCTTCTCTCTCAGGCCTTGTGCGCTGTCCCACACCCCCTGTGTCTGAGGCCTGACCCTAGCTTTTCTGAGTCACGGGGCCTCCATCCAGGTCAGTACCTTTCCTCCCCTCAACGACCTGCCTCCTGCCCTGGGCTGTGCCCTTTGATTCTAGAAGTTTCTAAAGACGCGGAGGTTCTACCAGGTGCCTCTGTCCAGGCTGGTGTGTGTGCTGTGTGCTCCATCCCCCACTCAGGTGTCTGTCCACTCTCAGGATAGTCACATGGGCGCTGCTGGAGTGTCCCATGGAGGATGCAAAGGTCCTGTATTTTCTCCCCTCCCCTCAGACCCTCCCAAGGCATGTGTGACCCACCACCACATCTCTGCCAGTGAGGTCACCCTGAGGTGCTGGGCGTTGGGCTTCTACCCTGCGGACATCAGCCTGACCTGGCAGCGTGATGGGGAGGACCAGACCCACGACATGGAGATGGTGGAGACCAGGCCTGCAGGGGACGGCACCTTCCAGAAGTGGGCAGCCATGGGGGTGCCCCCTGGAGAGGAGCGTAGATACACATGCCATGTGCAGCACAAGGGACTGCCCAAGCCCCTGACCGTGAGATGGGGTGAGGAGGGCCACGGCACACAGCCCCTTCTTAGGGCAGTGGGGCCCTGGGGGACCTCAATTGGGTTGGGGCTGAGGCCTGGGGTCAGGGCCCTCACCCTCCCTTCCCTTCTCCTCCCAGAGCCTCCTCATCATACCTTCATCTTCATCGTCATGGGCATCACTGGGGGCCTGGTCCTGCTGGGAGCTGTGGCTGGAGCTGTGATGTGGGGGAGGAGGCGCTCAGGTGGGCAGGGGTGGGGTCTGAGTGTCTGTCCCACTGGGGGTTCAAGCCCAGGTAAACGTGTGTCCTACCTCTTTTTTTGGGAAAAGGAGGGAGCTATGCTCAGGCTGCCCATGAGTATGGTTTAGGGAACCCTGAGACTCTGTGACAGTGCTGACCAGTGCCCTAACCCTACTGCCATAGTTCCTCTTATTTTCCTGTCCTGGGCTCTGACCCCATCCTGGTGTGACACCCCTCACCCCCCCACCCCGTCCCCCCACCCCGGCAGTGACAGCACCCAGGGCTCTGATGCATCTCTCTCGGCTTCTAAAGGTGAGACCTGCCATTGGGGGGAGGCGGGGAGGAGGGTGGACAGAGGAGGGGAGGCTGGAAGGTGGGGAGTCTCTGGGACTCTGTGAGCATGAAGTGGGTTTGAGAATGTCACCAGTCACAGCCACTGCCCTGAACCTGCTCATGATGATTGTCCTCCACAGCGTGAGGCGGCTCCCTTGTGGGGACTGCGTGATGGAAGGTGTGTTCCTGCTCCCACTTCCTGACTCAGCAACTTCTGATTGGGGGGCTGGCCCCGCCCCGCTCCCCCCACTTTCCTGTCCACAGAGGTGAGCGGGCCCTCCACCTTCCCTGTCTTTTCTCCCTGGTGCTCTGAGCTGCAACTTTCTGCTCCGGATTGAAATGAGACTGTGGTTAGTCCTGGTTTTTTTTATTCTTGCCATGAACTCTGACCAGTTAATTAAAGGCAATCCTTTAAGTATTTTTGAAAGGAAATCAATGGATGCATCAAGAATTCAGAGGAATCTTTTGTATTTTTTGCTTGTTTCCAGTGGGGACAGTTGAGGCTGTCAGGATGGAGCATAATCAGGCCTGTGCCTGGTCTGTGCTTAGTGCATTGTGGGCTTTGATGTGGTCACTCCTTAGCTGGGTCACTTCTCTGCTCCTTTGACCTTGTTCCTCGGGGGAATCCTGTCCCACCAGGACCTGTAGTCACAGGGACTCCCATCCACCAGGCCTCATCCCTGGTGACAATGAAGGATATCTTCAGGACCCTGGACAGCGAGAGCATTTCATGACCTGGTCATAGAAGGCTCAGGTCTGAACCCTGAATTCAGGCCCCAACTTCTGAGTGTCTGTTGTTTCTTTGCTATTGTGGACACTATGCCTGTTCCTGCTTCCATGTGTGAGTTCTGGTCTCATTCTCTGGGTGTCCCCGTCTGACAGCAACAGAAGGCATGTTCCCCGTCAGTGTCCCGCAGGCCCAGGTCCCTGCACACAGGACGCTGTGGTGTAGAGCGATGGGTGCTCTATCTCCTTCTAGGGCCTGAACGTTCCAACCCTCTGATCAGCTGGGTCTTTCTGGGGACCAGCCCCCACCCTGATGCTCTCCAGGCCCCTCAGCCAAGAGCCATCTCACCAGCGTCCCAAAGACACCTGTCCCTCAGGAGGTGCCCATGGTTTAGGAGCTCAGTGCCAGGAGCCAGGGGCAAAGAACAGACACTTTCTCTCATCTCACAGGTCTCTGCCCACAGATCCATTAATAGCAAATTTTTTCCACTAGTTAGGGATGCTGGCACCTTACCAGAGTCCACTCACTCATGGACAAGAGTCCAGTCCATCCTCCTGTTGAGGATGTTTACATGGTCCACACATCTATGAAAATTGCCCAACAGATTTGTCCTGAGGGGAAACTCAAGTTCAGCCACCATGTGATATTGGTGCCCACCTCCCAGGAGAACAAAAATGAAAGTCAGGCATAGTTAATTGTTAGCAGGAAGTGGGACTCACTGTATCTGTCAGATATTCCTAGTGGGAGAAGAAGTTGTTGCAAATACCTTGAAAATGCTTTGTCAGCACTCAGTACATCCAAGCATTTGCTCACCCAATGCCCAGGCAATTTCACTCCTCGTTATATCCCCAATAGACACATATACATATGTGTGCAAAACATATGAATATCTTACAACTGCACATTTAGAAAAATCTACATATAAGACAAATGCACATGAGCGTACTGGAGAAGGAGTGTGGTGTGTCCAGAGTATAGGTTGCTCGCAGCCCTCAAAGTGGATCTGCTACAACCACAAGAGCCACCGGGAGGAGGAGGACATGGTGTGCAGAGAGAGCAGGTGCAGGGAGGCAAGCACTGTTACAATCCCTTCTCCCAAACTCTGAGGGAACTAATTTGTGGGATAGAAATCTGGGGAGAGGTGAGTTGGGATAGGGCCAGTGTGTGACCAAATAAAACTGAAGAGGGTCCGCTGAGGACTGGAATGTTCTGTGAGTGCTGTGGATCCCAACCCTCACCCTGTGCAATTTCACTGCATAGATAGGATTTGTCCACAAGTCTCAGCATATGATCCTTCATCTTTCCATCTATTATTACTATTTTGTCTTTTAATGTCACCCAGTTTCCTATTTGTTCTGGTTCCTTCTTACTTTTAGATTCTGAGGGAATCCCTGTCTGTCCTAATTAATACCTTTCCTAAATCCTGTCTGTATGGAAAGAATAATTCTTTCCAGGGTAAAACCTCAAATATAAAATAAAAAAAAAGCAGAAGCAGAAGTGGAAGAAGAAGAGGAAGAGGAGGAGGAAGAGGAGGAGGAGGAGGAGGAGGAGGAGGAGGAGGAAGAAGAAGAAGAAGAAGAAGAAGAAGAAGGAGAAGAAGAAGAAGAAGAAGAAGAAAGTGGAAGAGAGTGTGGAAGAGGAGGAGAGGTAGTGGTTATATAGTGAGTCACCAAAGAGCAGGACTGTGTGGGTGGCTAAGGAAGCCCATCATGGTCTCCTGCAGGATCCTGTGGACATTAGGGATCCCAGGACTCTGGGCAGGGTTAGCACAGCTCCTAAGGGACAGTCTCCGGGCTTCACACCCCTGGGGCCAGAGCAGGAAGGACCGTGGCCTTTCCATCAGGGGAGGGACCAGCCTCCTGACCCAGGGGAGAGGCTCAGCCTGTGCCCATCCTGCTGTCAGCCTGACGTGGGGAGCAGGGGAGCCCCGAGGACAGAGCCACGAGGGGGTGGGGTGTGGTTGTACAATGAATGCAGGGGAGGAACGTGAAGCAGCCTTGGGCCTCAGTTCACCCCGGAGAACAGCTGTGACTCGGAGCTCAGACCAGTCCACAGGGGACAGGCTCCTGTTCCTGCCCCGTCGTTCATCTGCTGTTGAGGACCCCGAGGACAGCCCTCAGGAAGGAAGGTCTCCATGTCCAAGGTGGAGGAGATGGTCTCACAGGCTTGGGGTGGGCTTCCTACAAACCCTGTGGCGACACAGGAATCCATGGGGTTGGCTTCCCACAAAATGGGATCCATCCGTGTCAGATCGCCCTCTGCTGGTCAGGACAGGAAGGCGTCGCCAGCTGACTCAGTGGCTGGCCCTCCTCAGGAGTGCTAGGAACTCCACTGATCCCTGGGGTTCCCTGCTCTACCTGATACAGGAATGGCCAAATGAGCAGTAATCTCCCCAGGGCAGGGAGAGATGTGAGTGGGGATAACGTCGCTCCTCTTTGGAGACTTCCCAGACTCTCCCCGCGGACAGTGCCACCTGTACCTCAGGTGACAGGATAATGGCATCTCTGTGGGAGGATAGGGTCCAGGAACCCTGTCCCTGTAACTATAGACTCGGGGTTCCCGGCTCATCGTGGATGACACATCCCTGCCCACGGCTCAAGAGCAAACACCAGCCAGGTGAGGTCTTCCTTATGTCCCACCTCAGGGCAGAGAGCAGGAGAGGAGTGGGAGCCAGGAGAGGAACCGGAACTGGGATGGTCATCCCAGGGGGGCAGGACAGGGGCTGCCCCACGTATATCTGAGCTGCTTCTGCTCCCTCTGCTGTGTGGGGTGAGGGGGGTGAGGGAGGAGCATGTGCTGGGGAGTGTCCCAGAGAGGATTCCCGCCAATGACGGGCTTTCCCGCCTCTCTGTGTCCTAGAGTCCCTGCCAGGGAGGGACCCCAGCACGGGGCTCCCTGTGGGACCTGAGACAAGGGTAGGGCGGCCAGGGCCACTGAGCGGCTCAGTCGTGTGCACAGGGTCTGCTTCTCCTCTCACACCTGACCCAGCTTGAGGCTTGGGTGTGAAAAGCATTGTAAAATTGATGAAATTGATACGTAGAACTTGGGTGATAACTTTAGAAGTCTGACATAAAATAAGGTCCCTTCACACACACACAGAATCCTAATCTGTGGCAGGACATAAAGACCACTTAAGGGTGCGGGGGTAGCCCGCGGAGAACGGGGCTTTTTCCCAATGGCTTTGCCTCCACGGATCGCCTCTGCCTGGGCAGGGAAGAGGGCGCTAGGGCAGGGATGGCTCCTGGTTTGTGCAGGGCAGAGAAAGGGGAGGGACTGGCGGTGAAGACCCCATCTCCCCTCCCCACTCCCGCCCTCTGTGGGGAGCCCCAATGATGGTGCTGGAGAAAGGGGCAGACTCTGGGCCCAGCTCCGCGGCGCCACTGGGCGCCCTGGGATTGCAGGGAAGCGGGGCGTCCATCTGCATTGGGCGGGTGGGCTGGGACTCAGATCAGAAAAGAAATGGCACCTGCCCAGGGGCCTGGCAATGAAGGGGCGGGAGACGCTTTCCTTCTAAGTCGCTGTGGAGACCGTGACTGCTGGAGGCCGCCGCCCCCGGGAGCGCCTGGATCTTTGGGCCTCAGCAGCGAGCGAGCGAACCAGGGTAGGCCAGCCTTCCCGGCTGGCGTCCAGCCCGCATGGGGCCGCCTCCCAGGCGGGGGGAGGGCGAGGTCTGGTGCGGAGGAGGGCGGGGCGGGATCGCTCCCCAGAGCCTGGAGGCTGCCAGACAAAACCTCCAATGGCTGGAGGTCACCTCAAGGGTTCCAGCTTCTTGGGCAGAGCACGGATGCGACAGCCCCGCCGCGTGAGAAGATCCGCTGGCCCCGCAAGACCCAGGCGGACGCTTCCCCGTCCAGCAAAGCCGACGCGGCGAGGGTTCCATTTTCCAACGCGGGTTTTGAGTCTGATCCGAAAACACGGCCCCTTCCTGTAGGAGAGGGCGAGCTCTCACAGTTCGCTGGAAATCCATCTACAGAGAAAACACTCTGGTTCCACGTGTCGCCCGGACATCCGTTTTCATGGAAATTCTGTAAGAATGGAATTTTTTGAAGAAGCTGTCTGTTTTATCTCAACTCCCCAAGGTCCCCTGCCAGAGATGGGAACATAACCTTTATGACTAACCTAAGAAATAGCCCTGAGCAAAGAGTTAGCAATGCAAAACAGTGCTCTAACAGTTAAGAAACACAGGGTGGGAGATCGCCAGATGAGACTGTTGACTAAACTTAAGCCTTGTCATAAAACATGTTATCCCAGATCCCTTTGGAATTCCCTAGCGGCTTTGTTCCCCTCTTCCTCCTCCGTGTGTGATCCCCCCACTCCCCAATGTGTGGTTTTTGCCTTTATAAACTTATAAGACTTGCTGTTCGGGGCTCAACTCCTCGGCTCCTGCGTGAGTTACGAGTTGAGCCCCAGCATGCTGGAATAAAGCCTCTTGCTGTTTGCATCAAGTGATGTCTCCTGCGGTTGATTGGGGTCGCCGTCAGTCCATGGGACAGAGTGAGGGTCTCCCTCTAGGGGTCTTTCATCTTGGGGGCTCGTCCGGGATTTGACGACCACCCCTCATCCGCGGAGTCGACCTTGGAGGTAAAAAGGGGTACCCCAAGGTCGTCTGTCTTTGTCTGTATTTTGTCAGTGGGTCTGGCTCTGTGTGCGCACTTTCGGTTTCGCAGCCGTTCGGCGACTCGTGAGAGTGGTTGAACAGTGGTCGGTAGACGTGCCTGGAAGGCCACAGGTTGCAGCCCTGGGGGACGCCCCAAGGGTGGAGGAGAGCCAGGGACACCTGGTAGTCTCCTACTGTAAGGGCGCTGATCGGGTCCAGCTGTTGGATCGGAGATTGGCAAGATCGCGCCCATCTGATTCTGTTGCGTGTTTGTGGAGGACTAGGTGGGGTAAGTGGGTCCTCTTGTCTGTAGTGTTTCTGTATTTGTGCTCCTGACGACGTACGAACTGACAATGGGACAGACTGTGACGACCCCGCTTAGTCTGACATTAGACCACTGGACTGAAGTTAAGGGAAGAGGTCGCGACCTATCAGTTGAGATCAGGAAATGTCCATGGCAGACCTTCTGCTCCTCAGAATGGCCTACTTTTAATGTAGGGTGGCCAACAGAAGGAACCTTTGACCAATCTGTTATTTTTGCTGTTAAGGAGATTGTTTTTCAGAAAGAACCTGGAGCTCATCCGGACCAGCAACCCTATATCGTGGTCTGGCAGGACCTGGTGCAAAATCCACCTGGGTGGCCAAACCCAAGCCCCGGCCAGCCACTCAGGTTCTAGCCATCCGATCTCCCAGTTCTGGGGGGAAATCCAGTCCCTCAGCCCCCCCACAAGAAGATTCATCCAGACACCCAGACTGACCTCCTTCTCCTTGATCCACCTCCCCCATATCCTCTTGCCTTGGTTCCTGTAGGTGGTCAGGGAGACCCGGAGGTGGAACCGGCCCCTGCCCCCTCTGCTCCCCCAAACGAGTCTCTGCCGGGGCCTGCACAGGGTACCAGGAGCCACTGCGGAATGACTCCCGACACCACCGTTGCCCTTCCCCTAAGGGCTATGGGCCCCCGCCAGTGGTGACGGATGGCGGACTGGCTCCTCTTCAGCCTCTCCAGTACTGGCCTTTTTCCTCCATGGATTTGTATAACTGGAAGACTAATCATCCCCCCTTTTCAGAGGACCCCCAGCGCTTAACCGGGCTGGTGGAGTCCTTAATGTTTTCTCATCAGCCCACATGGGATGATTGCCAGCAGCTACTACAAACTCTTTTCACTACTGAGGAGAGAGAGAGGATTCTATTGGAAGCACGGAAGAATGTACCTGGAACAGATGGACGACCCACCCAGCTTCCCAACATCATTGAGACGGCCTTCCCCGTTTCCAGACCTGACTGGGATTTCAACACGGCAGAAGGTAGGGAGCGACTGACAGTCTATCGCCAGACTCTAGTGGCTGGCCTCCGTGGGGCAGCGAGACGTCCCACTAATTTGGCTAAGGTAAGAGAGGTTATACAGGGGGCCACAGAACCCCCGTCAATATTTCTCGAGCGCCTGATGGAAGCTTTTAGGCGCTACACCCCATTTGACCCTACACCTTCGGTAGCTATGGCTTTTATAGGGCAGTCAGCATTAGATATTAAGAGAAAGTTGCAGAGAGTAGAAGGGTTACAGGATTACACCCTACAGGATTTAGTCAAGGAGGCAGAGAAAGTATATCAGAAGAGAGAAACTGAGGAGGAGAAAGAGCAAAGAAAAGAAAAGGAAAGAGAGGAAAGAGAAAACAAAAGGGATCGTAAGCAGGAGAAGAACCTGACACGGATTTTGGCCACAGTGGTAGGTGAGAGAGGCCAGGAACAAACCCAGACCAGGGCTAAAAAGTCAGGTAACCTAGGCAACCGCACCCCATTAGACAAAGATCAGTGTGCTTACTGCAAGGAAAAAGGTCACTGGACTAGAGAGTGCCCTAAGAAGAAAAAGAACGGGTCCTCCAAGAAAGTGTTAGCCCTGGAAGAAGAAGAAGATTAGTGGGGATGGGGCTCAGAACCCCTCCCCGAGCCTAGGGTAACACTAGATGTGGAGGGGAATCCAGTTGAGTTCCTAGTAGACACTGGAGCTCAACACTCGGTCCTACTCGAGCCGGCTGGATCCATCTCCCACAAGAAATTGTGGGTCATAGGAGCCACGGGGCACCAGCAATACTCATGGACTACCCGAAGAACAGTAGACTTAGGAACGGGACGGGTAACCCACTCGTTTCTGGTCATCCCTGAGTGCCCTGTGCCTCTACTTGGGGGAGATCTCTTAACCAAAATGGGAGCCCAGATTACCTTCACCCCTGACGGCCCGGAGGTGACCCAAAGCAAGAAAATGGTTGCTACCGCCCTGACCATACGTCTAGATGATGAACATAGACTTTTTGAAGAACAGGGAGCAGAGGTAAATCACATAAATGACTGGTTGAACAGGTATCCGGGGGGCATGGGCCGAGACGGCTGAAACAGGACTAGCCTCAGAAAGGCCGCCCATGGTCATAGAGCTTAAGGCCACTTCTACTCCTGTGGCTGTACGCCAGTACCCCATGACTAAGGAGGCCCGGGAAGGGGTTAGGCCCCATATCCAGCGCCTCCTTCAGCAGGGCATCTTAGTGAAGTGCCAGTCACCATGGAACACTCCCCTGTTACCTGTTAAGAAGCCCGGCACAGGAGACTATCGCCCGGTACAGGACTTAAGGGAAGTGAACAACCAGGTGCAGGATATCCACCCCACTGTACCTAACCCTTACAACTTATTCAGCTCTCTTCCCCCGGATCATATTTGGTATACTGTCTTGGATTTAAAGGACGCTTTCTTCTGCTTGTGACTGCACCCTTCCAGCCAGAGCATCTTTGCATTCGAGTGGAGGGACCCTGACTCTGGGACTACAGGCCAACTGACCTGGACCCGCTAACGGTCATTGCCCCCCACTCTTTGGAGAGCATCATCAGACAGCCCCCTGATCGGTGGTTGTCCAACGCTCACATGACGCACTACCAGAGTCTCCTACTGAATGGAGACAGGATCCAGTTCGGACTGCCTGCCATCCTCAACCCAGCTACCCTATTACCTGACACGTCCACCCAGGGGAGTGTGCTGCATACCTGTCAAGAGATACTGGCAGAGGAAACGGGGACTCGAAGGGACCTCCGAGACCAGTCCTTGCCAGATGCTCAGCTGACCTGGTTTACTGATGGAAGCAGCTACATAATAGAAGGTAAAAGGGTGGCCGGGGCGGCGGTAGTAGATGATGAGCAAGTTATCTGGGCAAGCAGCCTGCCTGAAGGGACGTCAGCTCAGAAGGCCGAGTTACTAGCTCTGACTCAGGCCCTACAATTGGCAGAAGGGAAGAAGATTAACATCTACACTGATAGCAGGTATGCCTTTGCTACTGCCCATATCCACGGGGCTATCTACCGGCAGCGGGGGCTACTGACCTCAGCAGGGAAGGAAATCAAAAATAAAGAAATTTTAAGCCTGTTAGAGGCCGTCCACCTTCCTAAGAAAGTGGCAATTATTCACTGTCCTGGACATCAGAAAGGAGGGTCCAGGGTTGCCGGAGGGAACCAAAGGGCTGACAGAGAAGCCAAGTGAGCGGCTCAGGGACTCAACATCTTATCCTTATCTGGGGAAAAACCGAGGTCTCACCCTGAGGATACGGTATACCCCTCTGTCAGGAACTTTGATTATTCAGAACCAGACCTTGAGAGAATGAACAGATTAGGGTTTCGCCTGGAGACTCCAGAGGGGATCCGGGAAACCTCAGAAGGAAAAAGAATCCTCCCTGAAAAACAGGCTATCATTTTCCTCAGACACTTTCATAAGCTAACTCACCTGGGCCCAAAACATTTAAAAACTATTGTCCAGTCTTCACCATATTATGTCATGAACCTAGGGGAACTCGCAGATACAACTGTAAAAGGATGCAAGCCTTGCCAGATGGTGAATGCCCAGCCCAGCAAGCTTCAGCAGGGCAAACGGCTCCGAGGAGACCGCCCTGGGAGTTACTGGGAGGTAGACTTTACTGAGGTAAAACCAGCCAGGTATGGATACAGATACTTATTGGTATTCATAGATACATTTTCAGGATGGGTTGAAGCCTTCCCTACTGAGAAAGAGACTGCTCAGGTGGTGGCCAAGACAATACTAGAAGATATCTTCCCGAGATTCGGGGTGCCCAAGGTAATCGGGTCGGACAACGGCCCTGCATTTGTTGCCCAGGTAAGTCAGGGACTGGCCAAAATCCTGGGGCTTGATTGGAAATTACATTGTGCTTATAGGCCCCAAAGCTCAGGACAGGTAGAAAGAATGAATAGAACTCTAAAAGAGGTCATGTCTAAATTATCCTTAGAGACTGGCATAACAGACTGGACAGTCCTCCTTCCCTTTGCTTTATTTCGGGTCCACAATACCCCTGGCTCCCTCAAGCTAACTCCTTTTGAAGTTCTTTATGGGACTCACCCTCCACTCATTACCATACAGCACCTTCCTTCCCCAGAATCTTACTCTTCTCAATCTCTGTACAGCAGATTAAAAGCCCTTGAGACTGTACAGAGGGAAGTGTGGAATCGATTGGCTGAGGCCTACAAGCCTGGAGACCTGCAAGTACCTCATCAGTTCCAGGTCGGGGACTCTGTGTACATTCGGCGCCACCATGCGGCCAGCTTGGAACCGAGGTGGAAAGGACCATACATAGTGCTGCTCATGACTCTGACTGCAGTAAAGGTCAATGGCATCGCCGCCTGGATCCTCGCTTCACATGTCAAGCCCGCGCCAACCACCAGACCCAGCGTGAAAAGTGGAAAAAAGGAACAACCCCCTCAAGCTCCGCATTCACCGTGTTCCTGCTCCTGTTGACGCACTTCCCACCGATAAGTAGTCCTAACCCTCATGCCCCCCAACGACTAACATGGCAGGTCCTCTCCCAGACTGAAGATGTAATAAGGAAGAATGCTGTTTTTACATAGATCACTCTAGTGTAATATATATCTAAAGACAGAAGTTCCATGATTAGAACTTGCCAAAAAACAAATGGGGGAATGTAAGAATGGAATTTTTTGAAGAAGCTGTCTGTTTTATCTCAACTCCCCAAGGTCCCCCGCCAGAGATGGGAACATAACCTTTATGACTAACCTAGGAAATAGCCCTGAGCAAAGAGTTAGCAATGCAAAACAGTGCTCTAACAGTCAAGAAACACAGGGTGGGAGATCGCCAGATGAGACTGTTGACTAAACTTAAGCCTTGTCATAAAACATGTTATCCCAGATCCCTTTGGAATTCCCTAGCGGCTTTGTTCCCCTCTTCCTCCTCCGTGTGTGATCCCCCCACTCCCCAATGTGTGGTTTTTGCCTTTATAAACTTGTAAGACTTGCTGTTCGGGGCTCAACTCCTCGGCTCCTGCGTGAGTTACGAGTTGAGCCCCAGCATGCTGGAATAAAGCCTCTTGCTGTTTGCATCAAGTGATGTCTCCTGCGGTTGATTGGGGTTGCCGTCAGTCCATGGGACAGAGTGAGGGTCTCCCTCTGGGGGTCTTTCAATTCAATTTCCCTGACACTATTCTTACGTTTCTCATTTTAAAATATAAAGTTCTGCAGAGACCAGCTGTGCTCTTCAGCCTTTAAAAAGTCGCTCAATGGCCGAAACCGGATTGGCTCCGTGGATAGAGCATTGGCCTGCAGACCAAAGTGTCCCAGGTTAGATTCTGGTCAAGGGCATGTACATTGGTTGGGGGCACATCACCAGTAGGGGGTGTACAAGAGGCACCTTATCGAGGATTCTCTCTCATAGATGTTTCTAACTCTCTGTCCCTCTCCCTTCCTCTCTGTAAGAAATCAATAAAATATATATTTTTTTAAAAAAATAAATAAAACTCACTCAGTGTGTGTATTAGTAGTAAGCCAATGTCTACGGGCTACCAATGTGTTCAGTTCTCCTAAATATTGTGGATTTTGAGGAGCTGTGCTTTTGGGGACACACTGAAAGGTAACTGAAGACTGCAAAGATAGGTCATGGCTGAAGGAGAGAGTGAAGCGAGGTGGGGTGGGCTGTGCAGTAGAGATTCAACTCTGAGGAAGACAGTGCTGGAGAACATGAGGCAGATCATGGTGAGAAAAACTGAGCTTCTTTGTTCGGCGAAAGGGACACCTTCTCGCCCATCAGACGGGCTTCCAGATGCTGGCTCTGTGGATGGGTTGAATGAGCTTCCTGCTCCTCTGCTTAGTTTTCTAAGATGTGTCCCTTTCCAGATGGAAGAGAGAAAAGCAAGTCTATTTGGAAGAGCATCCAGGAGCTTGGAATTAGAATTCCTGGACCACTGGGACACGCACCAAGCTGGTTTTCCCCAGAAAAGGAGGTTCTTCAGGCGGGGAGTGAAGGCGCACAGATGCATGTTTTCTTTGCGGACTCTTTTGCTGCTTTAGGTCGTTTGGATAACATTGCATGATTGACTGCCTTTCACCCACAGTATGTGGAAAATTTCTTAAGAACTCAACACTGCCTACTGCAGATGGACGTGCTGCTCACCTGTTTCTATCTGCCTCTCCCTCTCCCAACATTCCTTCTTCCCTCCTTCCCTCCCTCTCTAAACATCTTTAAAGCAAAGAAACAAATGAAAGCCCGCTCTCCTGGTGCTCAGAGTGGGCCAGGAAGGACCATGTGCGTGTGTTGCAGACTCCTCCCCGTGCAAGGCAACCAATGGGTGTCTCTCACACATGGGCGCGTCCCTCCTCTCCCTCTCCTCTTCCCTCTGTGCGCTCTCTAGAAGAGAGAGAAATCACTGGAAAAATATCCTCCAGTGAGAATTAACCTCTCTTTGTCTCTGTCTCCATATATAAAAGTCCATGTGTGTGCGTTTGTGTGCCTGTGCACATGTGTATGCCTGCATGCGTGTGTGCGCGTGCATGTGTGTGCGTGTGTGTGCCATCTCATGTGAGTGTCACTTAGGTGCATGTGGGGTGTGCTCACACCTTCAGCGCTAATAAACACAGGACAGAGCAGGGCGGGCTGTGGCCACACCGCTCCCTCCTCCCTGTCCCTCCTCCCGCGGAGGCACCACCAGCCCCTAGGAGTGGCCCCTGCAGACCCCTGGGGGAAGGGGGGGGTTGTCTCCTGAGCACTTTTCCGCCCAGGGGCCAGGAAGGGGCTCTGGAACCAGAGTCACTGCTTTCTCTTCAGACCGACCCATGTAGACCCGACCCGGACCCCAACTCAGCCTTCTCGCTGCCAGGGTCGCCCAGGCGACTGTGGGCTGGGCAGAAAGGCAGGAGCCACAGCGCTGGCTTCTGGGCGCTAACAGGAGTGCGGGAGACACCTGCCCAACCCCAGCCGCCTGCCTGGCACTGTGGCAGCCGCTCCCACTGCTCCCTAATCACCAGGTCTGGATGCAGCCTGCCCTGGGGCACCTATAGCCTGTGATGGGGCCCACCCGGAGCGTGACTTCCTCTCCCGCCCTGTCTGCCCCCACCCCCCGCGGCCCCGCCTCCCCAACCGCTGACCTCCACTAGGGGACCCCGGACCCAGGACAGGACGTGGCCGAGGAGCCAAGGACGAACTGCGGGCCGCGTCCCGGTCGCAGGGGGAGGAATGGCGGGTCCCAGGAGGGACAGTCGGGCGGCCTGGGACGCGCAAAGGCGGATGTGCATCCCCCAGCAACGCTGTGGGGCTGAGTCCTGGGCCGTCCCTCCGCCACCCCCTCCGGGAAGGCTTCCTGGGTCGCCCTGCGCCCCACAGCGCCTCCTCGCATCCCAGGGGCTGGGTCCCCAGAGGCGGGGTCCCCGGAGCTGCGTGCGCGGAGCCGTCTTCACGGACGCGCAGGGGCCGGGCCTGCACGGGGCGATCGCGAGCCCCAGAGGCGCGGTCCCGGGGGCGAGAGCAGGAACCCCTCCACGGGGGCGGGGGGTCCGCACAGAGGCGCCTCCTCAGCAGGTCGACCCGCGCCTGTGCACTGCCCTCGCTGCAGCCTCCCAGCTGGAGGCCTGTGGGAGGGGGCGCAGCTGGAGACACCCCTGCCTCCGCCCTCCCCTCCGCCCTCCCCTTGGGCACCCGCCCCGGCCCCTCAGGAAGGCCGCCAGCTGGGGCTCCTGGGAAGCACCCCTCTTTCTGAGGGAGAGGGGGCTGCACCCCGCTGAGCACAGTTTCCAGTGAGAAAAGCAGCCGCCCTGCCCAACGCCCCTTAGGACAGAGGGCGAGGCCCAGGGCCTCCCGCACAGCCCGGACGCGGGGGATCCTGCGAAAGGGGCGCCGATGGGGCCAGACCCCGGATGCTCAGGCTCAGGAGGGAGCATGTCCATGGTGGGGACACACACCCCTTAGAGAGGAAACCAGCACACAAACCTCCACTTTACAGTTTGGGGGCGGGGCCCGGGGGCGGGGCCAGGGGGTGACCGTGCGGTCTGCTGCCCCCTGGCGGCGCCCAGAAGTGCGGGCACAGCAGCCGCGTCCCTCCCGCGGGGGCGTCTGCACAGGAGACTCGCCACAGGGCGGCCACTCAGGTGCCGCTTTAAAGGCCCAGGAGCTCCGAGGGGCGGGGGTTCCCCCTCAGCTAACGGGGCTACCACACTCAGGCTGCCCAGGACGCGAGGGGCTTTAGGAGGCAGAGGGCACAGGGGTCTGAGGCCCCAGGTCCACGGGGTGTCAGGGCCTCGGGGCCCAGCTCCCCCTCCTCACCGCGCAGCCTCCCTGGGGCAGAAGGACACCAGGGGTGGGGACCGGGACCCCAAAGGGAAGAGGAGCCCCTGCGCCGCCCGCAGGCCAGAGCTGAGGCCCCGCAGCAGCATCCACCCCCGGGGGCCCCGCACCCCCTCCTGGGAGGGCCCCGCGGGTCAGGGAAGGAGGGAGCCGCCCCAGCACCAGGCCGGGCTCCTGGGCGGCGGGTCCCGCTCTGGGGCCTGAAGGGGCGAAAGTGCCACCCCCTGTGCTGCGCTCAGGTCAGCAGGTGTGAGGGCCCCCCTCCAGTCACCCGACCTCAGGACCAGGCCTCTGGGGGGGAGGACGCCGGGCAAACCGCAGGCTCCAGGGATGGCCGCCACCTCCGGGGGACCCGTCCTCAAGGCCAGGCCTTCGGGGTGGGGGACGCCGGGCGGGGCCGCGAATGGAACCCGGGCCGCTCTGCGCTGGGGACGCGGCGGGGGAAGCTGGAGGAGCTGCGGAGCCAGCACAGGCCCGGCCTGTAGCGCAGCCCTGCGGTGAGGGGAGGGTCCCGGGGGCGGACGCACCCAGACCAGAGCAAGCTGTGCGCCTGGAGCCAGGTGCCCGCCCAGCCTCCCTGGCCTCCCTGGAGCTCAAAGCCAAGGTCACCTGCAGCTGAGCTGCCAGCAGCCGGGGTTGGGGGTGGGGTGGGGGGGGTGTGTGTGTGGGGCTCCGCGCCTGAAGGTGACCGGGGACCCCTCTGCGCCCCGCTGCAGCTCAGGCCCCAGGGGCCCGCCTGGGGCGGCGGCCCGTTCCCTCCGCGGGGAGCCCGCAGCCTGGACCTGCCCGGCCCGCGTCCTGCTCGCGTTGCGGGGCGGATCCCGGGCTCAGCCTCGCAGCCAATGCAGGGGCCGCCTCCCGGAGGGTGCGGGGAAGGGGACACGGAGCAGAAGGTCCCGAATAAACTGGGGACACAGCCTTCACCCTGGGTCTCAGCAGGAGCTGTGGAGATGCAGGGGGGGCAGCGCAGCGCTCCCTGCGGGCCGGGCCTGGGCAGCAGGAGGCACCGCTGCCCCAGAGCGCACAGGGCCAAGCTGGCTGGTTGTGGACCTCAAACTGGGGCCGCCTGCGGGTCCCTCAGGCCCAGGCCCCGGGGCGTCCCTATTCGCATGGGAGCCCGTGGAGGACGCAGGCACATCGCCCTGTCACGGGTGCCCGTGTTCCCGCCTCCCGCTCACCACGCCGGGTCTTGGCCACCTCTCTGGGCTATGGCTGCCTGCCTGTCCCATGGGGCTGCCCTGAGGGTGGAGCCGGGAAGGCCCCTCCCCTACGCCTCCCCTGCCCGACCTGCCTCAGAGGAATGGGGGCACAGTGGCTAGGGGCTAGGAGGGGGAGCGCGCACTCCCTGAGTGTGCACGTGTGTGTGTGTGTGTGTGTGTAAAAAAAGAGAGAGAGAGAGAGCGCGCGAGGGTCTGGAAGGTCCGGAAGGTCTTGGGCAGAGGTAGGAAAGGTGGTTCCGCTGCCAGCTGCTCCTGGGGAAAGTCGTGGTGCTTCCCCACGGGGTTGCTTCCCACCCTGGCAACCGGCTGCCTCCCTTGCCCAGGTCCCAGAGAAGATGACAGAGTAGCTGGATCTCTCGGGACAGGACTCTGATGGGGATAGTGAGGAGGTGGTCCTAACCCCGGCAGAGCTCACTGAAAGGCTGGAGCAGGCTGGGATGAATGGAAAGTTTGCCCCTGACCTTCTGGAAAGCAAGCCTGAAATGGTAGAATGTGTCATGGAACAGCGAGACCACATGGAAGAAAATCTCAGGAGAGTGAAGAAGGGGGACCCGAAGATTAGTATCCATCAAATGGAGATGGAGAGGATCCGCTATGTCCTTAGCAGCTACTTGCGGTGTCGGTTCATGAAGATAGAGAAGTTTTTCCCTCATGTCCTTGAAAAGGAGAAAACACGCCACCAGGAGGAGCCTTCCAGCCTTTCTCTGGAAGAGCTTGCCTTTGCCAATGAGCACATGGCAAACACAGAGACCTATCTAAAGAATGTAGCCTTAAAGCATATGCCTCCTAACTTACAGAAAGTGGACATCTTAAGGTCACTTCCCAAACCGGATCTAGATTCATATGTATTTCTGAGAGTGAAAGAAAGACAAGAAAACATCCTGGTAGAACCAGAAACAGGTGACCAGAGGGACTATGTGATTGACTTGGAGGAAGGCTCCCAGCACTTGATCCAATATAAAACCACTGCACCTCTGGTTGCTTCTGGAGCTGTACAGCTCATTCAAAACCAAAGATAAATAAGAAAGAAGACATGTTACCTTAGAGGAAATACTTAGAAGCCACACACATCGCTCTGTGCCTAAGGACAACAGGCTTTTCTCAGCAGTGCTGTGAGTCACTTGGGCATTGAGAAGGCACTCGGGCAGGGTTCCTAACTTGCCAGGTACCCTAACTTCCTGAGGGTTTGTCTAGAATCAGCAGGTGGGGCCATTGCTCTGCTCAATCTGCTGAGCAAGAACATGACTCACTTTGTGCACCTTTCCCTTTGTAGTTATGTTTTTTGTTTATAAATTTACTGTAGAAATATGAGGGTTTTTTTCTTTAATATGTTTTTATTGATCTCCAAATCCCAACAGAGAAGACCATTGGTCTCATGTTCCAGGTGTCTGGCACCAGCCACAGCATCTGCCCTCACCTGGTACCGCCTGGCCCATCTCATCACAGAACTGTCCCAATCACCACGGAGGACAGAACCCAACTCACCCAATGGTCTGAAGGACACAACACGGGTGAGCCAGGCTCTCGAGAAGTCGCACGATTCCTTCATCGCCCAACTTGTTCCCAAGCATATTGATTTTCTTCAGAGTTCTGCTGCTGACAAGGACGGAGGCGAGGGACACGCAGCAGCCATCGGTTAGCATGCACTCCTCCAGCCTGTGAGGAGAGAGGCACCCGGGAGGGAGCGCCAGTCCTTGGGGGCCTGGTAGGCCGAGCATGTGGGTATGTATGGGTGTCCCATACACCTCCCTCCCAAGTTGTGCACTAGAGAATGTCATTGCGTAGAGCATCATTCTGAAGAGCAGATCCACCCCTCCTGGTTCTCACGTCCCCACAGCCATTGAACGTATCCCCCTCAGCTCTTCCCAGGCTTACACGGGAGCGCCCCTCCCCGCCCAGCGACCTGGGACCTACCCTATGTTCTCCAGATTGCAGTTTGGATGTCTCATAGCCCCACACAGCAGCTCCATCCCCGCATCACCGATATTGTTGCTCCCAAGCTCCAGGCTCTTCAGGTTGGGATTATCTTTCAGGACATAGACCATGTACTCACAGCCCTTGTCCGTGAAAAAGCAGCCGGATATCCTGCAGAGAGGGAAGGAGCTGGAGTCATGGCCACCCGTCCCAAAAGGGTCTCAGAGCATGACCTGGTAGTGAATGTCCTTGAACCACCACTAGATGGCTATCAGGAGAGGGCAGTTGGGAGGGACCAGGCCTGCAAAGGAGGGCAGTTGAGAGGGACGAGGCCTGCAAGGGAGTGCAGTTGGGGGTGATAAAGTCTTCAGGGGAGAGCAGTTAGGAGTGACCAGGCTGGCAGAGGGCGGCATTTGGGCGCAAACAGACTAACAGGGGAGCAGGTAGCCATCAATCAGGCTGGCATAGGAGTGGTTAGGGGGTGAGCAAGCTGGCAGGCAGAAGCAGATAGGGGCAATAAGGAAGGCAGGCAGGCGAGCTGTTGTGAACCAGCAGTCCTGAATTGTGAGAGGGATGTCCGACTGCCCATTTAGGTCCGACCCTGATGGGTAGTTGGACATCCTTTGAGGGGTCCCAGTTTGGAGACAACTCCACCCTCGTGCACTAATTTTGTGCATCGGGCCTCTACTGATTTCATAATCAGGGAAACTGAGACAGATCACTGTAAGCATTTTGTATATATTCTCATTGATTTCAGAGAGGAAGGGAGAGGGAGAGAGGAAGATAGAAACATCGATGATGAGAATCATGGATTTGCTTCCTCCTTCACACCCCCTCTTGGAGGATCAAGCCCGCTACCCATTTATGGGCCATGACTGGGAATCGAACCGTGATCTCCTGGTTCATATATTGATCCTCAACCATTGAGCCATGCCAGCTGGGCTGTCAAGTGTTTTTGTCTGATGACTCAGATAATAAAAATTTTTTTTAAAAAAAAACTTCCAGTGGCTATTCAATATTTTGTATCCATTTCTGGCGTACACATTGGCTAGACAATTACGTGATTGATGAAGCGATCAGATGCCATTTCCATTTTGTGTTTCTGTGGTGTTAGACTTGAGCTCCAAGGAATTGTTTCTGGCAATCTCTTTGGATGCTCATTCCTCTCCCTTCCCTACTCACGTTCACAGCCAACATCATCGCCTGGCCGTTGTTGGCTCAGTGGCCATAGGCTCATCCCATGAAGCCAAGGTGGACGGTTCCATTCCCAGTCATGGGCATGTACCTGAGCTGCAGGCTCCATGCCTGGCATGGGCTGGCGGCAACCCATCGATGTGTCTCTCTCTCATCAATCTCCCTCTGTGCCTCTGTCTCTCTCTCCCCTGTCCTCCTTCCCTCCCTTCTAATCTGTAAATAGTAACAACAACAACAACAACAAGAACAACGAATCCTCAGGTAGGAGCCACAACAGTAAAAGAAAACAACTCCCATCCCCAAACCCTTTCCAGGGAGCCACGCGGCTGTCCCAAGAAGACACGGCGGTGGTGTGAGGACTTACTCCAGCTCCCGCACGGAGCAGGTGGGGAACACCAGGGCCATCATCAGCATCAGCACTCCCCTATCTCGTATGTTATTCACGCTCACATCCAGGTGCTTCAAGGTTAAGGTGAGGACCAGACTTTTCGCGATTAAGCTTATGGAACGTAACGAGAGAGATAACAGTAGAGCAACCTGCGGGCAATCAAAAAAAGGAGGAGGATGCCGAAACCCATGTGGCCCAGTAGAGAGAGCGTTGTCCTGTGGCCATCAGGGTCCCACGTTCGATTCTGGTCAAGGGCATGTACCTTGGTTGCGGGCACATCCCCATTGGCGGGTGTGCAAGAGGCAGCTGATCCATGTTTCTCTCTCATCAATGTTTCTAGCTTTATATTCCTTTCTGTAAAAACTCAATAAAATATATTTTAAAAAAAAAACAGGAGAAGGAGAAGGAAGAAGAGAAAGAGGAAGAGGAGAAGGAGAAGGAGGAAGAGGAGGAGGAAGAAAATAAAGAGGAGGAGGTGCAGGAGAAGGAGAAGTATGAGGAGGAGGAGGATGATGATGAGAAGGAGGAAGATAACACAGGTCAACCACCTGAGATATTCTATTATTAGACATGGTGATCGTATAGGACTCTGAGCACATGGAAAGACCATTAGAATATATACCTTATCATTGTTTGTTAATCCTCACCTGAGGATATTTTTTCATTGATTTTTTATTTATTTATTTTTTCAGTATTTAAAGTATTACAGCCCTAACTGCTTTGGCTCAGTGGATACAGCATTGGCCTGAGGACTGAAGGGTCCCGGGTTTGATTCCGGTCAAGACAATGCACCTTGGTTGTGGGCACATCCCCAGTTGGGGTTATGCAGAAGGCAGGTGATCAATGTTTCTTAACTCTGTATCCCACTCCCTTCCTCTCTGTAAAAATTCAATAGGATACATTTTTTAAAAATAAAGTATTACAAATAATAGTACAGATGTCTCCTTTTTTCTCCCATTGACCTCACCCCAGCCTCTCCTACCCCTGGCACATGCCCTCCCCCCACTCCCACCCAGTGTCCATGTCCATTGGTTATGTGTACATGCGTACATACAAGTCCTTCGACTTTCTTAAAGAGTGACACTGGAAGGGAGAGGGAGAGAGAGAAAGGCACAAATCGGTTGCCTTCTGCACACGTTCCTATTGGGGCCTGGGATCAAACTTATGACTCAAGTAAGTGCCCTTGACTGGGATTTGAATCCAAGACCCATCGGTGCCCAGGCCAGGACTCTAACCACTGAGTCACACCAGCTAGGGATGAAGGTCAACTGTAGAGTGCATTATTATGAGATGTGAATCCAATCTCAAATCTGTCAGGAAAAAAAAATATTAAAACAGTAAACAAATCATGAAGATGGCATTCTGAGGTGACATTATAAAACCTGTTGGGAATGTCAGTATCGAGCCAATAACTTCTGGCCCCTTTTTGAACAGGAGTAACATTAACTAATACTGGCATTAATTATTTACTGGGTTCCTCAGGGACCAGAAAGATCCTAGAATAATGAAACTCCAAAGACAATGAATGTGTATTTTGAGGCTTGGAGTTAGAAAGAAGAACGTGTATTATCCTTTTTCCTTAAATCTCTGAGCAAGACCATTAAGTCTAAATTACAGAGCTAGGCCGAAACCGGTTTGGCTCAGTGAATAGAGCATAAGCCTGAGGACTGAAGGGTCCTGGGTTTGATTCTGGTCAAGGGCATGTACGTTGGTTGTAGGCACATCCCCAGTAGTGGGTGTGCAAAAGGCAGCTGATCGATGATTCTCTCTCATCGATGTTTCTAACTCTCTATTCCTCTCTCTTCCTCCCTTTAAAAAAAAAAATCAATAAACAGCAACCTTGACCTAGGAGGGACCATGCTTTATCCAACAGGAACTACCAGGCCAGCCTCTGCCACACCCACCAGGGTGCTTGGACCACATGATCAGACATCCATCCTCCAGGCTGCATGTGTCCATGGTGAGACCACATAAGACGACTCACACCAGCGACTCAAGCACGCAGTTCGGATGGTACAGAGCATCACAGAAGATTTTCAGCCCATCCATGCTCAGGGCGTTTTTGGACAAGGTCGGCTTCTTCAGTGTCTTGCTGCTGAGGAGGAGGGAGGCGAGGTGTCTATAGGCGCTGACTTCCAAGTTGCACTTCGTTAAGCTGCAGGAGGGAAATGCACATGGGTGGGGTGAGGTGCTCTGGCTTTCCAAGCCATCTCTCATCTCTTTCCAGAGGGACCAGCTCCAATCGAGGGAGGGGCCACCTGCTAAACATGACCCACAAGCATCCTTCTTCGCGTCTCTGTCTTGCCCCACACTGTTCTCCAAGTTCAAATTCGGGCCAAGTTTGGAGATGGAGTAGGCAGTTCTTTCCCAGACTTTGACCCCCACCCCAATGCCTCTTCCCTGTGTTTCAGAATTCTAACTTGGGTATCAAAACATTCAGTGTAGCCCTAACCGGTTTGGCTCAGTGGATAGAGCGTGGGCCCATAGACTGAAGGCTCCCCGGTTCAATTCTGGTCAAGGGCACATCCCCAGTAGGTGTGCAGGAGGCAGCTGATCAATGTTTTTCTCTAATCGGTGTTTCTAACTCTCTACCCATCTCCCTTCTCTCTGTGAAAAATTAGTAAAATATATATTTAAAAAAAAAAAGACATTCAGCCATTCAGCGTACCATCACATTTTCGGGGATGTCTGATTCCCTTCCCCCTGACATAAGCTGTGCTGTGTTATTGTGCAATTGGTTCTTGACTAACTGCCTGACTTTGTCTAACATTCTCCTCATCGACCACACGATGCCATCTTCCCTCTCTGCACTGTGACATTGGTGGGAGAGAAATAAACCGTGAGCCAAAAACCTTCTGGGCAGAAACCGGTGTTGCTCAGTGGATAGAGCGTCTGTCTGCAGAATGAAGGGTCCCAGGTTCCATTCCGGTCAAGGGCATGTACCTTGGTTGCAAGCACATCCCCAGTGGGGGGTGTGCAGGAGGCAGCTGGTCAATGTTTCTCTCTCATTGATGTTTCTAGCTCTCTTTACCTCTCCCTTCCTCTCTGTAAAAAATCAATGAGATATTTAAAAACAAACAAACAAACAAATTGCCCCCCCCCAGAACACCCAGCCCCCCCAACCTTACAACCTGCCCCCGGGTTATAGTAGAGTGTTGGCCCTGCCTGAAACAAATCAGTTTCACTAAAAGAGAGATGTTGACAGGAAGCCAGGAAGGCTGGTCCACAACCTTAACTGTTCTAATCACTCACCTTTAGTGGAGACATGGTTAGCTAAGGCAGCCTCCACCTTGTTTGTCGCATGTTTGTTATTTCCTGCCTAAGGGCTACATGTAAATTCCTGTGTATCCTGCCTAAGATGTCTTCTCCAAAGCCTCACTAAAAGGGATGGCAGGGCCAGAGCAGGGAGTAGTTCTCCCACTAGAGTTGGACTACTGCCTGGCCCCCCCTTATCGCCCAATTGAATTTCTTCAAGTCTCTCTTTTCATTTGTGTGTGGCCCTTCTCCAGAACCCGAACCCTGAATTGAAACCCTTTCCACGCGGGATGTGAAAGAGATTCCTATATGACCCCAACACCGAAGGGTCTCAGGTTCTATTCCTGTCAACGGTGACTACCATAGCATATTATGTTTTTATTATTATAGAAATCCCATGGACAAAGACAATACGATGGTGAAGGCCTGGAGCAGGGGGTGGGGACAGGCTAGAAGGGGTCGATGGAAGGGACAAGGGATACATGTAATACTTCCAACAATATTTTTTTTTTAAGGAAATTTTAAAGATCCGCACCTGTTATTCCTGTTTCCCAAAGGACTGAGGTAACACCTACTTGAATGTCCAAAGGTGACAGTCGGGATGGCTCAGGGCCTTACACAAAACCCTGTCGGCGGTGTCATCCAGGTCGGTGTTACAGAGCTCTAGTTCCTGGAGGGACTCCCTGGTGTGGAATAACGTGCAGATGTCTCTCCAGTGGGCGAGGCTCTTCATTATTCTACGAGGAGAAAAGAATGCAATTCTCCGGAGATTTAGAAGACAAGGCATTCACTAAGACATCTGTTTACCAACCCAGACATAGAGCCTGGCAGGAGGAAACAAAAAATGGCCACATGGAAAACAACAACATCCGGCATGGCCATGGCATACTCAGCCCCATGCTGGGTGCCATGTACCGAGCCAGCTCAGCCCGGTTTGCTGAGCCTGAGAGGGGGCGGTGAAAGATGGAGAAAAGGCAGACAGTAGAAGAAAAAAGCTGGGTCCAGGTGGGACACCCTTCCCTCTGATGGAGAACAAGTAACAGAGCCACAGACTACAAGCCGTGTCTTGATTTTACAGCCAGATTCCACAGGGCAAAGAAAGGGCGTGGTCAAGATGTTTATAACATTCTCTGGACTTCAATCCTACTCAATTACTTGTACCTGAACTCCATCAACTCACGTCACTCAGGCCACATGATTGGACTATAGGTTCAAGCTTACAACTACAGCTGTTGGCTCTAATTGTGCTGGGAGGGTCTGCCCTCCAGGCTGGGACTTGCATGAGGCCAGTTCAAGCCTCAGCCCTGTCATTAGTCTGAGGCTTGAAGCTTTCCAAATGCTGTGGCTTTTTCCACACATCCAGACCCAGGAAAGAAATCGGGGAGTCTGTAGACAGGCAAGGGTCAATGTCCTGAGTGCAGTGCTTTGAGAGTCATGATGTTCACTATTAAGAAACGCCAGTGATTGTTTAATGTGTTTTTATTGATTTGAGAGAGAGACAGGCAGACAGAAAGAAGAAACATCAAATGGCTGAGACATGCATGCCCCCTTCTGGAGATCAAGGCCACATCCCAGGCCATGATCCAACCAATTGAGCCACACTGGCCAGGGCCCGCCCTCTATTTTTTGAAACATATTTTTTTTATTGATTTCAGAGAGGAAGGGAGAGGGGTAGAGAGACAGAAACATCAAGGATGAGAGAGAATAACTGACCGGCTGCCTCCTGCATGCCCCACACTGGGGATCAAGCCTGTAACCCAAGGATGTGCCTTGACCGGGAATCAAACTGTGACCTGGTTCATAGATCAATGCTCAACCCTGGCTGGGCACCCATCTTCCTTTATATCTAAGCCAACCCTCACCTGAACTAATGCAGTAGCCTTAGTGCCCTTATCCCTAAGTCGATTCTCACCACAGCAACAGTCTCATTCTTCTTGTTTTCCCACCTTTTCTGGCTAAAGCCAGTTATTACTTTGACCTATAGCACCCTGTAATATCATCCCCCATTATCTCTCTAAACTGATTTCCCACTATTCTCCCCCTTAGTACTACCTCCACACACACACACACACACACACACTGACTTCATTTCACACCATCCTCCTTATTCTTTTTTAAACATATATTTTTTTTTGCCCTAACTGGTTTGGCTCAATGGATGGAGCATCATCCTGTGGACTCAAGTGTTCTTGTTAGATTCCGTCAAGGGCATGTACCTTGGTTGGAGGCACATCCCCAGTGGTGGGGTGCTGGAGGCAGCTGGTCGATGTTTCTCTCTCATTGATGTTTCTAGCTCTCTCTCCCTCTCCCTTCCTCTCTGTAAAAGATCAAAAAATATATTTTTTTAAAAATAAATAAATATAAGCAGACTAACACTAATGAAAGTTCTCTTTTAAAAAAACAACAATGAACCGTACAAGGAACGCATTGAAGACTCACCTAGGCGTGGGTTGCTCCTTGGACTTGTTTTCGAAAACGTTCTGGACCGTCAGCTTGAGCTTCCGCAGATGCCGGCACTGCCCGAGGCAGTAGGACGAGACCATCAAGTCCCGGTGGTTTCTCACGTAGAAGGCTGCTTCCAGGAAGGCGTCCATGGACTGCCGCACGTACCCCTGCTCCTGGTTCTCAAAGAGGCAGTGGAACAGGGGGCTGTGGTGCCCGAGGGCCTTGGGGTTCTCCCCGAAATGCCTCATCTCCGAGAGCAGGTGCTGCCCGACGTGGTCCGTCCGGAGGCTGCAGCTGAGGGCCTCCTCGAAAGTCTGCCTCCTCTCCTCGTTCAGGAGGCCGAACAAGGACGCCAGGATGGCGCCAAAATCATCACCCAGCTCCCGCTTGCCCCGGCACTGTCCCCTGGCCGTCACCGAGGGCAGCCCGTGCTCCTGCAGTGGCAGCAGGAATGCCACAGCGGCACAGAACTCCTGGATCTTCGTGTGCACGAACCGGTAGTGGCCCTTGGGGTGGCTGCTGGGCCAGAGGACCTCCAGGCCCAGCAGCATGGCGATGTCCGCCTGGCTGAACCCCACGCTGCCCAGGTCCTCCTCGGTGAAGTGCAGCGTGTGATGGAGCAACCCCTCCAGGGCCAGCGAGCAGAGGCTCTGCAGGGGGACCCGGGGGCGCCCATCGGCCAGGGAGATGAGCATTTCCGCCAGGAAGTGGGTGTAGATGTCGGTGAGCGTCTGGCACGCACGCTTGAGGTCGGCCCCCCGTCCATTAGCCTCTGGATGGCCATGCAGGCGACCCAGCAGAGCACGGGCACCTGGCACAGGTGCAGGAAGAGCTCGCTCCTCTGCACCAGCTGGAAGGCGGCCTCGGCCTGTGAGTTGTCCCGGAAGAACAGGCTGAAGTACTTGAGCCTCTTCTCCCGGGAAAAGGACAGGGTCATGAGTGGGTCCGTCTTCTTCATGAGGTCCCAGGTGACCGACTGGCCAGGGGGCCGGGATGCGATGAGGAAGCCGCAGCCCGGGGCCAGCTTCCTGGTCAGTAGGCTGGCCATCAGCTGCCACCAGGCGTGGGCGCACAGAGCTTTCTTGCTGATGCGGAATTCGAGGTCCAGGTCGTCCAGGTCCTCGAGGACGAACAGGAGCTTCTGGGGCTCGGCCAGGATGTCGGCCACGGGGGCCCGGCCCTCGGGCCAGTCCCGGGACACCAGCTCGGCCAGGCTGCCCGAGGCCAGCTGGTTGACGGCGTGCGAGGGCAGGTGGATCACGTAGGAGAAGACATCGGCCCAGAGGTTGCCGCTGGCCCACGCGTGCAGCGCCCCCCTCAGGACCATGGTCTTCCCGGCAGCCTGTCTACCGATCAGGAACACGTTCAGGGCCTTGGACGCCTCCGGGCTCACGTGACGGAAGACAAAGTCGAACTTGCCGATGAGCTCCCGGGTCATGTCTTGGCAGGAGGCGTCGTGGATACGGTTGCTCAGGCATTGGTTCCCGCGGAGCTTTTCCTTTAGGAGCGTCTTGTGGGCTTCCTTGTTCCCTACGTGGGTGGGTACCGGGCAGAGGAAGAGGCGGGACAGAGATGAGACTTCAAGGTAGACACACAAGCACACACAGAAAGAGCACACAGAACACAAGTTTCGCCCTGACTGGCGTGGTTTTGTGGATAGAGCATCGGCTTGGGGACTGAAGGTTCCAGAGTTCCTTTTCCAGTCAAGGGCACATGCCGGGATGGTGAGCTCCATCCCCAGCAGGGGGCGTGCAGGAGGCAGCTGATGTATAGTTCTCCCTCATCATGGATGTTTCCATCTCTCTCTCTCCTTCTCCCTTCCTCTCTGAAATCATTAAAAACATATATTTTTCTAAAAAATCAATAAAATATATATTTTTAAAATAGTTGTGTGTTGTTTTTTGTTTTGTTTGTTTTTGTGTCCCCCCCCGACACGCACACACACACACACACACACACACACACAGAGGAAAGGAGTGAGGGGAGAGAGATAAAAACATCAATGAAGAGAGAAGCATCATCACTATCAACTGGCTGCTTCCTGTATGCCCTCTGCTGGCGATCAAGTGCTCAATGGATGGAGCATCAGCCTGTGACACTCAACCTCGGAGCTTCACCAGCCAGGCTCCAGACAGCACTTTGTTTGGGTAGGTCTAACCCTTCTGCCAGCTCCTTTCATGAAGTCAGTCAGCATGAGGGAAGAAAATATGGGTAGAATGGGAAAATCACGAGGCAGGACAAGAGCCACACCAAATTCCTCTGATGGCATGCAGGTCTGAAGACCGGCTCTTTGGGGGTAAGGGGATGGAGACGTCACTTGATCAAAAGGACCAATCTATGCGGTATCCTCTCACACCTGTCAGAATGGCTGCCATCAACAAAGCAACAAATGACAAGTGCTGGCGAGGATGCAGAGAAAAAGGAACCCTCGTGCACTGCTGGTGGGAATGCAGACTGGTGCAGCCACTGTGGAGAACAGTATGGCGTTTCCTCAAATAAATGTTATTTGACCCAGTGATCCCACTACTAGGAATATATACCAAGAAACTAGAAACCCCAATCAGAAAGGATATATGCACCCCTATGTTCATAGAAGCACAATTCACCATAGCTAGGATTTGGGAACAGCCTAAGTGCCCATCAGCAGATGAGTAGATCAAAAATCCGATGGTTCATCTACAGAATAGAATACTATTCTGCCATCAAAAAGAAGGAATTCTTACCATGGGCAGCAACCTGGATGGAATTAAAGAACATTATGCTGAGTGAAATAAGCCAGTCAGTGAAAGAAAAACACCACATGACCTCACTCATTTGTGGATAATAAGAAACATTATACATGGATGAACAAAAAGATAGATACAAGGACAGTAAAGCAACAAGCAGACTGTCAAATTACAGCGGGGAGGTTTGGGAGGTATGGGGGAGATAAGGGATCAACCGAAGGACTTGTGTGCATGCATAGAAGTATGACCAATGAACGCAATACTCTGGGGAGGGAGGGCATGTATGGGAGTTGGGGGGGGGGAAGAGAATTGGTAAGATATGTACACATATAATACCTTAAAAAAAAAATGAAAAAAAAACCCCAAAAAACTGACCACACTTCCTAAACACTGTCCCCTCCATCCCCAACCCACGACTCACGGTTCCGCCTGGCGTCGATGGTCTCGCAGAGGTCTCTCCGCGGGATCTTGTGGAAGATGCTGTACAGCAGATTCCAGAGGTGCTGGACCTCGTACAACATCGTCAGCTGGTTGGCCAGCTCCGGCTTCTCTTCGCTGAGCTCCAGCCTGGGGATGGCCGGGAGGCCCATCCCCGCGCACTCCTGGCCCAGCAGGTTCCGCAGACTGTGGCACTCCTTCCTGCTGAGCTTCTCCAGGTACCACAGCAGGTCAGAGTCGGGGGGGCAGGAGGGGGTGTCGGACTCTGCCATCGTGTGTCTCTAGCGAGAACTTGAGGACCAGAGGATACAGGATGTAGAGAACCAAGAGGGAGCCAGAGAGTCATTCCACAGGGGCAGCTGCTCTTTCGAATTGGACTCAGTAGAAAACAAAACAAAACAAACACCAAAAAAGAACAACAACAACTACCACAAAAGATGAAACAAAAAGCATTGTGGCCTAATATGAGGTCCTTTATAATTGATTTTTTTTTTACAGAGAGGAAGGGAGAGAGAATTAGAAACATCAATGAGAGAGAAACATCGATCAGCTGCCTCTTGCACATCCCCACTAGGGATGTGCCTGCTACCAAGGTACATACCCGTGACCGGAATTGACCCTGGGACCTTTCAGTCCACAGGCCGACACTCTATCCACTGAGCCACACTGGTTTCGGCCCATACCACCATCTTTGTCTGGGCTTCCTTCTTGGGGCTCGGACCACCTTTGGTTTCCCATGGAGAAGGCGACCTTGAATCTAGGCAGGGTCCCAACTCAATGAAGGATGTGGCTGATGACCCCCCAGCTGACCCTCCCAGCCCCTGGGACCTGACCTCCTTTCTCCAGCACCTGAGGAGTTCTCTTTTTAAAAAATAATTTATTGACTTTACAGAGAGGAAGGGAGAGGGATAGAGAGTCAGAAACATCCATGAGAGAGAAACATCGACCAGCTGCCTCTTGCACAACCCCCACTGGGGATGTGCCCCGTCAGTCTGCAGGTCGACGCTCTACCCACTGAGCCAAACTGGTTAGGGTTATATTGCCTATTTCTTAATCTTTGATTTCAGAGAGGAAGGGAGGAGGAGAGGAAGAGAGAGAAACATCAATGACGAGAGAGACTGCTTCCTGCATACCCCCTACTGGGGATATACCCGCAACCAAGGTACATGCCCTTGACCTGAATCAAACATGGGACCCTTTAGTCCTCAGGCCAACGCTCTATCCACTGAGCCAAGCCAGTCAGGACCTGAGGAGTTCTTATAATCCCAGCTAAGCCCTGGCTGGCATGGCTAAGTATTTGACACATCAGCCCCAAATAGAGGGGTCTCAGGTTCAATCCCCAGTCAAGAGCACATACCTGGGTGACAGGCTCTATCCCAGGCCTACAGTTTGGGTGGGTGCAGGAGGCAACCAATCAATGTGTCTCTCACATTGATGTCTCTCTCTCATCTCTACCTCCCTCCCTCCCTCACTCCCACTCTCTCTAGATATCATTGGGGGGAAATATCCTCAGGTGAGGACTAAAAAGTAAAACCTGTTAAAACTAACGAAGTGGAGACGAACTCATGGATACACAGAGCTGTCAGAGGTGAGGCTGATTAAAAGGGTGAAGGCACTTAAAGAAAGAGAGAGAGAGAGAGAGAGAGAGAGAGAGAGAGAGAGAGAGAGAGAGAGAGAGAGGAGAGAGAAAGAGATAGCGAGATGAGAGAAAGAGAGAGAGAGAAAAGATAGAAAGAAAGAGGAATGAAGAACTCTGGAGAGCTTCAGCGATGTTCAGGAAAGGGCTTGTAAAATCCAAAGAAGCCAGTTGGCAAGGAAGGGGACTCACCAACCTGACCCCACGTCTGGTCTGGTCACGGGGCCAGTTCCTCAGCCTCACAAGCCAGAGGGAGACGAGGAAAGCTGCGCACACTCAGCGCTTCCATTTCCCTTTTTATTGGCTGAGGAGGTTCTGGATGACCCGGCCCACCGGGGAGGGAACCATAGCTTCACCTGGGCTTAGTGCTCACCTGTCCCTCCAGCTTCTTCTTTCCCTTTCCTTCCACTCCCTTCCCCCTCCTTCTCCGGATCCGCTGACCCCACGGTGGTCCACACCCACGTGGAGACGCTGGAGCTTTGGGGGCGTCTTGCTGAGACCCCTCCACATCATGGATCTGGGCTGTGCCAGAGGGAAAGAACCTCAGGGAACCATCCACACCATCAACCCTGTGATAGAAAGACTCTGGTCGGGCCACAGCGGGATCTGATGAGGAGCCTGCTGAACGGGGCCTGAGGGAGGATGGGAGTGAACGTGATCAGGAGGCACAGGCCTCACACAGGTGATGGGTATCCTGAAGGCACTCCTCAGCCCAAACCCATGCACCTGGAACCTTCAAAGATTCAGATTGTCGGAGCATCATCCCCATACGCCAAGGTTGCAAGTTCCCTCCCTGGTCAGGGCACAGAGAAGATTCAACCAAAGGAAACCGGTTTGGCTCAGTGGATAGAGCATTGACCTGAGCACTGAAAGGTCCCAGGTTCAATTCCAGTCAAGGGCATTTGCCTTGGTTGCGGGCTCATCCCCAGTAGGGAGTGTGCAGGAGGCAGCTGATCGATGCTTCTCTCTCATCAATGTTTCTAACTCTCTATCCCTCTCCCTTCCTCTCTGTACAAAATCAATAAAACATATTTCTTTATAAACAGAGAAGGAAGGAAGGGCGTGAGTTAGACAGAGTCCCTTCTCTACCTGCCAGGCTGAATAAAGCTGAATTTGTCGAGGAATCCCAGGAGCTCTTGGCGGCCGAGGAGGAGATAGACCCCTGCTTGACCATCACCCCTCAGTGACGGGACAGGCCCGGGACCGGAGGGGCCGGCGTGGGCGTGTGAGCAACCTCGACTTTCAGACTCAACAGCGGCTTCCAGGGATAAGTATCAGAGCGCTCCCCACCCACGCACACACACACTCACACAAACACACTCACACACACACTCATACACACACACACACACACACACACTCACACACACTCACACACATACATACACATGCACACATTCACATATACACACATGCACACACACACACACACACATACACGCACACACACGTGTACCTGCTCTGTGCCCAGGAACGGCAGGTTAATGACCCCGGCTCTCCGCCTCTCCCGGGACCCTGTCCAGACGTGTTTTATAGACTGTGTGTGAATGTGGGTTTTGTTTGCTTTGTGACTCTGTGGCCAGCCATGGGGAGGTAATGGCTCCCTCCCCTTTCATAAGAACCTGTTCAACCCTCAATAAAGTTTTCTATCTTAAAACAGGTTGTAAAACCCTTTAAATTTTCTATTTTTCTATTTATTGATTTCAGGGAGAGTGGCATCTCCGCTGGCAGGAAGGACGGCATCTCCCCTGCCAGTCCCCACCGGACGTCTGGCCCTCACCGACTCCTGGACAGACCCCTCCCAGCAGGCAGAGGGCCTGGCTTCCTGTGTCCACGAGTCTTTGCCGGCGGCCGGGGGGCTGCGCCCTGGGCCGCCCCTCCATCCGGGTGGCTGACCTGGGCTCTGCTCCGGCTACTGGGCGGGTCCGGGGCTCTCGCTCTGGGAGCTGGAGGCTGGGCCCTTCCTGCCCCCGCCCCGTGGCCCTGGGCTGGGGCAGGGACCTCTGCAGACCAGCCAGTCTTGGGCCATGGGCTGCGGGCAGCCAGGCCGCGGCCAGCTGGCTGTCCGACACCTTCCAGCACTTCCTGCCTGGGAAGCAGTAGGCGGCCCCTGCGGGGAGAGGGGGCGCTGAGCTCCTCAGTGCTGGGGTGTGGGAGCACGGGCATACAGACATTGGGGCAGGAGGAGAGCGGGGTAGGGGGAGGCGGGGCAGCGGAGCAGCAGGGCAGTGGGGCAGGGGGAGGTGGGGCAGCGGGGCAGGGGGAGGCAGGGCAGCGGGGCAGCGGGGCAGCGGGGCAGGGGGAGGCTGGGCAGCGGGGCAGCTGGGCAGGGGGAAAGCAGGGCAGCGGGGCAGGGGGAGGCGGGACAGCGGGGCAGGGGCTGGGAAAGGCAGGACGGCCACAGACCAGGCCCTTCAGCCCCGGGTGCAGCCCTACAGGCCCCAGGACACTCCTGGGGCGTGGCCACAGGGGGATGGATGGATGGATGGATGGATGGATGGATGGATGGATGGATGGATGAGATGCCCTGGTTTTCCACGGGACACGATGCCGCCGGGTCCGGTAGAGACAAGGGGACAGGACAGGCACTGGCCGGCCACGCTGCAGGGGTGGGGGCCCCGGAAGGTCAGCAGCCCCCCAGACACCTCCCCTCCTCTCTCTCTTGCCCCCGGCTCACCCTCAGACCAGCACAGGGCGCTGTCCAGCAGGGGACGCCCCTCCCCGGGGTCTGCGGGCCGGGGAGGCCGGGGTCCATGCGCTTCCGCGAGATCTGATGCTAGCGCCAGTACAGCTGGTCCTTAAAGAAAGAAGTCCTGCCCAAACCGGTGTGACTCTGCGGATAGAGCCTGTGGATTGAAGGGTCCCTGGTTGATTCTGGTCAAGGGCATGTACCTTGGTTGCGGGCACATCCGCGGTAGGAGGTGTGCAGGAGGTGGCTGATCGATGTTTCTCTCTCATAGATGTTTCTAATTCTCTATCCCTCTCCCTTCCTCCCTGTAAAATATCAAGAAAATGTATATTAAAAAAATCAAAAGGAAGAAAGAAAGAAAAGAAAGAAAGAAAGAAAGAAAGAAAGAAAGAAAAGAAAGAAAGAAGTCTTGTCCCTGCGGGCCCAGGAGAAGTCCGAGCCGGGTGGAGGAATCTCTCCTCCAGTGCGTGTCCTTGAACACCCAGCATCTGCCTCCTGGGGAGAGAGACAGTGGGGGGCTCAGCCCGTGAAGGCAGGGCTCCCACCCTGGTGTCTCCCCCGGCACCCGTCCCCGTGACCTCGCCCTCCCCCAACTCCCCCATTCCCACCTCCACCCCCACCTGCAGCCCCGGAGCTCACGGACGCTTCCTGAGCACCTACCAGGGGCCCACACAGCTGCTCTGGGCCTCACCCCGACCCTGCCTGGCACCTGTCTGTGCCGGGCACAGGGTCCTCCGGCCTGAAGGCAGCCAGGGCGCTGGCTCCGGGGAAGCAGCCATGGACGGGCCGCGTCCCCACCCTGAGACGCCCGCCCACCCGCCCACTGTCTCCTCTGCTCTGGGCTTCTGTGAAATGGGATGGGAGCCGCTTAGGGCAGAGACCACACAGTGCAGGACACGGGCTAGGAGGTGTGGGCACAACCTGGACGGCTGCTCAGGCAGGGAGGAGGGCAGGAACGCAAGGCTTAGGGTCCGACCACGCTCCTGGGGAGAAGAGAAGCAGCACGTTCGGAATGGGCTGCTGGACAGAGCCCCGGAGAAGGTTTCCACAGAAAAAGGGCAGAGAGCTTGGTAAAAGGCTCAGCATCCGTAGGGAGGGGAAAAAAAGATATTTTAAAATAACAATAACTCTAGCCCTGGATGGGTAGCTCAGTCGGTGAAAGCGTCATCCCAATACGCCAAGATTGTGGGTTCAATCCCTCATCAGGGCATACACAGGAATCAACCAATGAGTGCATGAATGAGTGAACAACACATCGATGTTTCTCTCTCCCTCTCCTCTCTCTCTTCCTCTCTCTCTTTCTCTCTTTCTCTTTCTCTCTCTCTCTCTCTCTCTCTCTCTCTCTCTCTCGCTCTCGCTCTCGCTCTCTCTCTCCCATCTCAGGATTGGATGGAAGAAAGTGAAGGGCACTTATCCATAACCTACAGACACAGACAACTGTCCAGTGATGGCCAGAAGAAAGGGGGCGGGGACTGGATGGAAGTGGGAAAAGGGTTGTGGTGGGAAATGGAGACATCTGTAATAGTGACAACAATAAATATAAAGTTAAAAATTAAATACTCTGCCCAGGACCAAACCAGAGACGGGCGGACTTGTATCACCACCATTTGTCCACCAATCAGATCTGAAATATCATGGCAGATATGTACACACAAGGAACTGTTTGACATTGAAATTGGGACTCAAAAGAACGGTTGGCCCAGAAAGGAACTCACTACACACTGACTCATTTGCCTCTCAGCATAACCATTATGGCTTGTCTCAGTTTCGGATCTTACAAGGGTATTTCTTGGATAACATGATCTCACTCATCTAGAGGAAATAATGAACAACATAAACTGATGGACAAAAACAGACCCAGAGAAAGAGAAGCAGTGATCAGACTCTCAAACCTCAGAGGGAAAGTAGGGGAGGGTGGGGGTAAGGGGAAGAGATCAACCAAAGCACTTGTGTGCATACATATGGGCCTGGCCAGTGGCCATGGACAAAAGGGTGGGAGGGGGAAGGTATATGTAGGAAGGGGTTTGAGATGGGAATGGGGGAATGAGGACAATTATGTAATAACATAATCAATAAAAAATAATAAGAAAATAAATAAAAGAGAAAAATCATGGAAAAATATCCAGTGAGAATTAACTGCTCGCTCTCTCTTCTCGATCTCTCTCTCTTCTCCTCTCTCTCTCTTCTTTCTCTCTCTCCCTCTCTCTCTCTCTCTCTCTCTCTCTCTCTCTCTCTCTCTCTCTCTCCCCATATAGAAAAGTTTGTGTGTGTGAGTGCCTGCGTGAGTGTGTAAGTGAATGTGTGTCATCTCATGTGAGTGTCACTAACTTGTATGTTGGGACGTGATCACACCTTTAGCCCCAATAAACATAGGACAGAGCAGGGCGATCCTCCCACCACTGTCAACCCTAGATCAGTCCCCTGCAAAACCTGGAAAAAGGGGTGGGTCTGCCAGTGAGCACTGGAGCCAGGTGCCCAGGAAGGGGCAGCAGAACCTGGGTCCCCGCCGCTACCACCACCCCTGGAGCCCCTGCCTTCCCCTCAGCTCCGCCCAGAACTCGACCCCAACTCTGACTGAGGGACTGGAGTGGCAGAGATGACATCAGGGGTCACCGGGTGCGGGGGCACAGGCCCAACCTCAGCCGTGGGCGAGGCGGAGTCAGAACCAGGTCCGCCGTGGCTCCAAGCTCATCTCCAAAGGGCTCCCGCCTTGGCCCCGCTGCCACCGCCCAGCTGTTCAAGGGGCTCAGGGTCTGGGGGAACCCCGCACTCCCCCCCCCCCCACAAGATATGGCCAAGGAACTGACTGCGGGCCTCGTCCCTGCCTTGGCAGGGAGGGACTGTCGGGTCCCAGGAGGCATGGTCGGCCGGGGACCCACAAAGGCGGCTGCGCGACCCCAGGAATGCTGTGAGGCTGAGTCCTGGGCGGGTCCCTCTGCTGCCCCCTCTGGCAAGCTTCCTGGGTCGAGGAGTTCAGAGGCGGAGTCCAGGGAGCTGTGTGTGCAGGGCCGTCTCCACAGACGAGCTGGAGCTTGGCCTGCACAGGGCGATTGCGAGCCCCAGAGGCGTGGTCCAGGGACCGAGAGGAAGAACCCCTCCATGTAGGGCGGGTTGTCCACACACAGGCACCTCCTCAACAGGTCGCCCCACGTCTGTACACTGCCCTAGCTGCAGCCTCCCAGCTGGAGGCATGTCCAAGGGGAAGAAGCTGGAGACACCTCTGCCTCTGCCCTCCCCTATGCCCCGTCCTGTGGGCACCCATCCTGGCCCCTCAGCAAGGCAGTCAGTCTGGCTCCTGGGGAGCACCCCTCTTTCTGAGGGAGAGGGGGCTGCACCACGCTGAGCACAGCTTGCAGTAAGAAAAGCAGCGACACTGACCACTGCCCCATCCATCTATCCATCCACCCATCCATCCATCCATCCATCTATCCACCCATCCATACATCCACCCATGCAGCCATTCATCCATCCACCCATCCATCCATCCATCCATCCATCCATCCATCGTCGCATAATTCCATCAATCCATCCACCCACCCATCCATCCATTCATCCATTCAACCATCCATCCATTCACCCATCCAACCATCCACCCATCCCTCAATCCTACCACCTGTCCATCCATCCATCTACCCATCCATTCACCCATCCACCCATCCATCCATCCACCCATCCATGCATCCACCCATTCACCCATTCATCCATCCACCCATCCATCCATCCATCGTCGCATCATTCCATCAATCCATCCATCCACTCATCCATCCATTCATCCATCCACCCATCCATACATCCACACAACCATCCATCCATCCACCTGTCCATCCATTCATTCATTCAGCCATCGATTCATGCATCCAACCATCCATCCATCCATCCATCCATCCATCCATATATCCATCCACCCATCTATCCATCCACCTATTAACCCATCCATCTATCCATTCTTCCATCCATCTATGCATCCATACACCAATCCACACATCCATCCTTTTATCCATTCATCCATCCTTCCATCTACCTATCCATCCATATATCCATCATTCCATACATCCATCCACCTTTGCATCTATCCACCCATCCATCCGTCCATGTATCCATCCATCCATCCATCCATCCTTCCATTCACCCATCCAACCATCCATTCTACCATCCATCCATCCACCCATCCATCCACTTATCCATGAATCTACTCATCCATCCATCTATCCACCCATCCATCCATCCATCAATTCACCCATCCAACTATCCAACCATCCATCCAAACATCCAACCATTCATTCATCCATCCATCCATGCATCCATCCATGCATTCATCACCCATCCATCCATTCATCCATCCACACATCCATCCATCTATCCATCCACCCATTCATATATCCATTTATTCACCCATCCATCCATCCATCTATCCTTCCATTCACCCATCCAACCATCCATTCTACCACCCATCCATCCACCCATCCATCCATTTATCCCTGACTCTACTCATCCCTCCATCTATCCACCCATCCATCCATCCATCAATTCACCCATCCAACTATCCAATCATCCATCCAATCATCCAACCATCCATTCATCCATCCATCCATCCATGCATCCATCCATGCATTCAACACCCATCCATCCATTCATCCATCCACCCATCCATCCATCAATCCATCCACCCATTCATCCATTCATATATCCATTTATTCACCAATCAATCCATCCACCCATCCATTCATCCACCCATCCATCAATCCATCCACCCATCCATCCATCCACCCATCCATCCATCCAACACTAATATGTAGAGAGGCCTCTGTACAGGCTTCCTGTGGGCCTGCTGCTTGTGTAGTGAAGACAGACAGAACACCTTCTCTCCAACCGGCCAGTGTGCTCAGGAGTGAGGGTGACCCATGCACCAGGAGGCCCAGGTTCCATTCCCTATTAGGACACATGCCCTGGTGTGTCTGACTTGATCCTCAGTAGGGGGCCTCTAGGAGGCAACTGATCCATGCTTCTACCTCCCTCTCCCTCTTCCTCTCCCTCCCTCTCTCTCTAAAAGTCTTTAAAGCAAAGAAACAAATGAAAACCCGCTCTCTGGTGTGCAGAGTGGGACAGGAAGGACAGGGAGCAATGAGGACCTCACAGCAGGGTTGCACATGGCTGTCCTCCTTCAGCTGAGGTCGGGGACAAGCCACCCACAGGCCCTAGCCTGTCTTCTCCTCTTCTGTGGGCTGACTGCTCTCAGTGCCCCCTCTTCTGCTCTTGTGACAGGGGCTGGGGCGGGAGCATTGGAGGCCTCCCTAGACCAGAACATTCTAGAGGGTCCCAGAAGGGGCTGCAGCTGGGCCCCTGGCTCCTGGGCTGGCTTGAGTGCCAGTTCTCCCCAATGGAATGGGAGCAGGAACTGGCAGAGCTGGGTGAACCATCCCACAGAGATGGCACTGGGGCCCGGGGCACCGGAAACCTCTTGGTTTGTTCACCAGAGTCTCCCCAAAAACTCACTGGACAGGGGGTGAAGGAGATGGGAAAAGTGGCCTTTCCAGATGAAATAAGTTCCAGACATTGTAAACCAGGAAGAGCGAGTTTGGTGGTGGTGGGGGGGAGCAGTGGGAGCCCCTTTGGAAGTGCTAACTGGTCCCAGCAGGGAGTGGAGGAGGCAAAGGATATGCAGGATCTGGGATGGACCAGGTGGCAGAATGACTGCAGAGTGAGGAGGAGAAAGGTGCCTCTGCTGGCTGCATGCACCTCCTGCCCATGGGGATGGCCTGAGGCAAAAGGAGATGAGCTCCTTGCCTGGGGGGACACCAGAGCCCTGAGAGGAAAGAAGCATCAGAATGCCTTTGCCTCCCCTGGGCCCACAGTGCAGGGAGCTGGTGGAGGAGCGGCCACAGGAGAGAGCAGGGAGTGAGCTCAGGCTGGCTCTGGCCCTGAGTGCAGACACATTCCAGCTCCTCTGCCAGAGCCTCCGCGGAGGGCCCATGTCTTGTGTCCATGAGACACCACAGAGCAGCTCTGTGGCTTCTGTTACTTTATGACACAGGCCACCTCACAGCGCTCCCGAGAAACCTGTCTGACTGTAAGTGCTCTTCCCGGGGGCACGGGTCTTAATCAATGTGGAGGGGGGTTTGATTGTCTGTTTTGTACATTGATGAGTGAGATCTCACCTATGAAATATATTATTGGATCATGGTTCCTGAAGGGGATTGGTGTGAGTGTGTGTGTGTGTGTGTGTATGTCTTTCACTACTTGTGAGTGTGTGTCTTTTAGAATTTGGCTCTTTAAAGATTTGGAGAGAATATGTGATATAGTTCAAAGGCACTCCGTTTTTCTTTTGAAAGAATATATTTTATTGATTTTTTTTTACAAGAGGAAGGGAGAGACATAGAGAGAAACATGGATGAGAGAATCATTGATCAGTTGCCTCTGGCACACCCCCCACTGGGGATGTGCCAGCAACCAAGGTACATGCCTTTGATCATAATCAAACCTGGACTTCTCAGTGTGCAGGCCAATGCTCTATCCACTGAGCTAAACTGGTTTAGGCAGTTTTTCTGATTTATATGCTAATTATCTGGCCTAAGTAAAATAAATAAAAATATGTCTGAAGGTAAAAAAAAAATAAATAAATAAAATAAAAATGAAGAGAAGCTGGGAGCTGGGGGTAAGGCCCTGAGGGCGGTGTCAGGCCTGAGGAGGAGGCGCTGAGCCAGGCAGGGGGGAGAGCAGACCTCCCAGGTCACCCTGTGTTCCCAGCCCTGCTCTGAGTGGGGCACCCAGCTGGGCGGGAGGGGGGGATGGCTCTTTAGAGAGAGGGCGGGGGAGAGAGAGACTGAGGGCCTTCTGCCCCTGATGGGGTGGGGCCTGCTCCTGGGGAGCCTGTCTGGAGCCTGCGCACTGAGGGCGGAGGAGGGGCTGCCCCACCATCTGACCCCCACCTGGGGCGCGGTGACAGCGCGGATGGTCAGAGCGCCCTGGGGACGGTCCCCTGACACAGAGGCTGCTGCCCTGGCCGGCCGCTCAGCGCCCAGAGCGCCGCCCTCGCCACAGTGTCCTGGGCGCTGTCCTGGGCCAGGGCCGCTGGGCGCACACCCCTCCACATGGGAGGCAGCAGTCCCAGCCTCTCCATTCTGGGGCTCCCCCTTTCCCTCCTCCTTCCTCTCTGGGGCCTCTTCCTCTCTCCCTCTGCCCTCTCCCCCCCATCCCCTCCTTCTCGCTGGCCCCCCCTCCTCCGTCCTTCTCCCTGGCCCCTCCTCCTCCCTCTGTCCTTCATTCTGGCATTCTCTGTAAGGAAGAAAGAAATCACTGGAAAAACATGGACCAGTGAGAATTAACAAGAGCAAATCTAGCCGAGACCAGTTTGGCTCAGTGGATAGAGCGTTGGCATGCGGACTGAAAGGTCCCAGGTTCGATTCCGGTCAAAGGGCATGTACCTTGGTTGTGGGCACATCACCAGTGGGGGATGTGCAAGAGGCAGCTGATCTCTCATCGATGTTTCTAAATCTCTATCCTTCTCTCTTCCTCTCTGAAAAAAATCAATAAAACATATTTTAAAAAATAAAAAAAATAAAAAATAAAAAACAAGAGCAAATCTAAACACAGTGTGTGTGTGTATGTGCACGCGTGTGTGTGCAAGTGTCTGCTTGTGTGTGCGTGTGGGTGCCTGTATGATCCCATGTTTGCGTGAATGTGTGTGAGTGCATATTCATGTGTGTTTGTGTTCATGCCTGTATGCAAGCATGCATGTGTGTGGGTGCCTGTGAGTGTTAGTGTGTGTATCATCTCATGTGTCACTTAGGTGCATGTGGGGAGTAGTCACAACTTTAGCGCCAATAAACACAGCCAGGACAGGGTAGGGCAGGTTGCAGCCACACCACTCCCTCCTCCCGTCACTCCTCCCGCGGGGGCACCACCAGCCCCGAGGACCCGCTGCTGCAGAGGCAGAGGGGAGGCGGAGGGGTGGTAAGGGTGTGTGTGGGGGCTACCTCTCCAGTTCCTGCGACTGAGGCCCAGGAAAGTGCAGTGGAACCGGGGTCCCATTCTGTCCCGGCCTCGGGATGGTCAGGCGGCCGGGGACCCCCAAAGGCGGCTGCGCGTCCCCCAGCAATGATGCGGGGCTGAGTCCCTCCGCCGCCCCCTCCGGGAAGGCTTCCTGGGTTGGCCTGCGTGCCATGGCGCCTCCTCGAGCCCAGGCGCCGGGTCCCCAGAGGCGGGTGTGCTGAGCTGCGTGCGCGGGGCAGTCTCCTTGGACGCGCAGGGGCCGGGCCTGCACAGGTTGATCGCGAGCCCCAGAGGCGCGTCGGGGGACCGAGAGCAGGAACCCCTCCACGGGGGCGGGGCGTCCGCACACGGGCGCCTCCTCAGCAGATCGCCCCGCGCCTGTGCGCTGCCCGCTGCCCGCGCTGCAGCCTCCCAGCTGGAGGCCTGTGGGAGGGGGCACAGCTGGAGACACCCCTGCCTCCTTCCTCCCCTCTGCCCCGTCCCGTGGGCACCCGCCCCGGCCCCTCAGCAGGGCCGCCAGCTTTGGCTCCTGGGGGGCACCCCTCTTTCTGAGGGAGAGGGGGCTGCACCCCGCTGAGCACAGTTTCCAGGGAGAAAAGCAGCCGCCCTGCCCAACGCCCCTGAGGACAGAGGATGAGGCCCAGGGCCTCCCGCACAGCCCGGGACGCGGGGGATCCCGCGAAAGGGGCGCCGATGGGGCCAGGCCCCGGATGCTCACGCTCAGGAGGGAGCATGTCCATGGTGGGACACACACCCCTTAGAGAGGAAACCAGCACACAAACCCCCACTTTACAGCCTGGGGGCGGGGCCCGGGGGCGGGGTCAGGAGATGACCGTGCGGTCTGCTGCCCCCTGGCGGCGCCCAGAAGTGCGGGCGCAGCAGCCCTGTCCCTCCCGCTGGTGCTTCTGCCCAGGAGCCCCCCAAAAGGGCGGCTACTCAGGTGCCGCTTTAAAGGCCCAGGAGCTCCGTGGGGCGGGGCTTCTCCCTCAGCTAACGGGGCTCCCACACTCAGGCTGCCCAGCAGGCGAGGGGCTGCAGGAGGCAGAGGGCACAGGGGTCCTAGGCCCCAGGTCCACGGGGTGTCAGGGCCTCGGGGCCCAGCTCCCCCTCCTCACCGCGCAGCCTCCCTGGGGCAGAAGGAAACCAGGGGTGGGGACCGGGACCCCAAAGGGAAGAGGAGCTCTTGCGCCGCCCGCAGGCCTGAGCTGAGGCCCCGCAGCAGCATCCACCCCCGGGGGCCCCGCACCCCCTCCTGGGAGGGCCCCACGGGTCAGGGAAGGAGGGAGCCGCCCCAGCACCAGGCCGGGCTCCTGGGCGGAGGGTCCTGCTCTGGGGCCCGAAGGGGCGACAGCACCACCCCCTGTGCTGCGCTCAGGTCAGCAGGTGTGAGGGCCACCCCCTCTGGTGACCGGTCCTCATGGCCAGGCCTCTGGGGGGGACCTCGGGCGGGGCCGCGGGCGCCGGGGATGGAACCCGGGCCACGGGCTGGCCCTGGACGGAGCCTGACCATGAGGGCTCCACAGACGGACCGCTCTGCGCTGGGGACTAGGTGGGGAAGGCAGACAAGCTGCAGAGCCCGCACAGACCCCGCCCGGAGCGCAGCCCTGCGGGGAGGGTCCGGGGGCGGACGCACCCAGACGGGAGCGAGCTGTGCATGAGGAGCCTGGTGCCCGCCCTGGGCCGCCCCGGCCGCTGGAGAGGAGGCTCCGGAGCGCCGCCCCCGCCCAGCCTCCCTGGAGCTCAAGGCCAAGGTCACCTGCAGCTGAGCTGGGAGCGGCCTCGGGGCTGCGGGGCGAGCGGACCCGGCCACAGGGAGGCCCGGCCCCTGAGGCCCTGCGGACCCGCGGGCGGCGGCTGCGCTGGGGCTCGTGGGGCTCTGGCTGCGTGGGGGGCTGAGGGCAGCCGCGGGGCAGGAGGGTGCGGCAGAGGCACCCGAGCCTCAGGCTGCTTGCATGGCATCCGCGCCTGAAGGTGACCGGAGACCCCTCCGCGCCTCGCTGCAGCTCAGGCCCCAGAAGCCAGCCTGGGGCGGCGGCCTGTTCCCTCCGCGGGGAGCCTGCAGCCTGGACCTGCGAGCCGGATCCCGGGCTCTGCCTCACAGCCAATGCAGGGGCCGCGTCCCAGAGAGTGCGGGAAGGGGGACACGGAGCAGAAGGGCCCGAATAAACCGGGGACTCAGCCTCGCCCCTCACCCCCACCCCCACCCCCACCCCCAGTCTCAGCAGCAGCAGCACAGATGCAGGGGGAGCCGCGAATTGTCCCCTGCGGGCCGGGCCTGGACAGCAGGAGGCAGCCGCCGCCCCAGAGCGCAGAGGGCCCTGCTGGCTGGTTGCTGACCTCAAACTGGGGCCTCAGGCGGGTCCCCCAGGCCTTGGCCCCGGGGCGTCCCTATTCGCTTGGGAGCCCGTGGAGGACGCGGGTCCATCGCCCTGGCACGGGTGCCCGTGTTCCCGCCTCCAGCTCACCTGCCCCGCCTCTGCCCCTCAGGACTGTGTCCCCCTGCCAGTCCCATGGGGCTGCCCTGAGCGGGGAGCAGGGAAGGCCCTGAGCCTGCCCCTCCCCTTCTGGGCCTGCCTCAGGGGAATGGGAGCACAGTGGCTAGGGGTTAGGGGAGGGAGTGAGCACTCCGATTGTGCACGGGTGTGTGTGTGTGTGTGTGTGTGTATGTGACAGAGAGAGAGGGAGAGTTCAAATGTCCGGATGGTCTCGGGCAGACGTAGGAAAGGTGGTTCTGCTGCCAGCTGCTCCTGGGGAAAGTCGGGGTGCTTCCCCAGGCGCTTCCCACTCTGGCCTCCGGCTGCCCCCTGTGCCAAGGTACCAGAGAAGATGACAGAGTAGCTGGATCTCCCGGGACAGGACTCTGATGGGGATAATGAGGAGGTGGTACTAACCCTGGCAGAGCTCATTGAAAGGCTGGAGCAGGCTGGGATGAAATGAAAAGTTTGCCCCTGACCTTCTGGAAAGCAAACCTGAAAGGGTAGAATGTGTCATGGAACAGCGAGACCACAAGGAAGAAAATCTCAGGAGAGCGAATAAGGGGGACCTGAAGATTAGTATCCATCGAATGGAGAAGGAGAGGATCCGCTATGTACTTAGCAGCTACTTGCGGTGTCAGCTCATGAAGATAGAGAAGTTTTTCCCTCATGTCCTTGAAAAGGAGAAAACACGCCACCAGGAGGAGCCTTCCAGCCTTTCTCCGGAAGAGCTTGCCTTTGCCAAAGAGTACATGGCAAACACAGAGACCTATCTAAAGAATGTAGCCTTAAAGCATATGCCTCCTAACTTACAGAAAGTGGACATCTTAAGGTCACTTCCCAAACCGGATCTAGATTCATATGTATTTCTGAGAGTGAAAGAAAGACAAGAAAACATCCTGGTAGAACCAGAAACAGGTGACCAGAGGGACTATGTGATTGACTTGGAGGAAGGCTCCCAGCACTTGATCCGATATAAAACCACTGCACCTCTGGTTGCTTCTGGAGCTGTACAGCTCATTCAAAACCAAAGATAAATAAGAAAGAAGACATGGAACCTTAGAGGAAATACTTAGAAGTCACACACATCGCTCTGTGCCTAGGGACAACAGGCTTTTCTCAGCAGTGCTGTGAGTCACTTGGGCATTGAGAAGGCACTCGGGCAGGGTTCCTAACTTGCCAGGTACCCTAACTTCCTGAGGGTTTGTCTAGAATCAGCAGGTGGGGCCATTGCTCTGCTCAATCTGCTGAGCAAGAACATGACTCAGTTTGTGCACCTTTCCCTTTGTAGTTATGTTTGTTTATAAATTTACTGTAGAAATATGAGGGTTTTTTTTCTTTAATATATTTTTATTGATCTCAAAGAGAAAGGCAAAGGGAGATAGAAACATCAGTGATGAGAGAATCATCGATTGACTGCCTCCTGCACACCACAGACTGGGCATCAAGCCAGCAACCTGGGCATGTGCCCTGACCAGGAACTGAACCATGACCTCTAGAGGGCTTATAGGTTGATGCTCAACCACTGAGCCATGCCAGCCAGACCCTTTGTGGTGTTCTTTGAACTAAGGAAAGTGAGGCAAAGGTAATTCATAAAGAGACATCACTGCCTGTGATTTGGGTACTGTAGTTAGTGCTGACCTGGTGGTGGCAGGAGAATTCATTTAGTCTTCTTAGTGGAAAGAGTGTAAATAGATTAAAGAAAACAGCTGTGACCTTCTTCTCTGATGTGTCTAAATTGTACAAACCTTTGGAACCTCTAACATTGGACATCAAACCGATTTCTGTCTCGCTTAAGTGAGAGTCACAACGAAGCCAATAAATCATTAAGTTTCAGTTTTGTGGCAGAAGGAGCCTGGGGACAGTTCTCGGCTTGTAGTCTAATGCAGTATGCTCTCCCTGCTGCTGACCTGCAGCCTTCCCGGAACCTCAGCAGCTTCGCCAAGCCAGCCTCCGGGCCGTCTGGTCAGTCTTGGCCAAGGCTCTGATAGCAGAATGGCATTAACCTGTTAACTGATCGGGACCTATAAATACTTCAAAGGTAAACAATATCAGGAACTGGTAGGACGTAGGAATACGTCCTGGAAATATATGTTGCGCCCTGAGAGGGACGGTATATATTTTTTGTAATCTTTATAATTGTTTGTAAAATTTATAATTTTTTAATTAGATGTTTCCATTTTTTTGTTGGTATTCTTTTCTATTTTTTTGTAATTTTGTATTTTCCTTTGTGCTTTATATATAAATAAATGAAAAAAATATCATTTATTTTAATTAAGTATAAATAAAAAAATAATAATATGAAATTACGTCCTCCAGGTGTGACATACTGACACATCCTAGTGAAAGACTATGCGCCCATTACAGGTTGCGTAACTAAAAAGGGAACTCTCCGGTTAACAGGTTAATATCCTATATTGTGAGCAGGTAGCAGATTGTCTTTTTTAAGCTTCATTTTACCAGGAGAAACAGATTAAATTTATAGGAATGAAGACTATCACCCTGATGCCTGAAGAAGGGATGTGAACAGTGAATGAATTGTCTTCCCTTGAAACACGATAAAAAGCAGTCTGCATTCCGGTCTTTTCTTGCTTAATGAAAAGCAGGCGGTTGTTATTTACGTGATATAGGCTGTTAGAGTAATCAATGTAATATTGCTATGATTTCCAAGAGAAATTGCCTGGTTGAAGCAGGAAGGTTTCATTAATAAAAGCATTTTAGCCCTGCGGGCAGCTCAAAAGTTGGAGCGTCATCCCGTATACCAAAAGATTGTAATTCTGCTTCCTGGTCAAGGAGCATATCTCACTAGTTTGTGGGCCGCATACATGGTCAGGGTGCATATGGGAGGCAACCTATCCATGTTTCTCTCTCCTTTCATCTCTGAAAATCAATGAAAACATATCCTCCAGTGAGGATTGCAAATAAAGCATTTTATATTTGAGAGAGAGAGAGAGAGAGAGAGAGAGAGAGAGAGAGAGAAAGCCATGCAGAGATACCACCACTGCCCCCCACTCTATCCCTCCCAGACCTTGAGGACTGGGGTCAGGGATGGCACAGACAGAAGCTGATGACCGAGATGGGTGGGGGGGGGGAATGGCAGGAGGGGGTGTGCGGCCTCCTGGAGGGCGTGGTGGGGGAGCTGGAGGGCCTGGGCTGAGGGCAGCCTCGCCCTCAGGGCTGGCTGTTCACAGCTGTGCTCCCCCCTCATGGCCGCTCCAGCTTGCCTGTCAGGAGGGAGGGGCCGGGCGTCCGCTCAGGGGCTTTCCTGTGGGAACCAGCTCTTCGCAGGACCTGGCAGGAGGGGCGCACACGTCACCCGCGATGGCACTCACCCGCCTCCTTGGAGTCAGAGGAGGGCCTGGCGGTGAACGTGACAGCCTGGGGACGCCACTGCCCAGCGGGTGGGTCTGGTCTCAGGTGGAGAGCGGATGGCGGTGCCCAGCTGAGAGCCGGCAGGTCCCGCGTCAGGAGCAGGCCAGGGCACGCTGGGACAGGACCTGTGCGGGTAGCAGCGGGCCCGGGCGGTGCTGGCTGGGCCCGGGAGGCACCCATGGGGCCTGGGGAGAGCACTCTTCCCCTATGCACCTGGTGCAGTTCTGATGGGGGGAGCGGGGAGGGGGACGGTACTGGGGGGCCTGGCGCTGAGCCCTGGGATGAAGGTCCCGCGTCACGACCTATAAACTCCTGAGCCCAAGGGAAGCCCCCCCTCCCCCAAGGGAGCCTCGTTTTATGGGGGACCTGTCTCAAAGTCAGGAGCAAGGGGAGGGGGGCCGCGTCTCAGATGCCATGAGGGTAGGAGCCCAGAAGTGAGGGGTCCCCACACACCCCGGGAAGGGCTGCCCACGCGTCCCCTTCACACGGACACGCCCCGTGGGCCCCGCCTGTTCCCATCTTGTCATTGCTGGGGCCAAGGGACCTGACAACAGAGATCACGCAGGCGGCCAGGACCTCGCAGGGCCAGGGGGGCCTGCACAGCTGGTCCCGCAACTCCCCCTCTCTTTCCCCCTCCTTCCCACAGCCTCATCCAGGCAACCCTTTATTATTATTATTATCATTATTCCTCTTGATTTCAGGAGGAAGGGAGAGGGAGACATAGAAACACCCATGATGGGAGAGAGCCATGGCTAGGCTGCCTCCTGCACCACCCCCACCCCACCCCCCTCCTGTTGGGACTTGAGTCCCCTGCCGACCTGAGAATCGGGGGATGGGGCAAGGGTAGGTAGCCCTGCCTGCTCTCCCCCAGGAGTCAGGTCACTTGGGGACGTGGCAAGCAACAGTGTCCTTCGTTCTGATATGTGTGCAAAATTGGAATCTGTAAACATGTCCTTGAATTAACATAGCAGAGCACAGCTAGACGAAATATCCCAGGCAGCTATCTCCCTGTGTAGGTCTTAAGGAACTGGCATGTAGCCATCATGCCCTGAGAGAAGGCCATTTGGAGGAATGCCCAGCTTCAGGGTATAAAAGAGTTTGCGCCTTTAATAAACTTGCTGCTGCAGTGCCATCGAGCATTCCAGCCCTCCTGAACCCCCGCTGTTCTTGTCCTTTTCTTTTTTCTATTCTTTCTTTTTCTGAGCCACCTAGCCCGATCTTCAGGACCTGCAGTACCGGCTGGTTCCAGTAGGTGGCGCCCGAAACAGGGACCTGAAGAAAGGAGGAGAGGCCAGGGGGCCGCCGGTAAAAAAAAGTTGCCGGCCGGCAGAAGTGAAAGTAAGTGGAAAGCGGCGAATTGGTGAGTGAATTCGGGAGTAAAAGTGGGGCAGGCTTCTAGCTAGGATCTTTTTGTACAAGTGCTATATAGCATGCTAACTTCCCGCGGTGCCTGTGGAAAGCATGGGACAAAGTGAAAGTGCTCTTTAGAGGGAATGTTGAAGTCTATGTGATCACAAAATAATGTTGTTTAATGTTGAAATTAGAATCTTAGTATATGGATGGAATTTAAAATCTGTCATAAGTGGAACTCCACTGCTGAAACTGCCTCTGATGCGGATAAATTCAAAGGCAGCTAGGGAGGGCAGGGCTATCTGCTCTCCCACATTAAGATTACTTGCAATAAGACTATTTAATGCCTTGTTTAAATTATAAGAGAACTCGCAGGGTAATGCAAATCTTGGCCAAATTAGGTATTAGTTATTATTTCAGAAAGCCAAAAAGGAAGAAAAAAAAAATTGAGATCTGTCTATCTTTTAAGCATGCAAAGAAATTCAGCCAGATCTGTTGCTGATGCATCCCCTGAAGTAAGCAGGATATGGGGGAAAGGAGAGACATATATAGAAGCCTGCTCTCCTAGTATATTAAATTAAAAGTTTCCTTTCCCGCCATAAAAAAAGTTTTAAAAACTTAGAAATGCGTCTGGGATATCTGTGCAAGTGTAAAGAGAAAGCTAGTATAAGACTAAATGCGCGGACGTCCGATTTCGGATATTAGATAAGTCTTGAACTAGCCTTAACTCTTTACAGGGGCTACAGAAATGAAAAACCCAGAGCTGGTTCTTTTTCTTGAGAAAATCAGCGAAAAAGTCTTCTTGAAAGAAATTCAAGCTGATTCCAGCAACAAGATTTGCATTTCCATAATAAAGAGTAGTTTTCAAAATGCTAGTGAACCTTATTAAAAAGTTAACTTTTAAGGCCTTCAAGAAAATAAATAAATTTGTCTCTGTCATAGAATTTATCCAAAGTAAATACTTTAAAATAATTATAATTGATTCTAGAATCTCAAAGAGATTATTGAAATGTAAATAAATAATATATTAATTATAAAGATCTAAGTAGTCCAGGTAACTGGCTACATCCTTTGTTGAGGGAGGAAAGGGTAAAGGCCCTTCCCCCAGCACACAGTTAATATAGTGTCCTGCCAGTAGCCATCTTAAAGAATGTGATAATTTACAGTCCAATAAACAAAACCTAGTTTCCCAGAGCCACTGGCAAATAAAAATTAAAGTTTAAATTTGCCTCCTAAAAAACCTAGAGGACAGAATTGAATCTATTAATTGATTATGTCTTGTATTTTTCTTAGAAATATAAAGTGTTATTAATCTAAGAACTACTAAATATATTTAACTTGCCAGCTTTAAAAGTTCAAAGTACAAATTAAATTAGAAGAAATTATAGAGTTGTAGTGATTAAATACTTAAAGCATAAAAACTTATTTTTAAGAAAATAAAATGTTATATTTCCTCTAATAATTAGGAATTCAAAATAAGTTGCTTATTATTCATCTAATTATAAAGAGGATTAATTCTGTGATCTCCACCAAAAATTTTCCATGCAAAAACTAGTCTAAATATAATTGATATCTTAAAATAATAATAGATAATAATAACAGGCATTAAAATATTTGAATCATATATAGATATTTATTTGATGGTTTTTTCCATGTTAAAATTTCAAGGCCTTAACAGAGATGATTCTTGGAAAGCTCCAAGGGCCCGGAGTAATACAAGAAATTTATTCTCTCTTCTTATAGGAAAACTTTTTAAAACAGATCTAATATACTTGAAATTGCATGGAAAGCCTTATCAAATAAAAATTAATAGGTATATAGTAAATATTGTAAAATTTTTCGCCTGTAAGAAAGGCAAAAACAATATATTTCTTAAATATAGCCAAATTTTTCAACAGCAATAGAATTTCAAGAAAAACAAAAGCCATAATTTGGATCAGACCAATAAAGTATCAAACCGATAAGTTTTACTGAATAAATTTCTTTGCCATTATTTTTTAATTAAAAATACCTACTTAATTTACTTTATAAATTAGCTTTTACAATATAATCAATGTCATATAAATTAAGTTACATGAGAAGCCAATATTTTATAAATAATTGAATCCTAACTGTATATGGCTGCCTACATTTTAATTAAGCTAAAGGCAAGGCAGCATTTGTGTCTTATGAATTCAAAAGTAATTTGCTTTATTGTTAAAGTAAAGATACTTTACCATGATAGCAGTAAGCACCTGTACATTACTACAGGTTGCCCAAGACCAAGGGCAAGGAAGGTCGGTGTACACACCCTTCTACATAGAAGTCAAAACACTTAATATTTTATATTCTACCGGGAACCCTAGCTTAGGGGCTTGATTTATTTCTTACACAGGGAATAGTATTAACAACCACATTAAAAGAAATTTTTTATCTCAAGTATTAACCATTTTTACAGATAGATCCAGTTCTAAAAAGGCTAGATATACTACAGCAAAGGAGCCAAGATCCTTCAAACCTCTTATATTTCAGAAGAAATATAAGCTTTTATTTATACCTTAACAGATTTTACTACAGAGCCCATCAATCTATAATATTAGTACTTATATGGTAAGTATAGAATAAATTATTAAAACAGCTAATATAAGGCACATTAATTCAGCTTGTACGGACACCATTCAACAGCTATTTCAAGGCATACAAGGGATCCTACATTCCCGGTCTAGCCTCTGCTTTATTGGACATGTACGGGCCCACTCTAACCTTTCAGGGCCCCTAGCTGCTGGTAATCAAGCAGCTGACTTACATACCCAGGTTTGTGTTCTTCAGGCTCTAGATAATGTCGAGCAAGCCAAACGATCCCACTCTATCCATCATCAATCAGCTAGAGCCCTCCGATGGCAATTTAAGATTCCCCGAGAAACTACACGACAAATAGTAAAGACGTGCACGCGATACCCCCAAATACTTCCCGTACCGCATTACGGGGTTAATCCTCGAGGACTAAAACCCAATCAACTATGGCAAATAGATGTCACTCACATTCCTGAATTTGGCCATTCACGCTATGTTCATATAACTATTGACACATTATCCCACTTCATCCTGGCCACTGCCAGGGCGGGTAAAGGAGCTAAACATTGCATCGCCCATCTGCTTTACTGTTTTTCTATTTTAGGGGTCCCCCAACAACTGAAGACCGACAATGCTCCCGCCTATTATAGCAAAGCCTTTTCTCATTTCTGACATCAATACCGTATCCAACTCAAGCACGACATCGCCTATAATCCCCAAGGACAGGGGGTTGTCGAGCGTGCCCATCAGACTCTTAAGAATCAAATTTTTAAAGTTAAGAAGGGGGAGTATTACCCCCTAACTCCTCAAAATATACTTAATCATACTATACTCATTTTAAATTTTCTGCAAGTGGATAACGAGGGCCGGTCGGCAGCCCAAAGGTTCTGGAACCCACAGGCAAGGACATTCCCTGAGGTGTATTAGAGACCCGTTGACTAATGTAATGCATTGATTCCGACCCCGTACTAACGTGGGAGAGAGGCTATGTTTGTGTTTTCCTAACAGGAGACGAGAATCCTCGGTGGCTACCAGAGCGGTGTGTGCGCCATGCCTCGAAGTCAGGTGGCAAAGCTGAGGGATCGACTGGACCGCCTGCGGTTGTGGCCATCTAGAAATGAAATGGGACTAATGTGGAGGACCTGCCACAGTAATGTGACAGTGTGACAGGGAAAGCTGCGCGACTGGGCCGACACTGGTAACGACTTTCGCCCCCAGAACCTGGTGGCTGGACTGTGGACTATGGACAATATCACATTTCAGGAAAAATTGTGGAAATTGGTTGCCACCATGGACTATGTCACTGTTGAAAAAGAAAATGGATCCATTACCCCGCGGGGTGTGACTAGTGGGAGTGGGAATAGTTATAACGTCAGTGTATCATCTTGTGTACCTGATCCTTATGTCCTTTTGGTAGGGGTTAATCGCAGTGTGAGGTATGACAATGTCACTAGCATATACAATATAAGCTGCCCTTCTTGCAGCTTGACTAACTGTATTAATGGTTCTACCATCGCCTTGATGATACTGCAGCAGCCTACCTTTGTTATGCTCCCTGTAAGCACTACTCGTGCATGGTATGATGACTCAGGTCTGGAAGTCCTGCGGGAAGTGGAGAAGGCCCTAAGCCGCCCGAAACGGTTTGTTGGATTGCTTATAGCAGGTATCACCGCATTAGTAACCTTAATAGCCTCTGCTACTGCATCTGCCATCTCTTTAACACAAACTATCCAGACAGCTGAGTATGTTAACGCGCTATCCTTTAATATGACAAAAGCTTACAAGTACAAGAAGATTGGGACCAGAAAGTAGAAAAAAGGTTAAACGCCCTTTATGACACTGTCCAGATTCTGGGAGATGAGATAGTTGCCCTTGAAATTAAAGGAAATTTACGCTGTCAGGCAGCATATAATTGGATTTGTATTACTCGAAAAGAGTATAATGACACCCAGTTTCCCTGGGAGTAGGTTAAACGACATTTAACCGGCATTTGGCACGATGCAAATACGTCTCTAGATCTCCGACTTTTACATGGGGAGATTCAGGAATTGGCGCACGCGCCCAAATTAGACATTGATATTGCCAAGGCAGCCTCAGATTTCATCATTCAGCTTCGAAATAATTTTCCATCTGTAACATCCACAATGTATGGCCTTATTGGGTTGGTCATAACCGCTGGGCTACTGGTTTTGTTGTGTGCGCTTCTGCCGGTCCTCCTTAAGATTATATGCAGGCAGACCTACCAATTGGCAACCGATATAAAACTGATACGATGGTATCAAAATAAGGATAACGAGCGCATGCATATATAAAGTTAAGAAGGCGGAGCTGTTGGGAGCCCAGTCCCCTACCGACCTGAGAATCGGGGGATGGAGCAAGGGTAGGTAGCCCTGCCTGCTCTCCCCCAGGAGTCGGGTCACTTGGGGACGTGGCAAGCAACAGTGTCCTTCGTTCTGCTGTGCGTGCAAAATTGGAATCTGTAAACATGTCCTTGAATTAACATAGCAGAGCACAGCTAGACCAAATATCCCAGGAAGCTATCTCCCTGTGTAGGTCTTAAGGAACTGGCATGTAGCTATCATGCCCTGAGAGAAGGCCATTTGGAGGAATGCCCAGCTTCAGGGTATAAAAGAGTTTGTGCCTTTGATAAACTTGCTGCTGTAGTGCCATCGAGCATTCCAGCCCTCCTGAACCCTCGCTATTCTTGTCCTTTTCTTTTTTCTATTCTTTCTTTTCCTGAGCCACCTAGCCCGATCTTTGGGACCTGTAGTACCGGCTGGTTCCAGTATCCTCATTTGAGGACAGAGTCCGCAACCCAGCAAGTGCCTCACGGGGAATGGAACCCTGACCTCCTGGTTGAAGGTCAATGCTCAGCCACTGAGCCACACCCGGCCTGGCCCATGTTTCCCTAACAGAATGAGTGACACAGACGCTGGGAGGGCTGAGGCTGGGGGAACTGGCATGCACCTTCTCAAACGTGAACCTGAGCTTCTCCCTCAGGAAATGTCACCTGGCAGGGACCACGGACAAGCCTGCTGTCCTGATGAAACGCCAGCCCCCAGAGGAAACCAGAATGGTGGGACAGGGGTTCCCACCACGTCAGCTAGACCCTCCCCAGCGCTGACACACTTCCCAGGGGCTCTGTGGGAAGAGACACAGAGGTGAGCGTGGAGGGCGGTGACTAATGCATCTGCACGGGAAGGGCTCTAGGACTTAGAGACACAGGCATCACCTTCACTAACCTGCAAGAGGACAGAGCCACCCAGCAAGACAGCCCTGGGGACGGTGACAGAACAGAACAGGAAACATTCAATATTCCCCAGTCAGCGGGGCTCAGTGCTTGAACATTGACCTATGAACCAGAGGTCACAGGTCACCATTTTGTCTGAGCATATGCCTGGGATGGAGGCTCCATCCCCAGTGTGGGGTTTGCAACAGGCAATCGATCAAAGACTCTTTCTCATCATTGATGTTTCTAGCTCTCTCTCCCTCTCTGAAATAAAACATATATATTTAAAAATTAAAACAAGAAGAATAAATTCAATATGGTTTCATGTCTCACTTTGCAAAGCCGTTTTCAGAAATGATCACAGATGTGGGTGTGGTGACGGTCACAGGGGAGCATGCGCACTTACCTGAAAAGGTCAGTAAAACACAGCTCCTGCTCTTTTCTATGAGGCCGTCTATGTCTTAATAAGCTGCCTCCACAGCAACAGATCAAATGCAGAAAGAAATGTGAAACCAGCATCTCCCAGGGGGAAGGGCAGGATGTGACTGGGGAGCAAGCCCCTCCTCTCTCCCCCTCCTTCACCTGGGAAATTGGGGATTTTCACAAAAACATGACTCTGTCACCATCTCCCAGGCAGTGAGCATGCGGCCTGAGTTCGTATCTGTTTCCCCGTGTGGTTCCGTGAGTGGTGACTGTGACAGAGGGAACCACAGTAACAAGGTTATTGGGGGCCTCCCCCCTGTGTGAGGCTGCACAGAGATGGTGAACCCCAAACCTTGGAAAGTCCCTGAACAGCACAGCGCCCGGGCCAGGCCTCGGGGCACAGGGGGACGGGCTCCGCGCAGGAGGAGGGTCAGGCCCGAGTCCAGGGCCCAGGCCTGCGCTCAGGTCTCAGCGGGGCACAGAGTTGGGGGGGGGGGAAACTCCCTGGTGGGGACTCCCCAGCGCCCTGGTTTCACTTCTCCTTTCCCAACCTGTTTCGGCGCCTTCTTCCTGGATACTCGTGACACTGAAACAACTCTCACTCTCACTGGCTGAGCGGCTTCCACAGCAGCCAATCAGCGTCCCCGCGGCTCCGGGTTATAAGTCCTCCGCGGAAGCGCCCGGACTCAGACGCGCCCCAAACTGCCAGGATGCGGGTGCAGAGGCCCCCCACCCTCCTCCTGCTGCTCGCGGGGGCGCTGGTCCTGACCCCCAGCCGGGCCGGTGAGTGCGGGGTCCGAGGGGGCGGCTGTGCGGGGAGGAGCGCGGGGACCCGGCGGGGGCGCGGGCCCGGGAAGGCGCGTGTCCAGCCCGGCCCTGCCCTCCGTCCGCCCCCCAGGCCCCCACTCCCTGAGATATTTCTACACCGGCGTGTCCCGGCCCGGCCGCGGGGAGCCCCGGTACCTCGAAGTCGGCTACGTGGACGACACGCAGTTCGTGCGGTTCGACAGCGACGCGGCGAGTGGGAGGGCGGAGCCGCGGGCGCCGTGGATGCAGCAGCCGTGGGTGGAGCAGGAGGACCCGGGGTATTGGGACCGGAACACGCAGATCAGCAAGGGGAACGCACAGACTTTCCGAGGGAACCTGCAGACCCTGCGCGGCTACTACAACCAGAGCGAGGACGGTGAGCCGCGCGCCGCGCCCCTCACGACCCCCCTCCCCACGGACGGGCCGGGGTCGCCCCGAGGGTCCGGGTCCGAGCGTCACCCCGAGGCGGCGGGACCCGCCCGGCCCCCCACCCCCACCCCCGGGAGGAGCCCGCGGGGACTGTGACCCGATTTCACTTTCAGTTTTAGATTCAGGCCCCGCGGGGCGGGCGGGGCGGGCTGAGCTCGGGGCGGGCTGACCTCGGGGCGGGGTCAGGGTCTCACACCATCCAGTGGATGTATGGCTGCGAGGTGGGCCCGGACAGGCGCCTCCTCCGCGGGTACATGCAATACGCCTACGATGGCACCGACTACATCGCCCTGAATGAGGACCTGATCTCCTGGACCGCGGCCGACATGGCGGCTCAGATCTCCAAGAGCAAGTTTGAACAGGCGGGTGTGGCAGAGCATGTGAGGAGCTACCTGAAGGGCCGGTGTGTGAAATGGCTCCGCATTCACCTGGACAAAGGGAGGGAGACCCTGCAGCGCGCAGGTACCAGGGGCCCTGGGCCCCTCTCCCCGGGGCTGGGGCTCCTACAAGGAGACAGGACAGCGGGTCAGGGTCAGACACCCCTCCTCGGGGTCAGGGAGGGGGAGGGCCCTGAATGTCCAGGTTGGGTATAGAGGGACTGGCCCTCCTCTCAGGGACACTTAGGAAGTAGGCTCCCCTGGGGTGCAGGGAGACTCCCCTGAAATAGCCAATCAGATGTTCCTAAGGGGACCTTCTCTCTCAGGCCTTGTGCGCTCCCCCACACCCCCTGTGTCTGAGGCCTGACCCCAGCTTTTCTGAGTCGCGTGGCCTCCACCCAGGTCAGGACACAAATCCCATTTCTCCCTCAGAGACCTGGGCTGTGTCTGATTCTAGAACTTTCTAAAAACAAGGAAGTGCTTCCAAGAGCCTCTGTCCAGGCTGGTGTGTGTGTGCAGTGTGCTCCCCCTCCACCCAGGTGTCTGTCCACTCTCAGGATGGGCACATGGGTGCTGCTGGAGTGTCCCACGGGGGATGCAAAGGTCCTGCATTTTCTCCCCTCCCCTCAGACCCTCCAAAGGCACACGTGACCCACCACCCCGTCTCTGCCAGTGAGGTCACCCTGAGGTGCTGGGCGCTGGGCTTCTACCCTGCGGACATCAGCCTGACCTGGCAGCGTGACGGGGAGGACCAGACCCAGGACATGGAGATGGTGGAGACCAGGCCTGCGGGGGACGGCACCTTCCAGAAGTGGGCCTCCGTGGGGGTGCCCCCTGGAGAGGAGCACAGATACACGTGCCATGTGCAGCACGAGGGGCTGCCCGAGTCCCTGACCGTGAGATGGGGTGAGGAGGGCTGTGGGCACAGAGCCTCTTCTCAGGGCAGCCATGGAGGAGCTCAGTGGGGTGGGGGCTGAGACCTGGGGTCAGGGCCCTCACACTCCCTTCCCTTCTCCTCCCAGAGCCTCCTCCTCAGACCTTCATCTTCATCATCCTGGGCATCGCTGGGGGCCTGGTCCTGCTGGGAGCTGTGGCTGGAGCTGTGATGTGGGCGAGGAGGCGCTCAGGTGGGCAGGGGTGGGGTCTGAGTGTCTGTCGCACTGGTGGTTCAAGCCCAGGTAGACGTGTGTCCGCCTCATTCACAGGAAGCACCATTCCCCACATGTGCGATGGCCAGTGTGGGGCTCTGTGCTCACACTGACTCTGTAGTGAGGCCCGTGGGAAATGAGGGGCCCACTTCTCACCTGATGCTGCTGGTGGTGGGGACCCTGTTCCCAGCAGCCCCAGCTCAGAGGACAGGTCCCTGCTGAGCACAGACCTCCAGGAGGGCGGTGGGTCCAGTCCCCATACATGTGCTTCAATCATGTGTCCAGGTCCTGCCTGGGTCTGTACACACGCTTCTGGAAACTTCTCTGGGCCCACAATTAGGGCTTCCTCTAGGACCTCCTGGCCCTGCCTCCTCCCTGGTCTCTCACGGGATGTTTTCTTCCCGCAGGTGGAAAAGGAGGGAGCTATGCTCAGGCTGCCAGTGAGTATGGAGGGGTGACCCCTGAGTCCTTGTGACAGTGCAGAGGGAGCCATAGGGGACCACACCCCCATAGTTCCTCTTAATCTCCTATACCCTGGAGCTCTGACCCCTTCCCTGGTTTGTCCCCTCCAGACAGTGACAGCGGCCAGGGCTCTGATGTGTCTCTCACGGCTTCTAAAGGTGAGACCTGCCGTGGGGAGGGGTGGAAAGTGGAAAGAGGGGGGAACTGGGCTGTGGGGAGTCTGTGGGACACTGTGAGCATGAAGTGGGTTTGAGAATGTCACCAGTCACAGCCACTGCCCTGAACCTGCTCATGATGATTGTCCTCCACAGCGTGAGGAGGCTGCCCTGTGGGGACTGAGTGACGGAAGGTGTGTTTCTGCTCCCACTTCCTGACTCAGGACCCTCTGATGGGGGGCTGGCCCCACCCTGCCCCCCACACTTTCCTGTCAGCAGAGGTGACTGGGCCCTCCCCATCCCCATCCCTGCCTTTCCTCTCTGGTGCTCTGAGCTGCAGCTTCCTGCTCCTGATTGAAATGAAACTATGGAATGACCTGATTCTTCTATGTTCGCTGTGACTGCTGACTGCAATTAAAGGAGACCTTCTAATTATATGTCTTCTGAGAGGAAATAAACAGGAGCACCAAGAATTTTGCAGATTCCTGTGTACTCTGTACTCTTCGCAGGTGGGATGGGAGGGGCGGTGAGGACTGAGCATGGCCGGGACAGGGCTTGGTCAGTGCTCAGTGCATCGTGGGCTTTGACGTGGTCACTCCTCGGCCGGGTCACCTCTCTTTTCCTCTGACCTTGTCCCTCAGGGGAACCCTGTCCCACCAGCGCCTGTGGTCACGGGGACTCCCCTCTCCCAGGCCTTGTCACGTCTCCTAAAGCAGCGCATCTCCAGGAGCCTGGACAGTGAGCCTTCCTGGGGCAGGTCAGCCTGGGCTCAGGTCTGGGGCCGTTCTCGGCCCTTCCCTCTTGGATATTTATATCTTTTCTCTTGTGGACACTATGCCTGTTCCTGTGTTTGTTCAGGGGTTTTGGTTTCGTTTTCTGTGGGTCCCCGTCTGACAGCAGCAAGAGGCATGTTCCCTGTCAGTGTCCTGGGTCCCTGCACACAGGCCTCTTCTAGGGCCTGAACGTACCAACCCCCTGATCAGCTGGGTCTTCCTGGGGACCAGCCCCCACCCTGAGGCTCTCCAGGCCCTGAGCCAAGAGCCATCTCACCAGCGTCCCAAAGACACCTGTCCCTCAGGAGGTGCCCAGGGTTTTAGGAGCTCAGTGCCAGGAGCCAGGGGCAAAGAAGAGACACTTTCTCTCATCCCACAGGTCTCTGCCCACAGATCCATTAAGAGCAAAGTTTTTCCACAAGTTAAGGATGCTGGCACCTTACTAGAGTCCCACCCACTCATGAACAAGAGTCCAGTCCATCCTTCTATTGAGGATGGTTACATGCTCCATACATGTATGAAAACTGCCCAAGAATCTTAGTCAGAGGAGAAACTGAAATTCAGCCACAATGTGCTATTGCTGCCCACCTCCCTGCGTGGTGGAAATGACAGAGTCTGACAAAGTCAACCGTTCACAGGCATGTGGACTCCTCTCTCAGATACTCCTGGTGGGAAAGTGCGTTGTCTCACACCTGGTGGGAAATGCATTGTCCGAGCTCCCTGCACCTAGAGACAGAGCAGAATGGAGTGTCGGGGAGTCAGGGGCTGAGCGTCCCCCATGGGAGGACAGGAGTTCACACATGGGACAAGGAAGAGAGTGAAAGGCTTAGAAGGACAGATGGACTGAAAGGAGAGACGCCTGTTGGTAAACGTGTGGAGGAAAGAGAAGCCTTACCCATGGTGGCGAGAAAGTGATTGTCGTCCAGAAAGAGATGTTCAGCCCTTACGTACCTCAAAGCACCCAACTTCACCGATGGCTCCCTCTCACGGGCTGGACACTCCTGCCATGCCCCCCAGTCTTGTCGAATGGGGTGCCACACATGTACTGTCACAGGGAAAACGTTAGTTAAGATGCCAGCTGTCCCACTCCCCCTTTTGAAATAAGTAATAAAAGGAGAGGGTTTAATAAGGTCACACGGATCTCACCAATCGGGAAATTCAGGGAAGTCACTGTGCCCCATGGGACACCTGTACATGTGTGAACAGAGACGGGGAAGATTAGGAAACCACCTCCTTTGGAGGCGTGAGGAAATCGGGATGGAGCAGTGGACGTAGAGACACAAAGGTGGGAATGGAGCCTGAGAGTTTCTTCTCAGGGGATGCTGAGGGGAGCCTGTTGGCAGCTCTACTGTGACTCCACAGGGCCCCTGGATAGAAGGGAACTTTCTTGATGCACTGTGACCTTTTATTACTCCGCAGAATGCTTTTCTTACTCTGTGGACAAGGTAGGAGTTCCATAGAGAACGTGGTTGACTCCATCACGTCCCAAAACAAATATGGACAAGAGATCGTAACCCGTTCTCCTGCCTCCCAGCCATGATGGGGATTCCTGCCCAACACATGGTAGGGAAGGCGGAATGGAGGCAGGTCCTCAGGGCGGTGGCTGACTTCCTCTGGAGTCCGAGGAGTGGGGATTCCAAGGCAGGTCCGGCAGCCACAGGACAGACTGGGAAAGACTGACATCCCCCAGGCTACAGCTGACTTCCCTGCCCTCCTTCCTTGCCCAGGACTAGTCTGTGACCTGTAGGTGGGAGTTTCTGTTGGTCACAATCGTGAACAACTCCATTGTTTCTGCATTCAGATCCTTCACGTCCAGCCTGAGAAAATACCCAAGGAGAACTCTGTTAACCTTCTGCGCTCTGGTCCGGCTCTATGGCCTCAGGAACCCTTCTCCCCACACGACATTTTTCAGGCATTCTTTTTCTTTAAAATAATATTTTATTAATTGTTTACAGAGAGGAAGTGAGAGGGATAGAAAGCTAAAAACATCAATGAGAGAGATTGATTTTCTTCAGAGTTCTGCTGCTGACAAGGATGGAGGATAGGGACGCGCAGCAGCCACCGGTTAGCATGCACTCTTCCAGCCTGTGAGGAGAGAGGCAGTGGGAGTGGGGGCCAGTCTTTGGGAGCCTGGTGGGCTGAGCACGTGGGTATGGATGGGTGCCCCGTATGACTCCCTCCCAAGCTGCGTACTAGAAAATGTCATTCCGTAGAGCGTCATTCCAAACAGCAGATCCACCCCTCCTGGTTCTCAAGTCCCCACAGCCACTGAACGTATCCCCCTCAGCTCTTCCCAGGCTTACACGGGAGCGCCCCTCCCCGCCCAGTGACCTAGGACCTACCCTATGTTGTCCACATTGCAGTTTGGATGTCTCATAGCCCCACACAGCAGCTCCATCCCCGCATCCCCGATGTTGTTGCTCCCAAGCTCCAGGCTCTTCAGGTTGGGGTTATCTTTCAGGACATAGACCATATACTCACAGCCCTTGTCCGTGAAAAAGCAGCCGGATATTCTGCAGAGAGGGAAGGAGCTGGAGTCACGGCTGCCCGTCCCAAAAGAGTCTCAGAGCATGACGTGGTGGTGAATGTCCTTGAACCTCCGGTTGCCCATCCTTAGCATCCCGAAGCTCCCTGTCCCTATGTGGACACAAGATGGCCACCACTAGATGGCTATCAGGAGAGGGCATTTGGGAGGGACCAGGCCTGCAAAGGAGGACAGTTGAGAGGGATGAGGCCTGCAAAGGAGGAGAGTTGAGGGGGACGAGGCCTGCAAGGGAGGGCAGGTGGGGGTGATAAAGTCTTCAGGGGAGGGCAGTTAGGAGTGACCAGGCTGGCAGAGGACAGCATTTGGGGGCAAACAGGATAGCAGGGGAGCAGGTAGCCATCAATCAGGCTGGCATAGGAGTGGTTAGGGGGTGATCAAGCTGGCAGGCAAAAGCGGTTAGGGGCAATAAGGAGGGCAGGTAGGCGAGCAGTTGGGAACCAGCAGTCCTGAATTGTGAGAGGGATGTCCGACTGCCCATTTAGGCCCGATCCTGGTGGGTAGTTGGACATCCTTTGAGGGGTCCCAGTTTGGAGACATCCCCCACCCCCGTGCACAAATTTTGTGCACCGGGCGTCTAGTGATTTCATAATCAGGGAAACTGAGACAAATCACTGTAAGCATTTTGTATATATTCTCATTGATTTCAGAGAGGAAGGGAGAGGGAGAGAGGAAGATAGAAACATCGATGATGAGAATCATGGATTGGCTTCCTCCTTCACACCCCCTCCTGGGTGATCAAGCCCACTACCCATTTATGGGCCATGACTGGGAATCAAACCGTGATCTCCTGGTTCATATATTGATCCTCAACCATTGAGCCATGCCAGCTGGGCTGTGAAGTATTTTTGTCTGATGACTCAAAAAACAAAAAAACAATTTTTTTTTTAAATTCCAGTGGCTATTCAATATTCTGTATCCATTTCTGGCGTACAGCACAGTGGCTAGACAATTGTGTGATTGATGAAGTGATCAGATGCCATTTCCAGTCTGTGATTTTGTGGTGCTAGACTTGAGCTCCAAGGAGTTCTTTTTGGCAACCTCTTTGCATGCTCATTCCTCTCCATTCCCTACTCACGTCCACAGCCAACATCATCGCCTGGCCGCTGTTGGCCCAGTGGCCAGAGCCTCAGCCTATGCAGCCAAGGTAGACGGTTTCATTCCTAGTCACGGGCGTGTACCTGAGCTGCAGGCTCCATGCCTGACATGGGCTGGAGGCAACCGATCGATGTGTCTCTCTCTCATCAATCTCCCTCTGTGCCTATGTTTCTCTCTCCCCGGTCCTCCTTCCCTCTCTTCTACTCTGTAAATATTAACAACAACAATAAGAAGAACAACGAATCCTTTTCGTTGTTCAACGAAACAACAGTTCCTAATATTGTAGGAACCACAATATTAAAACAAGACAACTCCAGTCCCCAAACCCTTTCCCGGGAGCCATGCGACTGTCCCAGGAAGACGTGGCGGCTGTGGGAGGACTTACTCCAGCTCCCGCATGGAGCAGGTGGGGAACACCAGGGCCATCATCAGCGTCAGCACTCCGCTATCTCGTATGTTATTCATGCTCACATCCAGGTGCTTCAAGGTTACGGTGAGGACCAGACTTTTCGCGATTAAGCTTATAGAACGTAACGAGAGACAACAGAAGAGCAACCTGCAGGGAATCAAAAAAAGGAGGAGGATGCCAAAATCGGTGTGGCCCAGTGGAGAGAGCATTGTCCTGTGAATTGAAGGTCCCCCGTTCGATTCTGGTCAAGGCATGTATATTGGTTGCGGGAACATCTCCATTGGCGGGTGTGCAAGAGGCAGCTAATCCATGTTTCTTTCTCATCAATGTTTCTAGCTTTCTATCCCTTTCTGTAAAAACACAATAAAATATTTTTTTCTAAAAAAGGAGGAGGAGGAAGAGGAAGAAGAGGAGGAAGAGTAGAAGGAGAAGGAGGAAAAGGAGGAGGTAAAAAAGAAAGAGGAGGAGGTGCAGGAGGAGGAGAAGGATGAGAAGAAGGATGATGATGAGAAGGTGGAAGATAACACAGTTCAACCACCTAAGATATTCTATAATCAGACGTGGTGATGGTATAGGACTCTGAGCACATGGAAAGACCATTAGAATATATACCTTATCATTGTTTGTTAATCCTCACACCTGAGGATATTTTTTCATTTATTTATTTATTTATTTATTTATTTCAGTATTTAAAGTATTACAGCCCTAACTGCTTTGGCTCAGTGGATACAGCATCGGCCTGAGGACTGAAGGGTCCCAGGTTCGATTCCGGTCAGGAAAATGCACCTTGGTTGTGGGCACATCCCCAGTTGGGGTTATGCAGAAGGCAGCTAATCAATGTTTCTTAACTCTCTATCCCACTCCCTTCCCTCTGTAAAACTTCAATAGGATAGATTTTTTAAAAATAAAGTATTACAAATAATACTACAGATGTCTCCTTTTTTCTCCCATTGACTTCCCCCAGCCTCTCCTACCCCTGGCACATGCCCTCCCCCCACTCCCACCCAGTGTCCATGTCCATTGGTTATGTGTACATGCGTACATACAAGTCCTTCGACTTTCTTAAAGAGAGACACTGGAAGGGAGAGGGAGGGAGAGAAAGGCACAAATCGGTTGCCTTCTGCACACGTTCCTACTGGGGCCTGGGATCAAACTGATGACTCAAGTAGGTGCCCTTGACAGGGATTTGAATCCAAGACCCATCGGTGCCCAGGCCAGCACTCCAACCACTGAGTCACATCAGCTAGGGATGAAGGTCAACTGTAGAGTGCATATTATGGGATGTGAATCCAATCTCAAATCTGTCGGGGGGGAAAATAATAATAAAACAGTAAACAAATCATGAAGATGGCATTCTGAGGTGACATTACAAAACCTATTGGGAATGTAAGTATCGAGCCAATAACTTCTGGCCCCTTTTTGAACAGGAGTAACATTAACTAATACTGGCATTAATTACTTACTGGGTTCCGCAGGGATCAGAAAGATCCTAGGATAATGAGACTCCAAAGACAATGAATATGTATTTTGAGACTTGGAGTTAGAAAGAAGAACGTGTATTATCCTTTTTCCTTAAATCACTGAGCAAGACCATTAAGTCTAAATTACAGAACTAGGCCGAAACCGGTTTGGCTCAGTGGATAGAGCATAAGCCTGAGGACTGAAAGGTCCTGGGTTCGATTCTGATCAAGGGCATGTACCTTGGTTGTAGGCACATCCCCAGTAGTGGGTGTGCAAAAGGCAGCTGATCAATGACTCTCTCTCATCGATGTTTCTAACTCTCTATCCCTCTCTCTTCCTCTCTTTAAAAAAAAAAAAAAAAAATCAATAAACAGCAACCTTGACCTAGGAGGGACCATGCTTTATCCAACAGGAACTCCCAGGCCAGCCTCTGCCACACCCACCAGGGTGCTTGGACCACACGCTCAGACATCCATTCTCCAGGCCACATGCGTCCGTGGTGGGACCACATAAGACGACTCACACCAGCGACTCAAGCACGCAGTTCGGATGGTACAGAGCATCACAGAAGATTTTCAGCCCTTCCATGCACAGCGCGTTTTTGGACAAGGTCAGCTTCTTCAGCGTCTTGCTGCTGAGGAGGAGGGAGGCGAGGTGTCTGTAGGCACTGGCTTCCAAGTTGCAGTTGGTTAAGCTGAAAGAGGGAAATGCACACGGGTGTGGTGAGGTGCTCCGGGTTTTCAAGCCATCTCTCATCTCTTTCCAGATGGACCAGCTCCAATCAAGGGAGGGGCCACCTGCTAAACATGACCCACAAGCATCCTTATTCGCGTCTCTGTCTTGCCCCACACTGTTCTCCAAGTTCAAATTCAGGCCAAGTTTGGAGATGGAGTAGGCAGTTCTTCCCCCGACTCCGACCCCCACTCCAATGCCTCTTCCCTGTGTTTCATAATTCTAACTCGGGTATCAAAACATTCAGCGTAGCCCTAATTGGTTTAGCTCAGTGGATAGAGCGTGGGACTGTAGACTGAAGGCTCCAAGGTTCAATTCCGGTCAAGGGCACATCCCCAGTAGGAGGTGTGCAGGAGGCAGCTGATCAATGTTTTTCTCTAATCGTTGTTTCTAACTTTCTACCCCTCTCCCTTCTCTCTGTGAAAAATCAATAAAATATATATTAAAAAAAAAAAAAGACATTCAGCCATTCAGCGTACCATCACATTTATGGGAACGTCTGATTCCCTGCCCCCCCGACATAAGCTGTGCTGTGTTATTGTGTAATTGGCCCTTCACTAACTTCCTGACTTTGTCTAACATCCTCCTCATAGACCACATGATGCCATCTTCGGTCTCTGCCCTCTGACATTGGCTGGAGAGAAATAATCCATGAGGCAAAAACCTTCTGGGCAGAAACCGGTGTGGCTCAGTGGATAGAGCGTCTGTCTGCAGCTGGTCAATGTTTCTCTCTCAATGATGTTTCTAGCTCTCTATCCCTCTCCCTTCCTCTCTGTAAAAAATCAGTAAGATATATTTAAAAACAAACAAACAAAGAGCCCCCCCAGAACACCCAGGTCCCCCAACCTTACAACGCCCCCCCCCCCCGGCATCACCCCACACAGTGTCCATTCAGTTGGGTGGAGACCCACCTCAGGTGCTGGATGCTGCACCCCGAATCGGTGAAGACCTGGTGCAGCAGCAAGAACACCTTCCAAGTGACGGGCATGCAGCTCAGGCAGAGGCTCACCAGAATCCGGCTCTGAACCACTGCCTTGAAGATGTCTTCGAACCTGGTGTCTACCGAGAAGTAGGTCAGCCTGCCAGAGAGGAAACAGCCGGAGAGCTCCAGTCAAGGTCAGAGGTCACCGTGCACATCTTCTCCACAGGTTTCCCTGCCTGCCCTACTCCCTTCTAGAACGTTCCTGAGTGTGGACCACTTCTCCCCAGACCTTTCAGCGTCTCAGATTCCCTGGCAAGGCCAATGACCTCTGCTAACCCCCCAATCAGAATGTTGACTTGGAAATGACCCTCTGGGCCTTGTACCATAGGAGCTTTCGCTGAGTGGGACTCCTAAGGGACGCCCCCAAACCACACACACACCTGTCTGCATGTGAGATAAAACCATGTGTCTATAGCATGACAGTAAAGACCATTCATGCTCATGGCTAATGCACCAATAGGAGGATGCACACGTTAATTGTTCACATTAAAACAAAAAATATTTGCCGAAACCGGTTTGGCTCAGTGGATAGAGTGTCGGCCTGCGGACTGAAATGTCCCAAGTTTGATTCCATTCAAGGGCATGTACCTTGGTTGCTGGCACATCCCCAGCATGGGGTGTGCAGGAGGCAGCTGATTGATGATTCTCTCTCATCGATGTTTCTAACTCTCTATCACTCTCCCTTCCTCTCTGTAAGAAAATCAATAAAATATATATATATATTAAATATTTTTATTGATTTTTTATAGCTAGGAAGGGAGAGGGATAGAGAGTTAGAAACATCAACCAGCTGCCTCCTGCAGACCTCCCACTGGAAACGCGCCCACAACTAAGGTACATGTCCTTGACCTAAATCGAACCGGCCATCTAGGTAAGTGCCCCTGACAGGCAATAGAACTACCATCCTCTCTCACTCTCCCTTCCTCTCTGAAAACCAATGATGCCCAGGATGGTGTGCCTTGGTTATATTAGAGTGTTGGCCCTGCCGGAAACAAATCAGTTTCACTAAAAGAGAGATGTTGACAGGAAGGCAGGAAGGCTGGTCCACAACCTTAACTGTTCTAATCACTCACCTTTAGTGGAGACATGGTTAGGTAAGGCAGCCTCCACCTTGTTTGTCGCATGTTTGTTATTTCCTGCCTAAGGGCTACATGTAAATTCCTGTGTATCCTGCCTAAGATGTTTTCCCCAAAGCCTCACTAAAAGTGATGGCAGGGCCAGAGCAGGGAGTAGTTCTCCCACTAGAGTTGGACTTATGCCTGGCCCCCCATATCGCCCAATTGAATTTCTTCAAGTCTCTCTTTTCATTTGTGTGCGGCCCTTCTCCAGAACCTGAACCCTTTCCATGCTGGTGGTGAAAGAGATTCCTATATGGCCCCAACACCAAAGGGTCTCAGGTTCTACTCACTGTCAAGGGCAACTACCATAGCATATTATGTTTTTATTATTATAGAAATCCCATGGACACAGACAATAGGATGGTGAAGGCCTGAAGCAGGGGGTGGGGACAGGCTAGAAGGGGTCGACGGAAGGGACAAGGGATACATGTAATACTTCCAACAATATTTTTTTAAAGGAAAATTTAAATATCCACACCCATTATTCCTGTTCCCCAAAGGACTGAGGTAACACCTACTTGAATGTCCGGAGGTGACAGTCAGGATGGCTCAGGGCCTTACACAGAACCCTGTCGGCGGTGTCGTCCAGGTCGGTGTTACAGAGCTCCAGTTCCTGAAGGGACTCCCTGGTGTGGAGTAACGTGCAGACGTATCTCCAGTGGGCGAGGCTCTTCATTATTCTACGTGGAGAAAAGAATGCAATTCTCTGGAGATTTAGAAGACAAGGCATTCACTAAGAGAAAGAAAGAGAAAGAGAGAAAGAAAGATAGAGAGAGAAAGAGAAAGAGAGAGAGTGAGAGAGAGAGAGAGACAGACAGATACAGGGACAGAGAGACAAAAAGAAAAAAGAGAGAAAGAGAGCGTGAGAGAGAGGAGAGAGAAAGAGAGATAGAGATGAGAGAAAGAGAGAGAGAGAGAAGAGAGAGAGAAAGAGGAAGGAGGATCACTGGAGAGCTTCAGTGGTGTTCAGGAAAGGGCTTGTAAAATCTAAAGAATCCAGTTGGCAAGGAAGGGGGCTCACCAACCTGACCCCACGTCTGGTCTGGTCACGGGGCCAGTTCCTCAGCCTCACAAGCCAGAGGGAGACGCGGAAAGCTGTGCACAGTACACGCTTCCTTTTCCTTTTTTATTGGCTGAGGAAGTTCTGGATGACCCGGCCCACCGGGGAGGGAACCATTGCTTCACCTGGGCTTAGGGTGCACCTGTCTCTCCAGCTTCTTCTCTTTCCTAGGAAAAGTCGGAGCTGGGCGGGGGAATCCCTCCTCCAGTGCGTGTCCTCGAACACCAGCATCTCCCTCCCTGGGAGAGAGACGGGGGGGGGGGGGGGGGGGGGGGGGGGGGGGGCTCCCGCCCTGGCATCTCCCTGACACCAGTCCGGTCCGTGACCTTGCCCTCCCCCCAGTCCCCCCTCCCCCACCTGCAGCCCCCGAGCTCACGGGCGCTTCCTGAGTACCTACCAGGGGCCCACACACCTGCTCTGGGCCTCACCCCTGTCCCTGCCTCGCACCTGTCTGTGCCGGGCACAGGGTCCTCCTGCCGGCAGCCCGGGCGCCAGGCTCAGGGGAGGCAGCTGTGGACCGGCCGCGTCCCGGCCCCGAGACGCCCGCCCGCCCACCTGCTGTCTGCTCTACTCCCGGCTCCTGTGAGATGGGCTGGGAGCCGCTTAGGGCAGAGACTGCACAGTGCAGGACACGGGCTAGGAGGTGTGGGTGCAGCCTAGACGGCTGCTCTGCCAGGGCGGAGGGCGGGAACTGGAGGCTTAGGGTCCAGGGCAACCTTCACCAACCCCACTCCTCGGGAAAAGAGAGAAGCAGCACAGGAACAGGCTGCTGGACAGAGCCCCGGAGAGGGGTCTCCCCAGAGAAGGGGCAGAGAGCTTGGGAAAAGGCTCAGTATTCATACAGGGAAAAAGATATTTTAAAATAATAATGACTCTAGCCCTGGAGGGTAGCTCAGTCGGTCAGAATATCATCCCAATACGCCAAGATTGTGGGTTCAATCCCTCGTCAGGGCATACACAGGAATCCACCAATGAGTGCATGAATGAGTGGTACAACACATCAATGTTTCTCTCTCCCTCTCCCTCTCTCTCTTGCTCTCTCTCTCTCTCTCTCTCACTCGCTCTCGCTCTCGCTCTCTCTCTCTCTCATGAGATTGAAGGGAAAAAGGTGAAGGGCATTTATGCATAACCTATGGAAACAGACAACTGTCCAGTGATGGTCAGAAGAAAGGGGGCAGGGACTGGATGGACGTGGGAAAAGGGTGAGGGTGGGAAATGGAGACATCTGTAATAGTGACAACAATAAACATAAAGTTAAAAAAAAAAAAAAAACTCTAATGGGAGGGAAGTGGGAGGTGGAGAGCGGCTACAGTGTGTGGACAGGTCCAAGCCTCAGACTGAGGGCACAGTCCTCTGGTGGCCATGTGCATGTTCCAGCCTGGAGGGCAGAGCCTCCCAGCACCGTGATAGCCAACAGCTATGGTTGTGAGCTTGAACCTGTGGCCCGAACACGTGGCCCCTCGTGCTGAGTGATATCGGCTGCAAGTAAACAAAGCTGGACCAGGTGCATGTAATTGAGTAGGATCAAAACCCAGGAGAATGTTGTAAACATCCTGACCACGCCGTTCCTTTGCCTGGTGGCATCGGCTGTAAAATAAAGACTTGGCTTGTCGTCCATGGTGCTGTTGCTCGCTCTCCATCAGAGAGAACAGGGTCCCACCGGGCCCCAGCTTTCATTCTGTCTGTCTTTTCTCCGTCCTTCACCGCCTCCTCTCAGGCTCACTGAACCTGACTGAGCTGGCGTGGCACATTAAGGCGCCCAACGTGGGGCTGAGTATGCTCACCACAGCAGGAGGTGGCGTGGTGTGAGGGATGCAGATGGTCGTGAAATGAACTCTGACCCAGGGAGACACTAGCACTCAATGCTTGGAATCCGTGGGACACCTCAGCGGGCAGAGCTGCTGGTACCGGTGGAGGTGCAGTGCTGCAGAAAGAACCCCACACACACACACCCAGCCTCCCTTCCCCCCAGCTGAAGGTGCATTTGACCTCACACTGAGCCTTCCAATGTCAATCTCCCTGTTGCCGGGAAGGCTGTGTGGAGTCCCTGAGAGCCAGGTGCACACACCCATGGCGGGCATTCCCATTCTTGGGGATGGGGGTCGGTGCCGCTGGTAGTGTTGGTCCCCAGGCCCCACCAGCTCCCTTTGACATGACTAAGAAGTGGCTTTGAAACCACCTTCGAGTATCCTAACCATGTTTTGAAACACTTTGACCCAATTTTTTAAAAATATATTTTATTGATTTTTTACAGAGAGGAAGGGAGAGGGATAGAGAGCTAGAAGCATCGATGAGAGAGAAACATCGATCAATTGCCTCCTGCACACCCCCCACTGGGGATGTGCCTGCAACCAAGGTACATGCCCTTGACCGGAATCCAACCTGGGACCTTTTAGTCCACAGGCCCAAGGCTCTATCCACTGAGCCAAACCAGTTTCAGCAAAATCATCATGTTTTGAAACACTTTGACCCAATTTAAGGGACACTGAGACAGATTCAAAGTCTAGACCCGTGGTTGGCAAACCACAGCTTGCGAGCCACATGCAGCTCTTTGGCCCCCTGAGTGTGGCTCTTCCACAAAATACCACAGCCCGGGAGAGTCTCTTTAGAAGAAGTGGCATTAGAAGATGTTTAAGTTTTAAAAATGTGGCTCTTCAAAGAGATTTCAATTGTTTTCCTGTTGATATTTGGCTCTGTTGACTCATGAGTTTGCCGACCACTGTTAAGAGTGGTTCCAAAAATAACTAAATATTTATTGGGGGCGGTGGGGGGGGGGAGGAATAATAAAAGAAATAATAGGGGGGAAATGTAAATATTTCTCTTTTCCACATCCAGCACGGCTAGAGAGTGGTCCAGTTCCTGAGTAGGGGTGGCTGGGGAATGAGAAAATGAAAGAGACAGACACAGAGATGAAGAATAAAGCTGGGGCCAGGTGGGACCACTGTCCTCTGACATGGACAGGGACAGGAACAGTATGACCCAGAGCTGATAAAGCAGTGTTTATTTTATACCCTGACATATGGTAGCAACCACACTTGGGTGAAAACTGCTGTTTGAATTTTAACCCTGCTATTCTGGCTTCCGCACTCGCTGACTTGCTTAAACAATAGGGTAGTTGCCTCAGCTTCCAGATGGAGACCTGGAGGCTGAGGCAGTTTCCCTGTGCCTATGGACCAGAACTACAGGAGATTGATCCCCACAGACTCAGTAGCTTCAGGAGTAGAAACTGTAGACAATCATTAGAGATTAAGTTTGCTTAGCTCTGCTTCTGTACTACCTGCTTTCACAAGAGAGGGCCACATTCCAACGTCCAGCAGGATGTGGCTGGGAACAACCCTGCATTTAGAATTTAGAACAAAGGAAGATTCTTGTGGTTTAGGCCTTTAAAAGGACTGCCTACACCTGCAATGGGGCGGTCGTGAGTGTGGCCACCTGTGTGTGGTGCTCTCGTGGCCGTCCTGGCCGGTTCAATAAATCCTTGCCTGCTTTTTAAGATCAATCATCAGCCTCCGGTGTGGTCTTATTTTTGACTCCAGGGTTCAACCCCACAACGCCTCCCAAATACGAGGAAGTTCTACTGAAAGTAAAGACAAAGGAGATCACTCACATTCTCAGGTGGGCCCAGGTGGGTGGTATTTCTTCCTGGTGCTTGGCTGGATTTACATATTAAAACCCACTCCCTGGCACTTGGGCGGACATGAGGGTCCAGCTGACAGCCCTTCTGCCTTTTGGTGGCTTTGCCGAACACCCTGGATTCAGCTGACAATTTAAAGAAATCCCCATGTGCCACCCCAGGCACTCTCTACAGAAAGAGGAACGGTGGTTCTGGAGGTCCGTTTGGCTTCTTTAATCACAGCGTGATAATTATGGAATAATAATTACATCATTACCATTGATAGGTCCTCCCTTCCTCCGGTTGATGGACAGACGTAAACCCCACTTGAGGCCAGACATTCCTGAGCACTGAATCACCCATCAGCACCTGCCAAATACCCTAAGCCCCTGATTCCTAAATCCCTAGGTCCCTCATCATGGGCCTTCCGTGAAACCACCAATCAGCATTGGCTGAGTGCCTTAAGCCCCGCCCCTTATTCTCCCCTTAAAAGTAGACCCCCGGGTGTCTTCCGGCCTCTTTCTCTCTGGAAGTAGCTGGCAGAGGTACCCTTCTCTCCAATAAAAGCCTGTGTCCTGGCATCCCGGTCTCTGCACCTCTTTATTTCATCTTTTAACCATCACTCCATGCACAAGAAATGAAGCTTTGGGTTTCCTCCACCTATTTTTATATGCTTTGCTTTATTGTATCTTTGCAACACATTCAAGAATTTCAAACATACCAAATAAAGAAAAAAGCAACAACAAAAAACGTAAAGACAACACAGGCTCTCGAGGTCAAATTCAGTATTCGGTGAGGGTTCTGGAGGTTGGGTCTTTCACATGCTGCCCACAGCACTGTGGGAGAACAATAGAGGCGACGGCCCCTTCGTCCCACAAACAGAGGCACCTGAACAATACATGGGTGAGGACCTCCTGGTGGTTGTGTTCCGGAACCTTCCATGGGAAAGTGGGGGGCATCTTGTCCTTGGTCACCACCACCACTTATCCTCAGGCTCATTGAAATCCCACTTGCATAGGATTCTCAGGAAATTCCCCCTCTCCTGTAATGCCTGCAACTTCCCTTCTACGAGATGGTATAAGTCTTTCTCCAACCTACAAAAACAAAACAAAAAACAAGCAAAAAAAAAAAAGAGAGAGAGAGAGAGAGAGAGAGAATTAAAGAGATGATTGGCTAAGGGGATAAATACAAAAGCTCACCTGTTTGTCCTCATTTGTTATATATATATATATATATATATATATATATATATACATATATTACTTTTTTAATTGATTTCAGAGAGAGGAAGGGAGAGTGAAAGTGAGATAGAGCCCTAGATGGTTTGGCTCAGTGGATAGAGCATTGACTTGCAGACTCAAGGGTCCCAGATTGGATTCCAGTCAAGGGCACATACCAGGGTTGTGGGCTCGATCCCCAGTGGGGTCATTCAAGAGGCAGCCAATCAATGATTCTCTCTCATCATTGATGTTTCTGTCTCTCTCCCTCTCCTTTCCTCTCTAAAAAAAATTATATATAAATATAAATATATATATACAAATAAATATTTGTTTTATATATATATACACAAATAAATCCTATATATGTTAAAACAAATAAATCATATATATATTAAAACAAATAAATCCTATATATGTTAAAACAAATAAATCATATATATATATATATATATATGAAAGAAAGAAAGTGAGATAGAAACATCAATGATGAGAGTATCATGGATAGGCTGCCTCCTGCACGCCCCGTATTGGGATTGGAGCCTGCAACCCGGGCATGTGCCCTTGACTGGAATGGAACCCAGGACCCTTCAGTCCGCAGGACAATGCTCTATCCACTGAGCCAAACCAGCTAAAAATACATTTTAAAAAATAAATAATACCCAAAGCAGAGACGCATGGGACAGACTGACATACCTTGATGTGGGGTTGAGGGGGTTGAGGGGAGATGAAAAGAGATAAACCAAACAACTTATATATTTACTAGTGGCCCAGTGCACAACATTCGTGCCTGGGGTGGGAGTGGGGGTGTCCCTCAGCCCGGCCTGTACCCTCTCCAATCGCACCCTCTCCAACCAGGACCCCTTGGAGAATGTCTGGCAGTCGGACATTTCTCTTCACAATCCAGGACCACTGGCTCCTAACCACTCACTCGCCTGATAGCCCCTAACCACTCTGCCTGCTGGCCTGCTCACCCCAACTGCCTCCTCCCCCCCCCCGCCAGCCTGTTCTCCCCCAACTGCCCCCCACACACCCTGTCAGCCTGATCGCCCCCAATTGCCCTCCCCTCCTGGTCTGATCGCCCCTAACCGCCTCTGCCTCAGCCCGGCCACCATGGTTTTGTCTGGAAGGATGTCTGGAAGTTTCTTCCGGAAGGTCTCCCAGTCTAATTAGCATATCACCCTTTTATTAGTATAGACATGCATAGCCCATGAACAATTGGGCACTGAAGACCTGGAGTGAGAAGAAGAAGAGAGAAAAGAGGGAGGAAAACAAGAGATCTGTGTAATACCATCAACAATAAAAATATGTATTTTTTAAAAAGTTAAAACGAATAAATAAATCCAATATATATATATATATATATATATGACCCTAATATGCAAATAGAATAAATGGAACTGAATGATCGGTTGCTATGACATGTGCAAACCACCAGGGGGCACGCATGCAGACCATCATGGGCATCGCCGTAGCAGGAGGGTGGAACAGGTGAGCGGGGGCACCAGACCAAGGTGAGATGCTGGTTACTTTCATCGGGGCGAGCCTCTGGTGGTTACTGAACATTCTTTGCTCCCTGCAATGAGGTCCCACCCAGTCCCAATCGCTCAGAGCCGTCAGCAGATGCGAGCAGTGGCTCTGCTAGCAGTGATTCCCCTTAGGGCTTCTCCACCTCCCCCTGCTCCTGAGGGGCGATCGGGGCAGCAGCTGCTGTCGCACCCGCCAATGGCACTGGCCCCACTCGCACCTGCTGTTCCTGCCAGCTCCAGTCATTCTGTGCCCATCAGCATGTGGGAGCTGCAGTGGCAGGAGTGAGGCTGCCAGCAGAGAGGGGACGGGGGGCCTTGGCGGGAGGGGTTGAGTGTGGGCACAGAGGATGGGCTGAGACCCACCCCTGTGCCCACCACAGCCTCACAGACCACAGTTCCTATCAAAGTGCACAAATCTGTGCACTGGGTCCCTAGTGTCTATATAATACCCAACCCTTCCCCACACGTCAAGTAGGGAGGGGATGCAAAAGCCAGGGGCATTACCCGAGTTTCTCTAGTTTGCATGAGGGTTTCTGCAGAGACGTCCACAGCGTGCCGACGCCCTCGGGCCCCAGGTCATTCCCCAGGAGGTTCAGGTTCACCAGGCTCCTCCTGACGCCGAGCGCCAAGGCGAGGTCCTTGCAGCAGGCAGAGGTCAGGCCGCAGCTCTCCAGCCTGGCGTGGGGCGGGCGGGAAGGGTGAGCGGCGGTTCTCCAACATGGAGAAGTTGGAAATGAAAGCGGTACGGCTCTGCGGTGGAATACTACACGGCCATGAAAAAGGAGGGACCATTTATTCCTTGGACGGATGGACCCAGAGAATATCGTGCAGTGTGAAATAAGCCAGCCAGAGGAAGGCCAATACCATGTGGCCTCACTTACTTGTGGTGTCTAAAGAACAAAACAGAACCAGAGGCACGGATGCATGAGACAGACCCGTGGTCAGCAAACAGCGGCTGGTGAGCCATATGCGGCTCTTTGGCCCCTTGAGGGTGGCTCTTCCACAAAGTACCACGGCCTGGGCGAGTCTATGTTGAAGAAGTGGTTAAAAGTTTAAGTTTAGCCGAAACCGGTTTGGCTCAGTGGATAGAGCGTCAGCCTGTGGACTGAGGGGTCCTGGGTTTGGTTCCAATCAAGGACATGTACCTTGGTTGCGGGCACATCCCCAGTGGGGGGTGTGTAAGAGGTAGTTGATTAATGATTCTCTCTCATTGGTGTTTCTAGCTCTCTATCCCTCTCCCTTCCTCTCTGTAAAAAATCAATAAAATATACTTAAAAAAATAAATAAAACAAAGAAGCCATTCCAATTTTTTTTTTAAGTTTAAGTTTAAAAAATGTGGCTCTCAAAAGAAATTTCAATCCTTGTACTGTTGATATTTGGCTCTGCTGACTAATGAGTTTGCCAACAACTGAGACAGATTTCAGAGGCAAGGGGGATGTGGACTGGATGAAACAAGGTGAAAGGATTAGCCAATAAAACATATATGCATAACCCATAGACAGAGACAACAGTGTGGTGAGGGCCAGAGGGGGAGTGGGTAAGGGACTGCATGGAGGTGGGCAAAATGGGGACATCTGTAATAGTGTCAAAATAAAAATAAAATGAAAACAAGAAAACCTGAAAAACATCTACAAGCAAAGAGGTTTTTTAAATATCCTATATGATAAAAGCCTAATATGCTAAGTGTATGGTTGACCAGTTGGCTGTTCAACTAATCAAAGTGTAAGATGCTAATGATTTGCTAAGGCTGTTCAACCACTTGCTATCATGTGCACTGACCACCAGGGGGCAGATACTTCAACCGGTAGGATAGCTTGCTGCTGGGGTCCAGCCAATCAGGACTGAGCAAGATGAGCTGGACATGCTCTGGAGCCCTCCCACGTCCCTCCCGGGCCCTGATCATGCACCGGTGTGGTCCCTTGGCCTGGTCTGCACCCTCTCACAATCTAGGACCCCTCAGGGGACATCAGAGAGCTGGTTTTGGCCTGACCCCGCAGGCCAGGCCAAGGGACCCCATGGGGGCACAAATTCATGCACCAGGTCTCTAGTGTATATAGACAGCAAGGAGATGTTTAAAGAACTTTGTCCTGCCAATACCGGTTTGGCTCAGTGGATAGAGCCTGAGCCTGCAGGCTGAAGGGTCCTGGGTTTGATTCCGGTCAAGGGCATGTACGATTGTTGCAGGCACATCGCAAGTAGGGGGTGTGCAAGAGGCAGCTGATCGATGACTCTCTCTTATCGATGTTTCTAACTATCTCTCTCCCTTCCTCTCTGTGAAAAACAATAACTATATTTTTAAAAATCAATAAAATATATTTAAAAAATAAAATTGATCCAACAATTACAAAAAAAGTCAATTTTATAAATATAAAGAACTTTGTCCTTCCCCATTCCCCTTCTCGCCCCCTCAGGCCCACGTGCTATCTGTCCCCTCCAGGAGGGAGCGTGGCCCAGCCCACTCACCCGAGCGTGTTCAGGATGCAGCCGGGCCGTCTCAGAGTCGCGAACAGCCGCTTCCCTCTGGCGTCCCCGATGCGGTTTCCCCCGACGTCCAGCACCTTCAGGCAGGCGTTGCGCCCCAGGGCCTCCGCCAGCACCCAGCAGCCCTCCTCCCCGAAGGCACACTCCGACAGACTGCGGGACACAGATGTGCAGGTCACATCATCATCCGGATGGGGACCCACCAATGCACCAAATACGCCGAAGATCAAACACGGACCCAGCGCCCACCTGGTGGGGCTTGGCGGTGGAGCATCAACCCATGGACCAGGAGGTCCGGTTTGATTCCCAGCCGGGCACAGGCCAGGATTGCAGGCTCCATCCTCAGTGGGGGGCATGCAGGAGGCAGCTGGTCCGTGATTCTCTCCTCATCACTGATGTTTCTGTCTCTCTCTCTCCCTCTCCCTTCCTCTCTGACATCAATAAAGATACATTTTTAAAAAATAGACCCAGATTGCCGAAACTGATGTGGCTCAGTGGATAGAGCGTCTGTCTGCGGACTGAAGGGTCCCAGGTTCTATTCCAGTAAGGGCATGTACCTTGGTGGCGGGCATATCCCCTCAGTGAGGGGTGTGCAGGAGGCAGCTGGTCAATGTTTCTCTCTCATCTTTGTTTCTACCTCTCTGTCCCTCTCCCTTCCTCTCTGTGGAAAATCAATAAAATATATTTTTTAAAAATAGACCAGAGACATAGAAGCATAGAACAGACTGGGGAACCTCAGAGGGAAGGCAGAGAGGGTGGGTGGGAAGAGACCAACCAGTGAACTTGTATGCTTATGGGCATAACCCATGGACACAGACAATAGGATGGGGAGGGTCTGAGGGGGGAAACAAGCTGGAAGAGATTAATAGGACAGGGAGGACCTATGTAATACTTTCAATAATAAAGATTTTATTTATTTTTATTTTTTTATTTTTAAACATAGTTTATTGACTTTAGAGAGGAAGGAAGAGGAAGAGAGAGATAGAAACATCAATGATGAGAGAGAATCATTGATTGGCTGCCTGCTGCACGCCCCCTACTGGGGGATCAAACCTGCAACCCAGGCATGTGCCCTTGGCCAGATTGGAACCTAGGACCCTTCAGTCTGCAGGCTGATGCTCTATCCACTGAGCCAAACCAGCTAAGGCAAGATTTTCCTTTTTGTTGTTGTTAATCCTCACCCAAGGATTTTTTTTTCCCATTGACTTTTATTTTTTATTTTTAGTTAAAGGTTTTTTAGAGTTTAACAAACAAAACCATTGATGTTTAGAGAAAGCAGAAGGAAGAGAGGGATAGTGTCAAAATAAAACTAAAGTTAAAAAAACTGAAAAATATCTACAAGCAAAGAGATTTTTAATATCCTAGAGAATAAAAGCCTAATGTGCTAAGTGTCTGGTTGACCAGTTGGCCCTTCCATCAAAGTATACCATGCCATTGATATGCTAAGGCTGTTGGATTGCTCGTTATGACACGCACTGACCACCAGGGGGCAGACAGCCAACCGGGTCAACCAGTGGCTATGAAGTGATAGACGCGCCCTTCTGGGAATGGAGCCCACACCCTGGGCACGTGCCCTGACCCGGAATCCAACCTTGACCTCCTGGTTCCTAGGTCCACGTTCAACCACTGAACCCATGGACACAGACAATAGGGCGGGGAGGGCCTGAAGGGAGGGGGGCAGGCTGGAAGAGGTTAATGGAGTGGGGAGGACCACGTTCATAGGTCCACGATCAACTATGCCAGCCAGACATGAACCGCTGCTTTTCTCCTGAATGTCTGGGGTCTCAGGACAGGCGAGGCAGGCGCATCCACAGGACCAGCGCCCAGTACAACCCTGAGCTCGGGGCCTGCGGGGACCCACCGGGGTGCATTGCCTTTCCCCGCCTTGGCACCGCTGGGGATTGGGGGCATGATGCATCCTGGCTGAGGGACCCACGGGGGGCAATTCCTGGGGTGCCGGTGCTGATCCCCGAGACTCTGCCTGAGGCACCCGTCCCTCCAGCTGCATCACCGTCTCCCCAGCTGGAAGGACCCCAGCCATGCGAGCTGCTCTGTGCAGAACTCCCCGAGGCCTCACCAGGCATCAGACCCAGGGGGCGCAGACTGAGCAGTCACCCCGCTTTCCTCTCTGCACCCCGCACACTCCCGTGGGCTCCCTCATGAGCTGAGGCTCCCCGGTGCCCAGGATCCCCCGTCTGTGCGCAGGTGGCTGCGGAGCGCAGGGCGGGGGTCCTCACAGGCTGAGCTGCACGCACTCACTCCAGGCTCTGCAGGCTGCACTCCGTGTGGCCCAGTGCCTCGCTCAGGGCGCGGACCCCCTGGTCGCCCAGCTGGTTCCTCCGCAGATTCAGGTGGGTCAGGCCCGGGTTCTGCAGCAGCGCGTCTGCCAGGCGCTGGCCGCTGGGCGCTCCCAGCTCACAGGAGCAGAGCCTGCGGGTGGAGAGGGGCGCAGACAGACACAGCTCAGGTTCCGGAAAGCCCCAGGCCCAGGCACAGCCGCCAGCCGGCTGCCCTGGCCTTGGGGTCTAAACGTGTCTCCCTGCCCCCCACCGGGGATGCGAGGAGCGCCTGTGTGTTAACGGGTCCTGTTCTATTCCAGCCTCAGACCTCAGCTCCGCCAGAATGCGCCTGCCCTGGCTGGTGGTTAGAAGAGTCGTGGGTTCAATTACTGGTCAAGAGCACCTACCTTGAGTCAGGTGCGTGCAGGAGGCAACTAATCGATGTCTCCACATATCGATGTTTCTCTCCCTCTCTCTCTCCCTTTCCCTTCCTCCTTTCCACTCTTTCTAAAAATCAATGGGAGAAAATATATATCCTGAGGTGAGGATTAAGAAAAGAAATAAACTAGTCTGGCCTAGCAGGTTTGGCTCAGCGGAGAGAGCCAAAGGCTCAGGCTCAGGTCCAGGGCGCAGGCCCAGGATGTGAGCTCCATCCCCAGTGGGGGGCGTGCAGGAGGCAGCCGGTCAGTGATTCTCTCTCATCATTGATGTTTCTCTCTCTCTCTTTCTCCCTTCTTCTCTGAAGTTTCTGTGGCCCTCCAAAGAAATTTCAATAGCTGCCTAAGACAGTGATCAGAAAACTGCGGCTCGTGAGCCACATGCGGCTCTTTGGCCCCGTGAGTGTGGCTCTTCCACAAAACACCACGGCCTGGGCGAGTCTATGTTGAAGAAGTGGCATTAGAAGAAGTTTAAAAAACCTGGCTCTCCAGAGAAATTTCAATAGTTGTCTTGTTGACATCGGGCTCTGTGGACTAATGAGTTCGCCGACCACTGGCCTAAGAAGGCAGACGCCGTGTTAAGTGTTAGAAAAAATAATAATCCCATAGAATAAAAGCTTACTATGCTTAGTGCTATCCATTCATCCGATCAAGACGTGACATGCTAATGATATGCTCGCTAGGATGTGCACTGACCACCAGGGGGCAAACACTCGGACCAGTCGATTAGCTTGCTGCTGGGGTCCAGCCAATCAGGACTGAGCGAGATGGGCTAGACCCGCCCTGGAGCCCTCCCACGGTCCCTCCCGGCCCCCATGGTGCACCGGTGGAGTCCCTCGGCCAGGCCTGCACCATCACGCAATCCGGGACCCCTCAGGCCCGCCCGAGGGACCCCACTGGTGCATGAATTTATGTCTAGTCTAGCAGTAATAATAACAGTAACACGGGTCTCAGGGACGGAACCACTGTCCCCCGCTTTCCCCCACCGAGGGTCGATTTCGGACCCGGGGCCCAGGAGCTCACACCAGCCTCCGCAGGGCACAGCCGGGCTGGCAGAGGGAGGCGCACAGCCACCGCAGACCCTCGTCCTGGAGCTGGTTGAAGGCCAGGCACAGGCGTGCAGTCCGCTGGGAGCTGGAGAGAACCGAGGCCACCTCTTCCGCCCGGACCCCCGACAGGCCGCACTGCTCCAGGCTGCGGGAGGGGGTGCAAGTTGAACCCCGCCCCTCCCCACCCACATTCCTCCTCACCCTGCCCCTCCCCGGGCCACACCTGGGTGGGTCCCGACCCTCATGGGCCCCTGACAGGCCGCACTGCTCCTGGCTGCAGGAGGGGGTGCAGGCTGAGCCCCGTCCACGTTCCTCCTCACCCTGCCCCTCTCTGGGCCACACCTGGGTGGGCCCCAACCCTCACAGGCCCTGGCCGGGAGCTCAGGTGGTTAGAGCGTTATCCTGATGTGCCAAGGCCGTGGGTTCGATCCCCGGTCAGGACACAGGTAGGCACCCACCAAGGGATGCATTCGTACGTGGAACAACAGAAACGGATGTTTCTCTCTCTCTCTTTCTGGCTCTCTACACGTCCGTGGGAAAAGAGAATAGCCCTGGCTGGTGTGTGGCTCCGTTGGTGGAGCCGGACCCATGCCAGGGCACAGGCCCGGGTGGGGGGCTGGATGCCCAGTAGGGGGCGTGCAGGAGGCAGCGGATCGAAACTGTGCTCTCCCATCAATGTTCCTCTCTCTCTCTCTAAAATCAATAAAAAAGGAGACATATGTACTACTATGTGTAATCCTTTAAAACCATAAAATGAGCCGAAACCAGTTTGGCTCAGTGGATAGAGCGTTGGCCTGCGGACTGAAGGGTCCCAGATTCGATTCTGATCAAGGGCATGTACATTGGCTGTGGGCACATCCCCGGTTGGGGGTGTGTGCAGGAGGCAGCTGGTCAATGTCTCTCACTCATCGATGTTTCCAGCTCTCTATCCCTCTCCCTTCCTCTCTATAAAAAAAAAAAATCAATAAAATATATATTTTTTAAAAATGAAACAATAAATTAAGTGATAAAATAAATAACAAATAAAGAAAATAATAATAAAATAAATAATAAAGTAAATAAATAATATAAAATAAAAACAAAATAATAAATTAATAAAATAAATAATATAAAATTAAAATTAAATAATAAAATTAAATAAAATAAAACCCACATCCCCGCCCAGCCGCTGCCACCTGCCGAAGGCACTCGGCCCAGGGAGAGACTCACGAGAGCTCCTTGAGGGCGCACTTGGCCGGGTCGAAGGACCCCCGGAAGCTCTGCACATCCAGGCCTGAGAGGTCGTTGTCGCCCAGGCTGAGGAAGCGCAGGCTGGCGTTCTTGCTGAGCTCCAGGAAGAGGCTGCGGCAGGCCACCGGCGTGAGGCCGCAGGACTCCAGCCTGCAGAGAGGCCGGGCGGGCCGGATGGTCCCTCTGGGTCAGCGCCCCTCAGTGTGGTCCAGGGCCCAGCATCCCCTCAGCGCGGGCGCCACCTGCTGGAGCTCAGAGGACGTGCTCCAGGAATCTGTGTGGTGATACTCCACACTCCCATCTCCCCGCCCCCATCCCACCCACTCCGCCCATCCTGATGATTGTTTTTGATAAAATTTCTTTATTGATTAGGGTGTTACCTATGTGTCCTTATTCCCCCATTATCCCCCCTCCATCTCCCGCATGCATGCCCTCACCCCCCCACCCCGGATGTCTGTGTCCATTGGCTTAGGCTTCCTGATGATTCTGTTATACATGAACATGTGATGACCCAATGCCACTTCTGGGACTGTATGCAAAGCGACTCGAGCCGAAACCGCTTTTGCTCAGTGGATAGAGCGTCGGTCTGCGGACTGAAAGGTCTCAGGTTTGATTCTGGCCAAGGGCATGTGCCTTGGTTGCGGGCACATCCCTAGTTGGGGTATGCAAGAGGCAGCTGAGCGATGTTATTCTATCATCAATATTGCTATTTCTCTATCCCTCTCCCTTCCTCTCTGTAAAAAAGCAATAAAATATATTTTAAATATATATATATTTTTTAAAAAAATAATAATTTCTTAAGAAGCTAAGTGTGTAATATCCCTGGCCTAAATGAAATTCAAGATTTAAAAATAAAGATAAAATAGATGTGAGAATCATTGCTCCATGCCCATGTACCTTTTCCCTCTGCTAATCTCCTTACATATCTATGGCAGCCACGCTGGCTCCCGTTCTCCCAATGACTCCTCACTCCCAGGGGTGGCCTTATTCCTGTGGAATTAAACACCCTGGGACCTCAAAGTCCCAGTCCCCTTATGCCCGCGGGAGCAGAGGTGCAGTGGGTGCGTCAGCAGCGCTGACCCCAGAGCCAGCGTTAGCTCTCAGCTCCCTTCCAGCATGGGAGCAGTGTCCAGCCCTGCCTCAGGCCGGTCCCGCCGGCGTGCCTCGCCGGGAGGCCAGAGGCTTACCACAGGTACTTGAGTTTGCAGGCGGAGTGCCTCAGGGTCCTGAAGATCAGCGTGGACAGAGCGAACCCCAGCGTGTTGGAGCTCAGGTTGAGGTGGGTCAGCCGGTTGTTGCCATGCAGAAGCAGCACCAGCTCCTTCAGCACCTGCACGGGGGTGATCGATCTGCACCTGAGGGGCGGAGAGGCGCCGAGAAAGCTCACTTGTGTGGTACATTTTTTAAAAAATATATATGTTATTGATTTTTTTACAGAGAGGAAAGGAGAGGGATAGAGAGTTAGAAACATCGATAAGAGAGAAACATCGATCAGTTGCCTCCTGCACACCTCCTATTGGAGATATGCCCACAACCCAGGTACATGCCCTTAACCAGAATTGAACCCGGGACCCTTCTGTCCACAGGCCGATGCTCTATCCACTGAGCCAAATTGCTAATCATGTGGTACATTTACCCTCATGGAATAGTAGGCATCTGTGAAAAAGGAGACTCTCTTACCCTTGGAGACAGCATGGAGGGATCCGGAGAGTATCACGCTAAGTGAAATAAGCCAGTCAGAGAGAGACAAGGTGCAGAGGGCTGCCTGGGAAGGCACACTGGCAGTTTTCCTTAATTACCATCAGCTGAACTCACGGCGTAGGCAGAGCCACGCCCCCGGAACATGTTTCCCCAAGATGGCGGACATATTGTCCACTAGCCTTCATATCAGCCAGGGTGTCAGCAGGGGCAGGACCAGGCATGCTAGGGCCTACTTAAGAATGCAAATAAGTTGGTGATAACATCCTGGTATTGGGGGTATAAAATAAATGCGCTGGGAGGGGCCATCTGCTCACTGCCTCTCCATCAGAGAGGGTGGCTCCCACCTGGCTCCCAGCTTAATGAATCTATTTTTGTGTCTGCTTTCTTTCTTTCTTTTTAATTTCTTAATCCCCAGCTCCTCCACTCAGCAACCTGTTTCCTTTTCTGTGATGGAGATGGATGCCGAAGAGAGAGAAACATTCCCCCCCCCCCCGCGTCCACCCAACAGGTATCACGTGATCATGCTCACGTGGAATCTAAGTAACAAACAGATGAACAGAGTGGATCCAGAGACATGGAGCGGGGGACCAGAGTGTGGAATCTCGGAGGGAAGGGTGGGTGAGAGGTAGCCAACCAAAGACCTTATATAGGCATAAGCCACGGATACAGGCAATAGGGTGGTGAAGGCCTGGGGCAGGCGGGGGGGAGGGGAGGAAGATAGGCTGGACAGTGTCCATGTGGGGAGGGGAAGAGGGGGTATGTAATACTTTCAACAATAAATAATTATTAAAATAATGATAATAAAGAGGGGGGGAAAGCTAACTTGGGGGTGGGGGGTGGGGACATTACTTCCTCATCTTTCCTTTCCACCATAAGTACCCACACAGACACCCTCAGGGTGTACAAGCATAAAAGGAACCCCAAATTTGACTTTTGAGTCATGATACTGAACCCTTGAAGAGGCGATCTAAAATATATATCCCCTAGCCGAAACCAGCCTGGCTCAGAGGATGGAGCGTCAGTTTGCGGACTCAAGGATCCCAGGTTTGATTCCAGTCAAGGGCATGGACCTTGGTTGTGGGCACATCCCCAGTGGGAGGTGTGCAGGAGGCAGCTGGTTGATGTTTCTCTCTCATCGGATTTTTCCAGCTCTCTATCCCTCTCCCTTCCTCTCTATAAAAAAAAAATCAATAAAACATATTTTTAAATAAATAAATAAAAATAAAAATATATCCCTCAAAGAGACAATAAGCTCAGTTGGACATATGACCTCAGGAGCCAGCCCTGGCCAGGTAGCTCAGGGGTTGGAGCATCATCCGATGTGCTGAGGTTGTGGATTCGAGTCCCTGGTCAGGGCACATACAAGAAGCAGCTGATGAACGCATAAATAAGCAGAACAGCAAATCAATACTTCTCTCTCAAACCAAAAAATGGTGTTTAAGACTAAGCCCCAGCCGGTGTGGCTCAGTGGACAGAGCGTCAGCCTGCGGGCTGAAGGGGCCCGGGGTAAGCTCCAGTCAGGTGCATGTGCCTCGGTTGCAGGCTCCCCGGAAAGTGCGTCACACTTACGTCAGCTTCTGGAGCTTGCACCGGGGGTTCCTCAGCTCGTAGCAGAGCCTCCTCATGGCCGCGGCGCTCAGCATGCTGTCGCTCAGGTCCAGCTCGCTCACGTGCCCGGAGTGGAACACAGAACACACGTCCTGCCACTGGCGCTTCTTGGAGCCAGCAAGCCTGGTCCTTAATCCGAGAGGCGGGGGTAGGGAGAGAGGGGGGGAGAGGAGGAGAGGGAGAGAGGGAGAGAGGGAGAGAAAGGGAGAAAGGGGGAGAGAGGGAGAGAGGGAGAGAGAGGGAGAAAGGGTGAGAGAGGGAGAGAGAGAGGGAGAGAAGGCTGGTGAATCCATGGGCCTCAACCGACACCCAGAATTCACTCAGCAGGAGGCAAGGAAAAAGACCCTCCCACACTGGGTGTGTGATCCCATGGAGCTCTGGATATGAAAATGTGTAGCCCTGCCAAAACCGGTGTGGCTCAGCGGATAGAGCGTCAGCCTGCAGACTGAATGGTCCCAAGTTGGATTCCGGTCAAGGGCATGTACCTTGGTTGCGGGCACAAACCAGTAGGGAGGTGTGCAGGAGGCAGCTGACTGATGTTTCTACCTCATCAATGTTTCTAACTCTTTTTCCTTCTCCCTTCCTCTCTGTAAAAATCAATAAAATATTAAAATAAAGTAAAGTAAAATAAAAAAGGGCGAGAGACCGCGGGGGGCCGAGGAGACGGCGCCTTGTCACTCACCCTGCCCAGTCCTCGCGGCCGGCCGGCTCGGTCTGCAGGCCAAGGCAGCTGACGGACAGCCGGAGCCTGCTCAGCCGCGGGCAGAGCTTCAGGCAGAAGGCGGTGGCCGGCAGCTGCAGGTCGCCCACCGCCAGGTCAGCCTCCAGCAGGTGGCCCAGCAGCTTCCTGGCCAGGCTCTCCTCTCGCGTCTCGTGCAGGCACTGGAACCAGGGCAGCAGCTGGAAGCCGTAGGGGGCCCCACCCTCAGCCGCAGCCACAGACAGCTCCTCGGCCAACTGCGCCAGCTCGTCGGCGGCCCGGGGGGCCAGTGGGCAGCGCAGCGCGCCCTCCACCTGCCCGGCCAGCTCCCGGTTCAGGAACCCGAAGGCAAAGAGGGCCGTCTGAAGCCAGTAGGGGTTGATGTCCACCAGGGCGCCCGCCAGCACCGCCCCCAGCTCCTGCGGCTTCGGGCAGCCGCCCACAGCCCCGGCCTTGCCCCGGAGCGCGTAGAACAGGGCCGCCAGGAAGGCCTGGAAGCTGGGGTGGGCAAAGGCCAGGCAGTCCCCGCAGTCAGCGACCTCCCGGAGGACGCCCCTCTGGAGGAGGCCGCGGACCAGGGATGCCCGCAGGCGGCTCGCCACCTCCTCCTTGGCGAAGGTGAAGCTGCAGGACCACAGCCCGCGGGCGGCAAGCGAGCAGAGCGCCTGCCACTGCTCAGCCCAGCGCTGCTGCGACCAGCTCACCTCGGCCGCCTCGACGACGCCGGCGAAGAGGCAGGCGTACAGGCCGGTGGGCGTCTGGGCGTCCAGCCAGAAGGAGGGACGCCGGGCCAGCTGGTGCTGCAGGCAGGAGCACACGGTCCAGCACACGAGGGGGGCGCGGCAGGCGAGGGATAGCGCCTCGCTCTTCCCGACCCACTGCAAGACCTTGGGGTGAGGAGACCAGATGTTAACACTGGTAAAGCGGGACCCCATTTGAGGGGAAGGGGGTTCTTGATTAAAAATTGGGTCTAGCGGAGATCCAAGATGGCTGCGCCCAGGTAAACACCTAGCTGCAGCCGCACACAACAATTTCAATAAAATACAACTAAAATATAAAATGGACATTACCCAGAACTACAGAAAAGTCAACTGACTGGAAATTCTACAACAAGAAGCAAGGAGAAAACCAGAAGGAAGCGTGGAGGAGCTGGAAAAGCCTGAGGTACGGAGACACGCGGCGCGCGGAGAGGACGGAGCGGAGAGGAGGGCGGCTGAGTGCCTGGCGGGCGTTCCCTGGCAGGAAGGAGATAAAACTCCGACTGTGCTGGGCCCCACTCTGAACCCCATTTCTAGGCCAGACCCCAGGGACCCAGGCTCACACAGAGGGAGCTGGGCTGTAAGGCGGAACCCCGGGGGAGCGGCAAAGGAGGTCCCGGAGGCGCGCACAGTGCGCGCAGAGAAGGGACGGGCGGCTGTGACGCGGGATTGCACTGGCGGGAAGGAGACAAGGGCTCCAGACTGCTCTGAACACCACCTCCAACTCCACTTCCAACTGAACTGAACCCCAATACCCGGCTCATTGGGGGAGAACATAGACTGTTTGGCAGCAGGCGAAAATCGGGGGCACCTTTCTCTCAGAAGTGCTGGCAGCGAGTACTGAAGGACCCGCATAGGGCGGGGCGGACGGAAGCCAAGGCTGTAGGATCCACCCTGAAACCCGTCCCACCTGTAGCTGCAAAATGCGACAACAAAATAGATCACAAACGAAAGAAATGGAGGACAAAAAGCGGCTGGATATAGAGTTCAAATCTACGTTTATAAGGTTTTTTAAGAATTTCCTAGAAAAGATGGATAAGACCTATGAGGATATGAAAAGAGATCAACTAGAATTAATAAGGAATCAACAAGAAATGATAAGGGATCAACAAGAAATGATAAGGGACCAACAAGAAATAAAGAATACATTGTCTGAAATAATAAATATTGTACAGAGTCCTAAAAACAGAAAAGAAGATCGCAAGAATCAAGTCAAAGATTTGGAACATAAAGAGCCAGAAGACACTCCCCCACAGAAGCTAGAAGGCAAGAGAATCCAGAAAATTGAAGATAATGTAAGAAACCTCTGGGACAACTTCAAGCGAACCAACATCAGAATTATGGGGGTCCCAGAAGAGGAGAGAGAGCAAGATATCGAAAACATACTGAAAGAAATAGTGACAGAAAACTTCCCCCACCTGGTGAAAGAATTAGACTTACAAGTCCAGGAAGCACGCAGAACTCCAAACAAAAGGAATCCAAAGAGGACCACACCAAGACACATCATAATAAAAATTCCAAGAGCAAAAGACAAAGAGAGAATATTAAAAGTAGCAAGAGCAAAGAAGGTAGTTACCTATAAAGGAGCACCTATACGATTGTCAGCTGACTTCTCAACAGAAACCATGCAGGCCAGACGGGAATGGCAAGAAATATTCAAAGTGATGAATAGTAAGAACCTACAGCCAAAGATAATCTATCCAGCAAAGCTATCACTCAGAATCGAAGGTCAGACAAAGAGCTTCACTAATAAAAACAAGCTAAAGGAGTTCATCAACACCAAACCAGAATTATATGAATTGCTGAAGGGGGTTCTTTCAGAAGAGAAAGTAAATAAAGATAAAAATTATGAACAACAAATACATAACTATCAACAAGTGAATCTAAAAACCAAGGGAATTAAAAAAAATCTGATGAACAATAGTAACTGTTGAATATAATAGAATCAGAGGTATGGAAGGGGAGTGAACTGACTATTCTTGGGGAAAATGGGAGAGGGGGATGTGGGAAGAGACTGAACATAAACTGTGCACCTATGGATGAGGACAATGGGGAGTGGGGAAAGGGCAGAGGGTGGGTTGGGAACCTGGTGGAGGAGAGCAATGGTGGGGGTGGGGGGAAGGAACATTTGTAATAATATTTTTATTAAAAAAATAAATAAAATGAGTCATTGTCAAAAAAAATAATAATAAAATAAAATAAATAAAATAAAAATTGGGTCTATAGGGAGCCACAAAAATTTTCATAGTGCCGAAACCAGTGTGGCTCAGTGGATAGAGCTTCGGCCTGTGGACTGAAGGCTCCCAGGTTCGATTCCGGTCAAGGGCATGTACCTTGGTTGCAGGCACATCCCCAGTAGGGGGGTGGTGCAAGAGGCAGCTGATCGATGATTCTCTCTCATCGATGTTTCTAACTCTCTATCCCTCTCTCTTCCTCTCTGTAGAAAAATAAATAAAATATTTTTTTTAAAAATTAACAAAAATAATATAAAACTCATATCCTGGCTACATAGCTACGTGGCCACCGAAAACTGTATATTCCCTTCCCGTTCTCCCACAGTTCCCTGGCTTGTCGTGCATTCTTTCCAAAAATCAGGACTTTTGCCGAAACCAGTTTGGCTCAGTGGATAGAGCGTTGGTCTGCGGACTGAAAGGTCCCAGGTTCAATTCCAGTCAAGGGCATGTGCCTTGGTTGCGGGCACATCCCCAGTAGGGGGTGTGCAAGAGGCAGCTGATGGATGACTCCCTCTCATCGATGTTTCTAACTCTCTCTGTCCCTTCCTCTCTGTACAAAATCAAATATATATATATATATATATATATTTTAATCGGGACTTGTTTAAAATGCCACAGGAAGGACACAGGACACATGGTTAGATGTCGGGACGCCTGGTCACCTTACCTTAGTGGCTTCCCTTTGGTTCTTGAAGAACCGGAAGAAGTACTCGCTCCGGTCCTCCTCGGTGAACCCTGTCACCGGCAGGCACCGCGGGTGCGGGCACAGCCCTCGGAGGTCCTCCAGGTGCCAGTCCCGGGTGGTGACCAGCAGGACGGCCGCCGGCAGGAGCTCCTTCCTTAGCAGGTGGAGGAGGATGGCGGCGGCCGGCAGTCGCCGGTCCCGGTCGGTGCAGGGCGGGCGGCGGGCGGCGTCGGGGGGCAGGGCCACCTCCTCCAGGCCATCGATGACCAGCAGCAGCCGCTCGGGGCGGTCCAGGGCATGCTCGATGGGGACCCGGGCCTCGGGCCAGTCCCGGGAGAGCAGGTCCAGCAGCGTGGTGGGCCCCAGGTCCCGGGTGCGGTGGCCGCTGATATAGAAGGCGAACTCAAAGCTGCGCTGGAAGAGCAGGCCCTCGGCCCAGTGCAGCGCCACCTGCATGGCCAGCGTGGTCTTCCCCACGCCGGCCGGGCCGTGCAGCACCACCGTGCGGGGCCGGGCGCCCGGCACCCCGGGCTGCAAAAGGCGCCTCAGCGCCCGGTGCTCCTGCTCCCGGAAGTTCCGAAGATAGATGTGGTCTTCGGGCCACGGGGTGGCGTCCCACATGGCCAGCAGCTGCGCCTTCAGCCTCACGCGGTACCTCCCCCTGTGGACTGAGCGATGGTGGCCAGTCAGATGGCAGTGATGCTCGGGAGACATCTCAGTGTCGGGAATCATTCTATCAGGGTGTGTCATCGAGCCCTGGCCCGGGTGGCTCAGGGGCTGGACCCATTGACCAGGCAATTTAGTGGTCTCTGGTTTGATTCCCAGTCAGGACACATACCTGGGTTGTATGTGTGTGTGTGTGTGTGTAGGGGGGTGTCCATCTCCAGCAGGGTGCATGCATGAGGCAGCCAATCAGGGGTTCTCTCTCATTGATGTTTCTCTCTCTCCCTCTCCCCGTCTGTCTTTCTTTCTTTCTTTCTTTCTTTCTTTCTTTCTTTCTTTCTTTCTTTCTTTCCTTCTTTCTTTCTTTCTTTCTTTCCTTTCTCTCTCTCTCTCTCTCTCTCTCTCTCTCTCAATAAAAACATCTAGCTGAAACCGGTTTGGCTCAGTGGATAGAGCGTCGGCCTGCGTACTGAAAGGTCCCAGGTTGGATTCCGGTCAAGGGCATGTACCTTGGTTGCGGGCACATCCCCAGTGGGAGGTGTGCAGGAGGTAGCTTATCGATGTTTCTCTCTCACCAGTGTTTCTAACTCTCTATCCCTCTCCCTTCCTTTCTGTGAAAAATCAATAAAATATTTTTTAAAAAATTAAAAGCACACACAAACGAAAACAGAAGAGCAGATGGGGAAGAGTGTCATTTCTGGAACACTGTCCTTTGGGTAAAACTTCAGGAAAAAACGGCCCAGGTGGGCCCGGTAAAAAGTCCCATCCAGCCACCTGTCCACAATCATCGTAACCTTGCAAGCACACACCTGATAGTTCTGTGGGGGCCTCTTCTGGTTCTGGTTCTGATTCTTCTTCTTTGCCTGGGCCTTGGGGGCCCTGAGCCATCTCTGAAAGGAGCCGTGTGATGAGGAGTGAGGAACCAGGGCCAGAAAGGGAAAGGAGCTGGTGGGTGCCTGCGTAGGACCAGCTCTCTCTCACGCGCCCTCTCTCTCTCTCTCTCTCACACACACACACACACACACACACACACAAGCCTGGGGGCTCAGTGGATAGAGCATCAGCCTGCGGATGGAAGGTTCCATTCCGGTCAAGGGCATGTACCTTGGCTGTAGGCATATCCCCAGTAGGGCATGTGCAGGAGGCAGCTGATGGATGTTTCTCTTTATCAATGTTTCTAGCTCTCTATCCCTCTCCCTTCCTCTCTGCAAAAAAATCAATAAAAATATATTTTAAAAAATATATGAAAAAAATAAATAAAAAATTTAAACCCAGCAGCAACATCCTTGCTTCCATCCCATGTCCCCATCCCCCATGGCCCCCTAAGCCCTATCACATCCCCATCCCCTCAGTCAGCCATCCCGCATGACCCCCGAGACTCCCCATGTCCCCATCCCCCATGGTCCCCCCCAAGTCCCCATCCCTCATGGGCCCCCCATGTCCCTCCATGTCCTTTCCCTCTCCCCCATCCCCTCGGTCCCCCATCCTCCCCACGTTCCCCCCACCCCGTGCCCCCACGCCTCCGGCCCCACTCCTCACCATCGACCTGGGCCCTCAGGTCCCCGCAGAGCTCGGCCAGCCTCAGGTCCTCGGAGACCCGGAGGGCCACATCCCACACCTGCGGGCCCGGGAAGTGCGCCCTCAGCAGCCACAGCAGTTCCGCAGGGCCCGCGGACTTCAGGCTGGCCCAGGGGACCTGCGGGGAGCCCTTGGGCAGCAGCCACGGGGACCGGAGGCCCAGCTTGAACCCCTCCAGCTGGTACCGGTCCAGGCGCTGCAGGTGAGAGAGCAGCTTGTCAAACGGGCCGTCATCCATCCTGCCCGTGGGCCGGAGCCCCTCCCAGCTGCCACGAGACCAGTCCCGCCCTCAGGACAAGCAGCACCTGCACGCGAGGAAGAGAGAGAACCATAAGCCTGGCCCTGGCCGGGTAGCTCATTGGTTAGGCCAGTGGTCGGCAAACTCATTGGTCCACAGAGCCAAATAGCAACAGCACAACGATGGACATTTCTTTGGAGAGCCACATTTTTTAAAACTTAAATTATTCTAACGTCATTTCTTCAACATAGACTCGCCCAGGCATTGGTGTTTTATGCAAGAGCCACCCTCTAGGGGCCAAAGAGTCACCTGTGACTCTGGAGCTAAGGTTTACCAACCACTGGCCTGGAACATCGTCCCCCAAATGCCGAGGTTGTGGGTTTGAACACAGGTCAGAGCACACACAAGAATCAACCGATGGATGCACGAAGGAGTGGAACAACACATCAATGCTGCTTCTCTCTCTCTCTCTCTCTCTCTCTCCCTCTCTCTAAAAATTAATCAAAATATATCCTCTCCCTGGCTAGTTTTCTCAGTGGATAGAGCACCCACCTGTAGACCAAAGTGTCCCGGGTTCGATTCCGGTCAAGGGCACCGACCTCAGTTGCAGGTTCCTCCCTGGCCTGGCCCCTGGTTGGGGCACGTGCAGGAGGCAACCAATGGATATGTTTCTCGCACATCGATATTTCTCTCTGTCTTTCCACCTCTCTTCCACTCGCTCTAAAAGTCAATGAAAAATTACCCTCAGGTGAGGATTAAAAAGGGAAAAAGGAATCAACCAATGAATCCATGAATGAGTGGAACAATGAATCAATGGTTCTCTCTCTCTCTGTCTCCCTCCCTCCCCCCGCCCCCGCCTCTCTCTCTCTCCTCTCTCTCCCTCTCCCTTCCTCTCTCTCAAAACCAATAAAAACATATCCCCGAGTGAGTATTTAAAAAGGAAATGGCCGAAACCAGTATGGCTCAGTGGATAGAGCGTCAGCCTGCCTACTGAAAGGTCCCAGGTTGGATTCCGGTCAAGGGCATGTACCTTGGTTGCAGGCACATCCCCAGTGGGGGGTGTGCAGGAGGCAGCTGATGGATGATTCTCTCTCATCAATGTTTCTAACTCTCTATCCCTCTCTCTTTCTCTCAGTGAAAAATCAATAAAATATATTTTTTAAAAAGGAAATGCCAGCAGGGTCTCAGACGGGAAGGGACACCAGGTTTGGGAAGGGTGTGGAGCAGAAGAGAGAGGAGCCATCACATACCAGTCAGACGGCTAATCGGGGGAACTTGAAGAAGAGATCCACTCTACTCCAACCCCAGCCTGGGACTGGCCTTCTGGTCGACCTCAGCCTCCTCCCAGGTCGGCCCGTGGGCCCCGCTGATTGGTGGCTCTCCTCCCACCCCTCCCCCCATGGGCGGACGCAGAATAGCAGGCCCTGATTGGCTGAGAAACCACGGAGACCCAACTGTTGCTGTTATCTCTGACCCCTTCTCCTCCAGGTGTCAGTCATCACTAGCCCGGAGGGGGAGTAGAAATGGGTTTCTAATTATAACCAGCCGAAACCGGTGTGGACAGAGCATCGTCCTGCAGACTGAAGGGTCCCAGGTTCGATTCCGGTCAGGGGCATGTACCTTGGTTGCAGACACATGCCCAGTAGGAGGTGTGCAGGAGGCAGCTGATGGATGTTTTTCTCTTATCGATGTTTCTAACTCTCTATCCCTCTCCCTTCCTCTCTGTAAAAAATCAATAAAATATATTTTTAAAAAAGAATTAGAGAGAATGCATACCGTACGTCTTTGATTTCTTCCCAGATAAAGACCCGGAAGTGGAATCGCTGGGTCATGTGATAGTTCTCATTTAAAAAAAAAAATACGTATCTTATTGAATTTTTTAAAATATATTTTATTGATTTGTACAGAGAGGAAGGGAGAGATAGAGAGTTAGAAACATCGATGAGAGACAGTCACCGATCAGCTGCCTCTTGCACACCCCCCACCGGGGATATGCCCGCAACCAAGGCACATGCCCTTGACCGGAATCGAACCCGGGACCCTTCAGTCCCCAAGCCGACGCTCTATCCACTGAGCCAAACCAGTCCCGGCCTTATTGAATTTTTTACAGAGAGGAAGGGAAAGGGATAGAGAGTTAGACACATCGATGGGAGAGAAACATCCATCAGCCGCCTCTTGCACACCCCCCACTGGGGATGTGCTCGCAACCAAGGTACATGCCCTTGACTGGAATAGAACCTGGGACCCTTCAGTCCGCAGGCCGACACTCTATCCACTGAGCCAAACCAGTCAGGGCATCATTTTTAATTTTTTCAGGAAACGCCATCCTGTTTTCCAGGGGATCAAGCCAATGACATTGTAACCACTGTGTACGGTGTCTGGTGGGTTGGGGGGGGGGGGGATGATTGTCTGACCACCAGGCCACGCACCTGAAACTGATAGAAAATGGAATGTATTCTTTCCATTTTCTATCTTCCTCCCTCCCTGTCTCACTCTCTCCCTCCCTTCCTTTAGGACTTCTGATGGTCAATAGGATGCTGGACAGATGGCCAGTCGGACGGACGGCTTCCTTCGCACATGCGCAGCACCTGTGGGAACAGCCAGAGAGCCCCCGCCCCCAGGCTAAGCTTCCAAACCTGCGCACAGCGGAGGTGGGGCCAGGCCAGGCCCAGCCAATGGGAAGGGGTCTTCGCCCACATAGGAGGCCCCGCAGGGCCCAGGAGTTCTTTTCCTTCCTGCTTCCGGAGGTGCATGTAACAGGAAGGAGCCAGGAGCCCAATTCCCATCAGGGTTGAGTGGGGTTTGGGGGGAGGGGGGGTCTTTTTTTTAATTTATTGATTTTCTACAGAGGAAGGGAGAGGGATAGAGAGTTAGAAACATCGATGAGAGAGAAACATCCATCAGCTGCCTCCTGCACAGCCCCCACTGGGGATGTGCCCACAACCAAGGCACATGCCCTTGACCGGAATGGAGCCCGGGACCCTTTAGTCCGCAGGCCAATGCTCTATTCACTGAGCCAAACTGGTTTCAGCTGAAATATATTTCTTGATTGATTTCAGAGAGGAAGAGAAATGGAGAGAGAGATAGAAACATCAGTGAGGAGAGAGAATCATGGATCGGCTGCCTCCTGCACATCCCCCACTGGGGATTGAGCCACAATCCAGGCATGTGCCCCTGACTGGAACCGAACCTGGGACCCTTCAGTCCGCAAGCTGATGTTCTATCCACTGAGCCAAACCAGCGAGGGTTCATCATTGATGTTTCTATCTCTCTCTTCGTCTCCCTTCCTCTCTGAAATTAATTTTTAAAATATATATATTTTAAAAGATCCTTCTTTTCCACAGCTGCATAGTATTCCATGGTGTAAATGTCTCACTGCTTTTTTATTTTATTTTTAAAAATATATTTCTTTATTGATTTCAGAGAGGAGAGACATAGAAACATCAATGAGGAGAAAGAATCATGGATAGGCTGCCTCCTGCATGCCCCCTACCGGGGATGAGCCAGCAACCCGGACATGTGCCCTTGACCAGAATTGAACCTGGGACCCTTCAGTCCGCAGGCTGACGCTTTATCCACTGAGCCAAGCTGGCCAGGGCTATTCCACGGCTTTTTTTATCCACTCACCTACGGATGGGCACTCGGGCTATTTCCAGATCTTGGCTTCTGTACACAATGCTGCTGTGCATACACAGGGGTGCATGCCAGTACATTCTTTCTGATTGGTGCTTCGGGATTCTTAGGCCCGTGGTCGGCAAACTGCGGCTCGCGAGCCACACGCGGCTCTGTGGCCCCTTGAGGGTGACTCTTCCACAACTACCCCTTCCCTCCCTCCCTCCCACTCTTTCTAAAAACCAATGGGGAAATATATATCCTCAGGTGAGGATTAAGAAAAGAAAAAAAGAAGTAAACTAGTCTGGCCTAGCAGGTTTGGCTCAGTGGAGAGAGCCAAAGGTTCAAGATCAGGTCCAGGGCACAGGCCTGGGTTGTGAGCTCCATCCCCAGTGTGGGGCGTGCAGGAGGCAGCCTATCCATGATTCTTTCTCCTCATTGATGTTTCTATCTATCTCTCCTCTCCCTTCTCCCTCATCGTGAATGTTTCTGTCTCTCCTCTCCCTTCTCTCTCATCATGGATGTTTCTATCTCTCTCCCTCTCCCTTCCTCTCTAAAATCGGTCTAAATATATATATATATAAAATAGCCTAAGACAGTGATCAACAAACTGCAGCTCATGAGCCACATGCGGCTCTGTGGCCCCTTGAGGGTGGCTCTTCCACAAAATAGACCACGGCCTGGGTGAGTCTATTTGGGAGAAGTGGTGTTAGAAGAAGTTTACGTTTTAAAAAATGTGGCTCTCCGCCGAAACCGGCGTGGCTCAGTGGATAGAGCATCGGCCTGCAGACTGAAGGGTCCCAGGTTCGATTCCGGTCAAGGGCATGTCCCTTGGTTGCGGGCACATCTCCGGTGCGGGGTGTGCAGGAGGCAGCTGGTCGATGTTTCTCTCTCATCGATGTTTCTAGCTCTCTATCCCTCTCCCTTCCTCTCTGTAAAAAAAACCAATAAAATATATATGTTTTAAAAAATTAAAATGTGGCTCTCCAGAGACATGTCAGTCGTCATCCTGTTGCTATTTGGCTCTGTGGACTCATGAGTTTGCTGGCCACGGCCTTAGGCTATATTCCCAGGAGGGGAATCGCAGGGTCCCAGGACAGGAACCGCCCATTTGTACCTCTTAGCGGCCACGCCACACTGTTCTTCAGGCTCGTTGAAATCCCACTTGCACAGGATTCTCAGGAAATTCCCCTTCTCCTGTAATGCCTGCAACTTCCCTTCTACGAGACGTTATAAGTCTTTCTCCAACCTACAAAAACAAAACAAAAAACAAGCAAAAAAAAAAAAGAGAGAGAGAATTAAAGAGATGATTGGCTAAGGGGATAAATACAAAAGCTCACCTGTTTGTCCTCATTTGTTTATATATATATATATATATATATATATATATATATATTACTTTTTAAAATTGATTTCAGAGAGAGGAAGGGAGAGTGAAAGTGAGATAGAGCCCTAGATGGTTTGGCTCGGGTGCCTCTGCCGCCCACCCCCTTCCGGCTGCGCGGCTGCCCTCAGCCCTGTACGCGGTCCGAGGCACAGGCGCCCCAGCGCTGCCGAGCAGGGGCCTCAGGGGCCGGGCCTCCCTGTGGCTGGGTCCACTAGGCCCGCAGCCCCGGGGCCATTCGAAGCTCAGCTGCAGGTGACCTTGGCCTTGAACTCCAGGGAGGCCAGGCGGAGCCGGCGCTCCAGAGCCTCCTCTCCAGCGGCCCGGGCGGCCCAGGTCGGGCACTGGGCTCCTGGCACACAGCTCGCTCTGGTCTGTGTGCGTCCGCCCAGGGAACGAACCCTCCTCTCCCCTCCCCACAGGGCTGCTCTACAGGCCGGGCCTGTGGGGGCTCTGCAGCTCCTCCGTCTTCCCCTCCGCGTCCCCAGCGCAGAGCAGCCCATCTGCAGAGCCCTCACGGTCAGGCTCTGTCCGGGGACAGCCCGCGGGCCCGGGTTCCATCCCTGGAGCCTGCGGCCCAGCACAGTGTACCCCCAAAGGCCTGGCCCTGAGGACCGGTCCCCGGAGGGGGCGGCCCTCACACCTGCTGACCTGAGCGCAGCACAGGGGGTGGCACTGTCGCCCCTTCAGGCCCCAGAGCGGGACCCGCCGCCCAGGAGCCCGGCCTGGTGCTGGGGCGGCTCCCTCCTTCCCTGACCCAGGAGGGGGTGCGGGGCCCCCGGGGGTGGATGCTGCTGCAGGGCCTCAGCTCTGGCCTGCAGGCGGCGCAGGGGCTCCTCTTCCCTTTGGGGTCCCGGTCCCCACCCCTGGTGTCCTTCTGCCCCAGGGAGGCTGCGCGGTGAGGAGGGGGAGCTGGGCCCTGAGGCCCTGACACCCCGTGGACCTGGGGCCTCGGAGCCCCTGTGCCCTCTGCCTCCCGCAGCCCCTCCCCTGCTGGGCAGCCTGAGTGTGGGAGCCCCCTTAGGAGAGGCGGAGCCCCCACCCCCACCCCCTGGAGCTCCTGGGCCTTTAAAGCGGCACCTGAGTGGCCGCCCTGTGGCGAGGCTCATGTGCGGACGCCCCCGCGGAAGGGAAGCGGCTCCTGAGCCCGCACCTCTGGCTGTAAAGTGGGGTTTACACCTCACTTTCCCCCAGGCCCCGCCCCCGGGCTGTAAAATGGGTGTTTCTGTGCTGGTTTCCTCTCTAAGGGGTGTGTGTCCCCACCATGGACATGCTCCCTCCTGAGCCTGAGCATCCGGGGCCTGGCCCCACCTGTGCCCCTTTCGCAGGATCCCCAGCGTCCCTGGCTGTGCGGGAGGCCCTGGGCCTCGCCCTCTGTCCTCAGGGGCATTGGGCAGGACGGCTGCTTTTCTCACTGGAAACTGTGCTCAGCGGGGTGCAGCCCCCTCTCCCTCAGAAAGAGGGGTGCTCCCCAGGAGCCGGAGCTGGCGGCCCTGCTGAGGGGCCGAGGCGGGTGCCCACGGGACAGGGCAGAGGGGAGGGCGGAGGCAGGGGTGTCTCCAGCTGCGCCCCCTCCCACAGGCCTCCAGCTGGGAGGCTGCAGCGCGGGCAGCGCACAGGCGCGGGTCGACCTGCTGAGGAGGCGCCTGTGTGCGGACCCCCCGCCCCCGTGGAGGGGATCCTGCTCTCGGCCTCCGGACCGCGCCTCTGGGGCTCGCGATCGCCCAGCGCGGGCCTGGCCCCAACGCGTTGGTGGATATGGCCCTGTGCACGCAGCTCTGGCGTCATGGACGTGAGGAGGCGCCGCGGGGCGCAGGGCGACCCAGGAAGCCTTCCCGGAGGGGGCGTTGGAGGGACTCGCCCAGGACTCAGCCCCACAGCGTTGCTGGGGGACCCTCGCCCGTTTTTGCGGGTCCCCGGCCGCCGAACCGTCCCTCCTGGGACCCGCCTGTCCCTCCCCCGCAGTCCGACCTCGGCTCCTCTGCCACTGCCTGTCGTGGCTCCCGGGGTCTCCGCGCGGCGGTCAGCGCTGGGGGAGTCGGGTCTGGGGGTCGGGGGGCAGTCAGGGCGGGAGGGAGTCGGGCTCAGGGCGGGCCCCGCACAGGCGTCGGGTGCCCGGGGCGGGCGGCCCCCCAGACCGGGCGCTCAGCGAGCAGCGGGGCGGTGGCCTTGGGGCCTTGGCGGGAGCCCTTCTGGACATGTGCCCGGCGCCACAGGTTTTGCGCCCGCCCCGCCTGCTGCTGAGGTTGGGCCTGTTCCCCCCGCATCAGCTGACTCCGGGACGCCAGAGCTGCTGCTCCAGCCCCTCGGCCCATCCTGCCTAAGCCCCAGCCCGCCTAAGCCGGGGCGGCCCTGGCAGCGCTGAGGTCTGAGTGGGGGTCGGAATTATGGGTGGTTCTCAGGGGGCGGGGCTGAGGGGAAGGATGGGACCCCGGTTCTGCTGCCCCTTCCTGGGCCCCAGGCAGCAGGCGCTCAGGAGGCAGGCTTGTCCTCCCACTGCCCCTCCCCCCCCAATGGCCCCCAGCATCTGCAGAGGCCTGTCCTGGGAGCTGGCTGTGCCCCAGAGGAAGAAGGGATGGGGGGGACGGGGGGAGGGAGCCCTGTGGCCCAGTCTGCCCTGCTCTGTCCTGTGTTTATTGGCACTAAAGGTGTGAGCACAGCCCACATACATGCACGTAAGTGACACTCACATGAGATCACACACACACAGGAATACACACGTATACACACACTCACATACATACATGCATACACATGGAACACACTCCTGCATATTAATATGCGCTCACTCACACACATACACACATACATGCACACACGAGATCACACATGCGCACACACAAGTACACGATTGCGCACACACACACACACACACACACACACTGTGTTTAGATTTGTTCTTATTAATTCTCATTGGAGATGTTTTTCCAGGGATTTCTCTCTTCCTCAGAGAGAATGTAGGGAGGGAGGAGGGGAGAGGGAGGGAGGAAGGAGAGGGAAGGAGGAAGAGGGGCCAGGGAGGATGCAGGGACAAGGGGGAGCCAAAGAAAGGAGATGCTGGGACAGTGCCTCTGGGGGGAGGGGTGTGCGCCCAGCGGCCCTGGCCCAGGACAGCGCCCAGGACACTGTGGCGAGGGCGGCGCTCTGGGCGCTGAGCGGCCGGCCAGGGCAGCAGCCTCTGTGTCAGGGGACCGTCCCCACGGCGCTCTGACCATCCGCGCTGTCACCGCGCCCCAGGTGGGGGTCAGATGGTGGGGCGCCCCCTCCTCTGCCCTCAGTGCGCAGGCTCCAGACAGGCTCCCCAGGAGCAGGTCCCACCCCATCAGGGGCAGGAGGCCAGCGGAGAGGGGTCTCTCTCTCAGTCTCTCTCTCCTGCACTCTCTCTAAGGAGCCATCCCCCCTTCCCGCCCAGCTTGGTGCCCCCTCAGAGCAGGGCTGTGAGCACAGTGCGACCTGGGAGGTGCGTCGTCCCCCCCTGCCTGACTCAGCGCCCCCTCCTCAGGCCTGACACCACCCTCAGGGACTTCCCCCAGCTCCCAGCATCTCTTCATTTTTATTTTATTTTTTTATTTTTTTACCTTCAGACATATTTTTATTTATTTTACTTAGGGTCAGATAATTAGCATATAAATCAGAAAAACTGCCTAAACCAGTTTAGCTCTGTGGATAGAGCCTTGGCCTGCAGACTGAGATGTCCCAGGTTTGATTCTGGTCAAGGGCATGTACCTTGGTTGCTGGCACCCCAGTGGGCTGAGGGGGGGTGCAAGAGGCAGCTGATCAATGATTCTCTCATCCATGTTTCTAACTCTCTGTCTCTCTCTCTTCCTCTTGTAAAAAAATCAATAAAATATATTTTTTAAAAAGAAAAACGGAGTGCCTTAGAACTATATCACATATTCTTTCCAAATCTTTAAAGAGCCAAACTCTAAAAGATACATACTCACAAGTAGTGAAGTCATAAAGCACACACACACACACTCACACTCACACTAATCCCCTTCAGGAACCATGATCCAATAATATATTTCATAGGTGAGATCCCACTCATCAATGTACAAAACAGACAAACAACACCCCCTCCACATTGATTAAGACCCGTGCCCCTGGGAAGAGCACTTACAGTCAGAAAGGTTTCTCAGGAGCGCTGTGAGGTGGCCTGTGTCATAAAGTAACAGAAGCCACAGAGCTGTTCTGCAGTGTCTGGTGGACATAAGACATGGGCCCTCCGCGGAGGCTCTGGCAGAGGAGCTGGAATGTGTCTGCTCTCAGGGCCAGAGCCAGCCTGAGCTCACTCCCTGCTCTCTCCTGTGGCCGCTCCTCCACCAGCTCCCTGCACTGTGGACCCAGGGGAGGCAAAGGCATTCTGATGCTTCTTACTCTCAGGGTGCTGCTGTCCTGGGCCAGGAGCTCATCTCCGTTTGCCTCAGGCCATCCCCATGGGCAGGAGGTGCATGCAACCAGCAGAGGCCAAGAGGGCGCCCTGGCACTTTTCTCCTCCTCACTCTGCAGTCATTCTGCCACCTCCTCCATCCCAGATCCTGCATTTTCTCTGCCTCCTCCACTCCCTGCAGGACCAGTTAGCACTTCCAAAGGGGCTCCCACAGTTCCCCACCCCCCCACACTCGCTCTTCCTGGTTTACTATGTGTGGAACTTTTTAAAAAAAATATACATATATATTTTATTGATTTTGTACAGAGAAGAAGGGAGAGAGATAGTTAGAAACATTGATGAGAGAGAGTCATCGGATCAGCTGCCTCTTGCACACCCCCTACTGGGATATGCCCGCAACCAAGGGCACAAGCCCTTGACCGGAATTGAACCTGGAACCTTTCAGTCCCCAAGCCGATGCTCTATCCATTGAGCCAAACCCGTTCCGGCCAATGTGTGGAACTTATTTCATCTGGAAAGGCCACTTTTCCCATCTCCTTCACCCCCTGTCCAGTGAGTTTGTTGGGGAGACTCTGGTGAACAAACCACAAGGTTTCCGGTGCCCCGGGCTCCAGCGCCATCTCTGTGGGAAGGTTCACCCAGTTATGCCGGTTCCTGCTCCCATTCCATTGGGGAGAACTGGCACTGAAGCCAGCCCAGGAGCCAGGGGTCCAGCTGCAGCCCCTTCTGAGAACCTCTAGAATGTTCTGGTCCAGGGAGGCCTCCGATGCTCCTGCCCCAGCCCCTGTCACAAGAGCAGAAGAGGGGGCACTGAGAGCAGTCAGCCCGCAGTAGAGGAGAAGACTGGGGCCTGTGGGTGGCTTGTCCTTGCCTCAGCTGATGGAGGACAGCCAACCCTGCTGTGAGGTCCTCATTGCTCCCTGTCCTTCCTGTCCCACTGTGCGCACCAGAGAGCTGGTTTTTCATTTGTTTCTTTGCTTTAAAGACTTTTAGAGAGAGAGGGAGGGAGATGAAGAGGAGAGGGAGAGGGAGGTAGAAGCATGGATTAGTTACCTCCTAGAGGCCCCCTACTGAGGATCAAGTCAGACACCAGGGCATGTCCCCTAAGAGGGAATGGAACCTGGGCCTCCTGGTGCATGGGTCACCCTCCCTCCTGAGCACACTGGCCGGTTGGAGAGAGGGTGTTCTGTCTGTCTTCACTACACAAGCAGCAGGCCGAGAGGAAGCCTGTACAGAGGCCTCTCTACATATTAGTGTTGGATGGATGGATGGGTGAATGGCTGGATGGCTGGAGGGGTAGATGGTATAGAGGGTAGATGGATTGAAGGATGGGTGGATGGGTGGATGGATGGATGGGTGGATGGATGGATGAGTGAATAAATGGATATATGAATGGGTGGATGGATTGATGGATGGGTGGATGGATGGATGGATGGATGGGTGGATGGATGAATGGATGGATGGGTGATGAATGCATGGATGGATGCATGGATGGATGGATGAATGGATGGTTGGATGGTTGGATGGATGGTTGGATGGTTGGATGGGTGAATTGATGGATGGATGGGTGGATAGATGTATGGATGAGTAGATTCATGGATAAGTGGATGGATGGGTGGTAGAATGGATGGTTGGATGGGTGAATGGAAGGATGGATGGATAGATGGATGGATGAGTAGATTCATGAATAAGTGGATGGAAGGATAGATGGATGGATGGGTTAATGGGTGGATGGATAGATGGGTGGATGGATACATGGATGGATGGATGGATGGATGAATGAATGGATGGCTGGATGAATGAATGAATGAATTGACAGGTGGATGGATGGATGGTTGTGTGGATGGTGGGATGGGTGGATGGATGAATGGTTGTATGGATGAATAGATGGATGGTTGGATGGATGGATGGTTGAATGGGTGAATTGATGGATGGATGGGTGGATAGATGTATGGATGAGTAGATTCATGGATAAGTGGATGGATGGGTGGATGGATGGGTGGTAGAATGGATGGTTGGATGGGTGAATGGAAGGATGGTTGGATAGATGGATGGATGAGTAGATTCATGAATAAGTGGATGGATGGGTGGTAGAATGGATGGTTGGACGGGTGAATGGAAGGATGGATGGATGGATAGATGGATGGATGGATGGGTAGATGGATGGATGAGTGAATAAATGGATATATGAATGGGTGGATGGATTGATGGATGGGTGGATGGTATGGATGGATGGGATGGATGCATGGATGGATGAAGGATGGATAGATGGATGGTGGGTGAATGGATGGATGGATACATGGATGGATGGATGGGTGGATAGATGGATAGGTGGATGGATGTATGGAATGATGGATGCATAGATGGATGAAAGGATGGATAGATGGATGGGTGGGTGAATGGGTGGATAGATGGATGGGTGGATGGATAATGGATGGATGGATGGATGGATGGATGGATGAATGGATGGCTGGATGAATGAATGGATGGACAGGTGGATGGATGGATGGTTGTGTGAATGGATGGATGGTTGGATGGATGAATGGTTGGATGGATGAATAGATGGATGGTTGGATGAATGGATGGTTGAATGGGTGAATGGATGGATGGGTGGGTGGATGGATTGATGGAATGATGCGACGATGGATGGATGGATGGGTGGATGGATGGATGGTTGCATGGATGGATGCATGGATGGGTGCATGGGTGTATGCATGGATGGGTGGATGGATGGATGGGTGGATGGGTGGTTTGGTGGATTGATGGGTGGATTAATGGATGGACAGGTGGTAGGATTTATGGATGAGTGGATGGATGGATGGTTGAATGGATGAATGGATGGATGGGTGGGTGGCTGGATGAATGGTTGGATGGATGAATGGATGGATGGTTGAATGGGTAAATGGATGGGTGGGTGGGTGGATGGATGGGTGGATGGATGAATGGGTGCATGGGTGGATGCATGAATGGGTGAATGGATGGATGGATGGATGAGTGGGTGGATGGATGGATGGATGGATGGGTGGATGGGTGGGTGGGTGGATGGATGGATAGATGGATGGGGCAGTGGTCACTGTCGCTGCTTTTCTTACTGCAAACTGTGCTCAGCGGGGTGCAGCCCCCTCTCCCTCAGAAAGAGGGGTGCTCCCCAGGAGCCGGAGCTGACCGCCTTGCTTGGGGCCAGGATGGGTGCCCACAGGATGGGGCATAGGGGAGGGCAGAGGCAGAGGTGTCTCCAGCTTCGTCCCCTTCGATAGGCCTCCAGCTGGGAATTTGCAGCACGGGCAGTGAGCAGGCGCAGTGCGACCTATTGAGGAGGTGCCTGTATGTGGACACCCCGCCCTACTTGGAGGGGTTCTTCCCCTCGGTCCCTGGACCGCGCCTCTGGGGCTCGCAATCGCTCTGTGCAGGCCAAGCCCCTGCTTGTCTGTGGAGATGGCCGTATACACAGCTCCCTGGACTCTGCCTTTGAACTCTGAAACCCAGGAATCCTTCCCACAGGGGGCAGCGGAGGGACCAGTCCAGGACTCAGCCTCACAGCGTTCCTGGGGGACGCGCAGCCGCCTTTGCAGGTCCTGGCTGCCCGACCTGGCCTCTTGGGACCCGCCCGTCCCTACCCGCCTCAGCAGGGACTAAGCCACAGTCAGCTCCTGGGCCACAGCCTGTAAGGGGGGTGGGGGAGGGGTGTGAAGCAGGGTCCCTGCGCGGAGGTCAGTGCTGGGGGAGCCGGGGCCTCAGGGCGGACAGGGCGGGAGGGGGAGTAGGGCTCAGGGCGGATCCTGAACAAGCCTCGGGTGCCCCGGGCCTGTGGCCCCCCAGACCTGGGGTGGTGGCTGCGGGGCCAAGGCGGGAGCCTTTCTGGAGATGAGCTTGGCGCCGCGGGTGGAGCTGGTTCTGAGTCCGCCCCGCCAGCAGTGAGGTTGGGCTGCTGCCCCCACACCCGGTGACCTCTGATGTCATCGCTGCCGCTCCAGCCCCTCAGTCTGAGTTGGGGTGAGTTCTGGGCAGAGCTGAGGGGAAGGCAGGGGCTCCAGGGGTGGCGGTAGCGGCGGGGACCCAGGTTCTGCTGCCCCTTCCTGGGCTCCTGGCCTCAGTGCTCACAGGCAGACCCACCCCTTTTCCCAGGTTTTGCAGGGGACCGATCTAGGGTTGACAGTGGTGGGAGGATCGCCCTGCTCTGTCCTGTTTTTATTGGCGCTAAAGATGTGATCATGTCTCAACATACAAGTTAGTGACACTCACATGAGGTGACACACATTCACTTACACACTCACACATGCACTCACACACACAAACTTTTCTATATGGAGAGTGAGAGAGAGAGAGAGAGAGAGAGAGAGAGAGAGAGAGAGAGAGAGAGAGAGAGAGAGAGAAAGAAGAGAAGAGAAGAGAAGAGAAGAGAAGAGAAGAGAAGAGAAGAGAAGAGAAGAGAAGAAAGAGAGAAGGAGAGAGAGAGAAGAGAGAGCAAGCAGTTAATTCTCACTGGATATTTTTCCATGATTGTTCTCTCTTTTATTCATTTATTTTATTATTATTTTTATTGATTATGTTATCACATAATTGTCCTCATCCCCCCATTTCCATATCAAACCCCTCCCTACATATGCCCTCTCCCTCCACCCCCTCTTATCCATGCTCACTGGCCAGGCCCATATGCATGCACACAAGTCCTTTGGTTGATCTCTTCCCCTTACCCCCACCCTACCCTACTTTCCCTCTGAGGTGTGACAGTCTGTCCACTGCTTCTCTTTCTCTGGGTCTGTTTTTGTCCATCAGTTTATGTTGTTCATTATTTCCTCTAGATGAGTGAGATCATGTGATCCAAGAAATACCCTTGTAAGAACCGAAACTGAGACAAGCCATAATGGTTATGCTGAGAGGCAAATGAGTCAGTGTGTAGTGAGTTCCTTTCTGGGCCAACAGTTCTTTTGAGTCCCAATTTCAATGTCAAACAGTTCCTTGTGTGTACATGTCAGCCATGATATTTCAGATCTGATTGGTGGACAAATGGTGGTGATACAAGTCCGCCCGTCTCTGGTTTGGTCCTGGGCAGAGTATTTAATTTTTTAACTTTATATTTATTGTTGTCACTATTACAGATGTCTCCATTTCCCACCACAACCCTTTTCCCACTTCCATCTAGTCCCCATCCCCTTTCTTCTGGCCATCACTGGACAGTTGTCTGTGTCTGTAGGTTATGCAGAAATGCCCTTCACCTTCTTCCATCCAATCCCGAGAGGAGAGAGAGAGAGAGAGAGAGAGAGAGAGAGAGAGGAAGAGAGAGACGAGAAGGAGAAACATCAATGTGTTGTTCCACTCATTCATGCACTTTTTAAAAAATATATATATTTTATTGATTTTGTACAGAGAGGAAGGGAGAGAGATAGAGAGTTAGAATCATCGATGAGAGGGAGTCATCGATCAGCTGCCTCTTGCACACCCCCCATTGGGGATATGCCCTCAACCAAGGTACATGTCCTTGACCGGAATCGAACCCGGTACCTTCCAGTCCCCAAGCCGACGCTCTATCCATTGAGCCAAACCGGTTTCGGCTCATGCACTTATTGGTTGATTCTTATGTATGCCTTGTAGAGGGCTTGAACCCACAATCTTGGCGTATTGGGATGACACTTTCACCAACTGAGCTACCCATCCAGGGCTAGAGTTATTGTTATTTTAAAATATCTTTTTTTATCCCTCCCTACGGATGCTGAGCCTTTCCCCAAGCTCTCTGCCCCTTCTCTGTGGAAACCCTTCTCCGGGGCTCTGTCCAGCAGCCCATTCCTGAACTTGCTGCTTCTCTTCTCCCAAGGAGGAGGGTCGGACCCTAAGCCTTGAGTTCCCGCCCTCCTCCCTGGTTGAGCAGCAGTTCAGGTTGCGCCCATGCCTCCTAGCCCGTGTCCTGCACTGTGTGGTCTCTGCCCTAAGCGGCTCCCAGCCCATTTCACAGAAGCCCAGAGCAGAGCAGACAGCGGGCGGGTGGGCGGGCGTCTCAGGGTGGGGACGTGGCCCGTCCACGGCTGCTTCCCCGGAGCCAGGGCCCCGGCTGCCTTCAGGCAGGAGTGCCAGGCAGGGGCAGGGGTGAGGTCCAGAGCAGCTGTGTGGGCCCCTGGTAGATGCTCAGGAAGCGCCTGTGAGCTCCGGGGCTGCAGGTGGAGGTGGGGGTGGGAGAAGGGCGAGGTCACGGGGACAGGTGTCGGGGTAGACACCAGGGCGGGAGCCACGCCTTCGCCGGCTGAGCGCCCCCCACTGTCTCTCTCCCCGGGAGGCAGATGCTGGGTGTTCAAGGACACGCACTGGAGGAGAGATTCCTCCGCCCGGCTCCGACTTCTCCTGGGCCTGCAGGGACAAGACTTCTTTCTTTCTTTCTTTCTTTCTTTCTTTCTTTCTTTCTTTCTTTCTTTCTTTTTCTTTTTTTAATATACATTTTATCGATATTTTACAGGGAGGAAGGGAGAGGGATAAAGAATTAGAAACATCTATGAGAGAAACATCCATAAGCCACCTCCTGCACACCTCCTACCGCGGATGTGCCCGCAACCAAGGTACATGCCCTTGACCAGAATCAACCAGGGACCCTTCAATCCACACGCCGACGCTAGATCCCCTGAGTCACACCGGTTTCGGCAGGACTTCTTTCTTTAAGGACCAGCTGTACTGGCGCTAGCATCAGATCTCGCGGAAGCACATGGACCCCGGCCCCCCTGCCCGCAGACCCTGGGGAGGGGCGTCCCCTGCTGGACAGCGCCCTGTGCTGGTCTGAGGGTGAGCCTGCCGGGGGCAAGAGAGAGAGGAGGAGAGGGGTCTGGGGGGCTGCCAACCCTCCGGAGCCCTTCACCCCTGCAGCGTGGCCGGCCGGTGCCTGTCCTGTCCCCTCATCCCTCGTCCCTCCCCGGCGGCATCGTGTCCCGTGGAAAACCGGGGCGTCTCATCCATCCATCCATCCATCCATCCATCCATCCATCCATCCATCCATCCATCCCCCTGTGTACACGCCCCAGGAGTGTCCTGGGGCCTGCAGGGCTGCACTGGGGGCTGAGGAGCCTGGCCTGTGGCCATCCTGCCTTCCCCAGCCCCTGCCTCGCTGTCCTGCCTCCCCCTGCCCCGCTGCCCCGCCTCCCCCTGCCCCGCTTCCCTGCTGCCCCACTGTCCCGCTGCCCTGCCTCCACCTGCCCCCCCACTCCCCGCTGTCGCCCTGCCCCAATGTCTGTATGGCCCGGGCTCCCACACCCCAGCAGCGAGAAGCTCAGCGACCCCTCTTCCCGCAGGGGCCGCCTACTGCTTCCCAGGCAGGAAGTGCTGGAAGGTGTCGGACACCCAGCTGGCCGCGGCCCAGCAGCCCACAGCCCACGGCCCGGGACTGGCTGGTCTGCAGAGGTCCCCACCCCGGCCCAGAGCCACGGGGACGGGGCAGGAGAGACCCGGCCTCCAGCACCTGGAGCAGGAGCCCCGGACCCGCCCGGCAGCCCGAGCAGAGCCCAGGTCAGCCTCCCTGATGGAGGGGCGGCCCAGGGCACAGCCCCCCGGCCACTGGCACAGACTCGTGGACACAGGAGGCTGGGCCCTCTGCCTGCTGGGAGGGGTCTGTCCAGGAGACGGTGAGGGCCAGACGTCCGGTGGGGACTGGCAGGGGAGATGCTGTCCTTCCTGCCAGCGGAGACGCCACTCTCCCTGAAATCAATAAATAGAAAAAAAAAATTTAAAGGATTTTACAACCTGTTTTAAGATAGAAAACTTTATTGAGGGTTGAACAGGTCCTTGTGAAATGGGAGGGAGCCGTTACCTCCCCATGGCTGGCCACAGAGTCACAAAGCAAACAAAACCCACGTTCACACACAGTCTATAAAACACTTCTGGATAGGGTCCCAGGAGAGGCAGAGAGCTGGGGTAATTAACCTGCGATTCCTGGGCACAGAGCAGGTACACATGTGTGTGTGTATGTGTGTGTGTATGTGTGTATATGTGAATGTGTGCATGTGTATGTGTGTGAGTGTGTGTGAGTGTGTGTATGAGTGTGTGTGAGTGTGTGTGTATGAGTGTGTGTGTGAGTGTGTGTGAGTGTGTGTGAGAGTGTGTGTGTATGTGTGTGTGTGTGTGTGTGTTTGCGTGGGTGGGGAGCGCTCTGATACTTATCCCTGGAAGCCGCTGTTGAGTCCGAAAGTCGAGGTTGCTCACACGCCCCCGCCGGCCCCTCCGGTCCCGGGCCTGTCCCGTCACTGAGGGGTGATGGTCAAGCAGGGGTCTATCTCCTCCTCGGCCGCCAAGAGCTCCTGGGATTCCTCGACAAATTCAGCTTTATTCAGCCTGGCAGGTAGATAAGGGACTCTGTCTAACTCACACCCTTCCTTCCTTCTCTGTTTATAAAGAAATATATTTTATTGATTTTGTACAGAGAGGAAGGGAGAGGGATAGAGAGTTAGAAACATCGATGAGAGAGAAGCATCGATCAGCTGCCTCCTGCACACCCCCTACTGGGGATGTGCCCACAATCAAGGCAAATGCCCTTGACCGGAATTGAACCTGGGACCTTTCAGTGCTCAGGTCGACGCTCTATCCACTGAGCCAAACCGGTTTCGTTTGGTTGATTCTTCTCTGTGCCCTGAGCAGGGGTGGAACTTGCAACTTTGGCGTATGGGGATGATGCTCCAACCACCTGAGTCTTTGAAGGTCCCAGGTGCATGCGTTTGGGCTGAGGAGTGCCTCCAGGATACCCATCACCTATGTGAGGCCTGTGCCTCCTGATCACGTTCACTCCCATCCTCCCTCAGCCCCCGTTCAGCAGGCTCCTCGTCAGATCCCGCTGTGGCCGACCAGAGTCTTTCTCTCACTGGGTTGATGGTGTGGATGATTCCCTGAGGTTCTTTCCCTCTGGCACAGCCCAGATCCATGATGTGGAGGGGTCTCAGCAAGACGCCCCCAAAGCTCCAGCGTCTCCACGTGGGTGTGGACCACCATGGAGTTAGCGGAGCCAGAGAATGAGGGGGAAGGAAGGGGAAGGAAACGGAAGGAAGAAGCTGGAGGGACAGGTGCGCCCTAAGCCCAGGTGAAGTGATGGTTCCCTCCCCGGTGGGCCGGATCATCCAGAACCTCCTCAGCCAATAAAAAGGGAAAAGGAAGCGTTGAGTGTGCGCAGCTTTCCGCATCTAACTCTGGCTTGTGAGGCTGAGGAACTGGCCCCGTGACCAGACCAGACGTGAGGTCAGGTTGGAGAGTCCCCTTTCTTGCCAACTGGCTTCTTTGGGTTTTACAAGCCCTTTCCTGAACACCGCTGAAGCTCTCCAGAGTTCTTTATTCCTCTTTCTTTCTCTCTTTTCTCTCACTCTCTTTCTCTCATCTCGCTATCTCTTTCTCCCTCTCTTCTCTCTTTCTCTCTCTCTCATTCTCTCTCTCTCTCTCTCTCTCTCTCTCTCTCTCTTTCTCTCTTTTTTTCTGTCTCTCTATCCCTGTCTCTCTCTTTCTCTCTCTGTCTCTCTGTGTGTGTGTGTGTGTCTCTCTCTCTCTGTCTCTCTCTCGCTCTCGCTCTCGCACTCCCTCGCTGTCACTCCCTCGCTCTCACTCTCTCGCTCTCTCTCCCTCTCCCCTTCTTTTCTCTCTCCTTCCCTCTCTCTCCCCTTCCCTCTCTCTTCCCCTCCCTCCCTCCTTTCTTCCTTCCTTCCTATTTTTTTGGGGGGGCTGTGCTGTTTCTCTTAACCAGAAACTCCTCTTGGTGGACTTAGCCACTCACACCTCCTCTTTGGAGTGGGCGCAGTTCCAGAGAGATGGAACGTTTTCATGGTCAGGCTCGGCTCCCATGTCTCCAGGGGCACTCACTACGGGCTCAGAGGCACTGGCTCCTGAGGTTGGCTGCTCCTTGGAGTTCTTGGGGGGATTCTAACAACACAGAAACAGGCTCAAAGACACAGAGGACAGATTGGCGGTCTCTGGAGGGGCGGGGTTAGGGGAGCTGGGCACAAAGGGAAAGGGATTAAGAAGCACAAACCGGTGGTTACAAAACAGTCACGGACCCAGACCAGTGTTGCCCAGTGAGTGGAGCATCAGCCTGAGAACTGAAAGGTCCCAAATTTGATTTCAGTCAAGGGCATATACCTTGGTTGCGGGCAAATTTCCAGTGCTGGGTGTGCAGGAGGCAGCTGATGGATGTTTCTCATAGTTGTTTCTAACTCTCTATCTCCCTTCCTCTCTGTAAAAAATCAATAAGTTATATATATATATATATATATATATATTTTTTTTTTTTTTTTTAAGAATTACTGAGAAATGTCAGTGTCAAACCTGGGACCCTCCAGTCCACAGGCTGACGCTTTATTCCAGTGGTTGGCAAACTCAACAGTCCACAGAGCCAAATACCAACAGCACAACGATTGACATTTCTTTGGAGAGCCGAATTGTTTAAACTTAAGCTTCTTCTAATGCCACTTCTTCAACATAGACTCATAGAAGAGCCACACTCAAGGGGCCAAAGAGCTGCATGTGGCTTGCAAGCCGCTGTTTGCTGAACACGGCTCTATCCAATCAGCCAAACCAGCTACAGTCATGAGTCTCTCTCTCTCTCTTTTTTTTTCTTTAAGTGCCTTCACCCTTCCAATCAGCCTCACCTCTGACAGCTCTGTGTATCCATGAGTACCTCTCCACTTCATTAGTTTTAACAGGTTTTACTTTTTAGTCCTCACCTGAGGATATTTTCCTCCAATGATATCTAGAGAGAGTGGGAGTGAGTGAGTGAGGGAGGGAGGGAGAGATGAGAGAGAGACATCAATGTGAGAGACACATTGATTGGTTGCCTCCTGCACCCACCCAAACTGTGGGCCTGGAATAGAGCCTGTCACCCAGGTATGTGCCCTTGACTGGGGATTGAACCTGAGACCCCTCTATTTTGGGCTGATGTGTCAATCAGCCATGCCAGCCAGGGCTTAACTGGGATTATAAGAACTCCTCAGGTCCTGACTGGCTTGGCTCAGTGGATAGAGCGTTGGCCTGAGGACTAAAGGGTCCCATGTTCGATTCAGGTCAAGGGTATGTACCTTGGTTGCGGGCACATCCCCAGTAGGGGGTATGCAGGAAGCAGTCTCTCTCATCATTGATGTTTCTCTCTCTTCCTCTCCTCCTCCCTTCCTCTCTGAAATCAAAGATTAAGCAATAGGCAATATAGCCCTAACCAGTTTGGCTCAGTGGGTAGAGTGTCGACCTACAGACTGACAGGGCACATCCCCAGTGGGGGTTGTGCAAGAGGCAGCTGGTCGATGTTTCTCTCTCGTTGATGTTCATGACTCTCTATCCCTCTCCGTTCCTCTCTGTAAAGTCAATAAATCATTTTTATTTTTTTTAAAAAAGAGAACGCCTCAGGTGCTGGAGAAAGGAGGTCAGGTCCCAGGGGCTTGGAGGGTCAGCTGGGGGGGTCGTCAGCCAAATCCCTCATTGAGTTGGGACCCTGCCAAGCTTCAACGTCCATGGGAAACCAAAGGTGGTCTGAGCCCCAAGAAGGAAGCTCAGACAAAGATGGTGGTATGGGCTGAAACCAGTGTGGCTCAGTGGATAGAGTTTCGGCTAGTGGACTGAAAGGTCCCAGGGTCAATTCCGGTCAAGGACATGTATCTTGGCAGCTGATCGATGTTTCTCTCTCATTGATGTTTCTAACTCTCTCTCCCTTCCTTTCTGTAAAAAAATCAATAATATATACATATACATTAAAAAACGACCTGATATTAAGCCACAAGTCCTTTTTGTTTCATCTTTTGTGGTTGTTGTTGTTGTTTTTTAGTATTTGTTTTGTTTTCTACTGAGTCCAATTTGAAAGAGCAGCTGCCAATGCGGAATGACTCTCTGGCTCCCTCTTGATTCTCTAGATCCTGTATCCTCTGGTCCTCGAGGTTCTCGCTAGAGACACATGATGGCAGAGTCCGACCCCCCAGACTCTGACCTGCTGTGGTACCTGGAGAAGCTCAGCAGGAAGGAGTGCCACAGTCTGAGGAACCTACTGGGCCAGGAGTGCGCGGGGATGGGCCTCCCGGCCATCCCCAGGCTGGAGCTCAGCGAACAGAAGCCGGAGCTGGCCAACCAGCTGACGATGTCGTACGAGGTCCAGCACCTCTGGAATCTGCTGTACAGCATCTTCCACAAGATCCCGCGGAGAGACCTCTGCGAGACCATCGATGCCAGGCGGAACCGTGAGTTGTGGGTTGGGGATCGAGGGGACAGTGTTTAGGAAGAGTGGTCGGTTTTTTGTTTTTTTCACTTTTTCATTAAGGTTTTATATGTGTACATATCTTACCAATCCTCCTCCCCGCAACTCCCATACATGCCCTCCCTCCCCAGAGTTTTGCGTTCATTGGTCATACTTCTATGCATGCACACAAGTCCTTCGGTTGATCCCTTATCTCCCCCATACCTCCCACCCCTCCCCGCTGTAATTTGACAGTCTGCTTGTTGCTTTACTGTCCTTGTATCTATCTTTTTGTTCATCCATGTATTATGTTCCTTATTATCCAGAAATGAGTGAGGTCATGTGGTGTTTTTCTTTCACTGACTGGCTTATTTCACTCAGCATAATGTTCTTTAATTCCATCCAGGTTGCTGCCCATGGTAAGAATTCCTTCTTTTTTATGGCAGCATAGTATTCCATTGTGTAGATGGACCATAGGTTTTTTGATCTACTCATCTGCTGATGGGCACTTAGGCTGTTTCCAAATCCTAGCTATGGTGAATTGTGCCGCTATGAACATAGGGGTGCATATATCCTTTCTGATTGGGGTTTCTAGTTTCTTGGGATATATTCCTAGGAGTGGGATCACTGGGTCAAATAACGTTTATTTGAGGAAACGCCATACAATGGCTGCACCAGTCTGCATTCCCACCAGCAGTGCATGAGGGTTCCTTTTTCTCCGCATCCTCGCCAGCACTTGTCATTTGTTGATTTGTTGATGTCAGCCATTCTGACAGGTGTGAGAGGATACCGCATAGACTGGTCGTTTGGATCAAGTGACGTCTCTATCCCCTTCCCCCCAAAGAGCCTGTCTTCAGACCTGCACGCCATCGGAGGAATTGGGTGTGGCTCTTGTCGTGCCTCGTGACTTTCCCATTCTACACATATTTTCTTCCCTCATGCTGACTGACTTCATGAAAGGAGCTGACAGAAGGGTTAGACCTACCTAAACAAAGTGCTGTCTGGAGCCTGGCTGGTTTGGCTCCGTGGTTGAGTGTCACAGGCTGATGCTCCATCCATTGAGCACTTGATCCCCAGCAGGGGGCATACAGGAAGCAGCCAGTTGATATTGATGATGCTTCTCTCTTCATTGATGTTTTTATCTCTCTCGCCCCACTCCTTTCCTCTCTCTCTCTCTCTCTCTCTCTCTCAAGTGTGTGTGGGGGGGACAAAAACAAACAAAACAAAAAACAACACACAACTATTTTAAAAATATATATTTTATTGATTTTTTAGAGAAATATGTTTTTAATGATTTCAGAGAGGAAGGGAGAAGGAGAGAGAGAGATGGAAACATCCATGATGAGAGAGAACCATAGATGGGCTGCCTCCTGCACGCCCCCTGCTGGGGATGGAGAACACCATCCCGGCATGTGCCCTTGACTGGAAAAGGAACCCTGGACCCTTCAGTCTGCAGGCCGAAGCTCTATCCACTGAACCACGTGGGTCAGGGCGAAACTGGTGTTCTGTGTGCTCTTTCTGTGTGTGCTTGTGTGTGTACCTTGAAGTCTCATCTCTGTCCCGCCTCTTCCTCTGCCCGGTACCCACCCACGTAGGGAACAAGGAAGCCCACAAGACGCTCCTAAAGGAAAAGCTCCGCGGGGACCAATGCCTGAGCAACCGCATCCATGACGCCTTCTGCCAAGACATGACCCGGGAGCTCGTCGGCAAGTTCGACTTTGTCTTCCGCCACGTAAGCCCGGAGGCGTCCAAGGCCCTGAACGTGTTCCTGATCGGACAGCAGGCAGCCGGGAAGACCATGGTCCTGAGGGGGGCGCTGCACGCGTGGGCCAGCGGCAACCTCTGGGCCGATGTCTTCTCCTACGTGATCCACCTGCCCTCGCACGCCGTCAACCAGCTGGCCTCGGGCAGCCTGGCCGAGCTGGTGTCCCGGGACTGGCCCGAGGGCCGGGCCCCCGTGGCCGACATCCTGGCCGAGCCCCAGAAGCTCCTGTTCGTCCTCGAGGACCTGGACGACGTGGACCTCGAATTCCGCATCAGCAAGAATGCTCTGTGCGCCCATGCCTGGCGGCGGCTGCCCGCAGCCGTGCTGGTGGCCAGCCTGCTGACCAGGAAGCTGGCCCCGGGCTGCCGCTTCCTCATCGCATCCCGGCCCCGGGGCCAGGCGGTCACCTGGGACCTCATGAAGAAGACGGACCCACTCATGACCCTGTCCTTTTCCCGGGAGAAGAGGCTCAAGTACTTCAGCCTATTCTTCCGGGACGGCCATCAGGCCGAGGACGCCTTCCAGCTGGTGCAGAGGAGCGAGCTCTTCCTGCACCTGTGCCAGGTGCCAGTGCTCTGCTGGGTCACCTGCATGGCCCTCCAGCGGCTCATGGACCGGGGGGCCGACCTCAAGCGTGCGTGCCAGACGCTCACCGACGTCTACACTCACTTCCTAGCGGAAATGCTCATCTCCCTGGCCGATGGGCGCACCCGGGTCCCCCTGCAGAGCCTCTGCTCGCTGGCCCTGGAGGGGTTGCTCCATCACACGCTGCACTTCACCGAGGAGGACCTGGGCAGCGTGGGGTTCAGCCAGACAGACATCGTCATGCTGCTGGGCCTGGAGGTCCTCTGGCCCAGCAGCCACCCGAAGGGCCACTATCGGTTCGTGCACACAAAGATCCAGGAGTTCTGTGCCGCCGTGGCATTCCTGCTGCCGCTGCAGGAGCACGGGCTGCCCTTGGTGACGGCCAGGGCATGGTGCCGGGGCAAGCGGGAGCTGGGCGATGATTTTGGCGCCGTCCTGGCGTCCCTGTTCGGCCTCCTGAATGAGGAGAGGAGGAAGACTTTCGAGGAGGCCCTCGGCTACAGCCTCCAGACCGACCACGTTGGGCAGCACCTGCTATCGGAGATGAGGCATTTCCAGGAGAACCCCAAGGCCCTCGGGCACCACACCCCCCTGTTCCACTGCCTCTTTGAGAACCAGGAGCAGGGGTACGTGCGGCAGGCCATGGACGCCTTCCTGGAGGCGGCCTTCTACATGAGAGACCACCGGGATCTGATGGTTTCATCCTACTGCCTGGGGCACTGCCGGCATCTGCGGAAGCTCAAGCTGACGGTCCAGAACGTCTTCGAAAACAAGTCCAAGGAGCAACCCACGCCTAGGTGAGTCTTCCAAAATGTTCCTTTTATGGTTCATTGTTGTTTTTTTAAAAAGAGAACTTTCATTAGAGTTAGTCTGCTTATATTTATTTATTTTTAAAAAATATATTTCTTTGATCTTTTATAGAGAGGAAGGGAGAGGGAAAGAGAGCTAGAAACATCAATGAGAGAGAAACATCGACCAGCTGCCTCCAGCACCCCGCCACTGGGGATGTGCCTCCAACCAAGGTACATGCCCTTGACTGAATCGAACCAGGACACTTGAGTCCACAGGCTGATGCTCCATCCATTGAGCCAAACCAGTTAGGGCAATAAAATATATTTTTAAAAAAGAATAAGGAGGATGGTGTGACATGAAGTGAGTGTGTGTGTATGTGTGTGTGTGTGTGTGTGTGTGTGTGTGAGAGAGAGAGAGAGGAGGTAGTACTAAGGGGGAGAATAGTGGGAAATGAGTTTAGAGAGATAATGGGGGATGATATTACAGTGTGCTGTAGGTCAATGTAATAACTGGCTTTAGCCAGAAAAGGTGGGAAAACAAGAAGAATGAGACTGTTGCTGTGGTGATAATCGACTTAGGGGTAAGGGCACTAAGGCTACTGCATTAGTTCAGGTGAGGGTTGGCTTAGATATAAAGGAAGGTGGGTGCCCAGCCAGGGTTGAGCATTGATCTATGAACCAGGAGGTCACAGTTTGATTCCCGGTCAAGGCACATGCTTGGGTTACAGGCTTGATCCCCAGTGTGGGGCATGGAGGAGGCAGCCGGTCAGTTATTCTCTCTCATCCTTGATGTTTCTGTCTCTCTCCCCTTCTCTCTTCCTCTCTGAAATCAATTTTAAAAAAATGTTTCAAAAAATAGAGGGCGGGCCCTGGCAAGTGTGGCTCAGTTGGTTTGATCATAGCCTGAGATGTGCCCTTGATCTCCAGAAGGGGGCATGCATGTGGCAGCCAATTGATGTTTTTTCCTCTCTCTCTCTCTCTCTCTCTCTCTCTCTCTCTCTCTCAACAATAAAAACACCTTAAACAATCACTGGCGTTTCTTAATAGTGAACATCATGACTCTCAAAGTGCCGGCCTCAGTACGTTGACCCTTGCCTGTCTACAGACTCCCCGATTTCTTTCCTGGGTCTGGTTGTGTGGAGAATGCCCACAGCGTTTGGACAGGTTCAAGCTTCAGACTAATGAGAGGTCTCTGTCCTCTCATGGCCATGTGCAAGTCCTAGCCTGGAGGACAGAGCCCTCCCAGCACAATTAGAGCCAACAGCTGTAGTTGTAAGCTTGAACCTATGGTCCGATCATGTGGCCTGAGTGACGTGGGTTGATAGAGTTCAGGTACAAGTAATTGAGTAGGATTGAAGTCCAGAGAATGTTATAAACATCTTGACCACACCCTTGCTTTGCCTTGTGGAATCTGGCTGTAAAATAAAGATATGGCTTGTAGTCTGTGGCTCTGTTACTTGTTCTCCATCAGAGGGGAGGATGTCCCACCCGGACCTAGCTTTTTTCTTCTCTTGTCTGTCTTTTCTCCATCCTTCACCGCCCCCTCTCAGGCTCAGCAAACCGGGCTGAGCTGGCTCGGTACATGGCACCCAGCATGGGGCTGAGTATGCCATGGCCATGCCGGATGTTGTTGTTTTCCATGTGGCCATTTTTTGTTTCCTCCTGCCAGGCTCTATGTCTGGGTTGGTAAACGGATGTCTTAGTGAATGCCTTGTTTTCTAAATCTCTGGAGAATTGCATTCTTTTCTCCACGTAGAATAATGAAGAGCCTCGCCCACTGGAGAGACATCTGCACGTTACTCCACACCAGGGAGTCCCTCCAGGAACTGGAGCTCTGTAACACCGACCTGGACGACACCGCCGACAGGGTTTTGTGTAAGGCCCTGAGCCATCCCGACTGTCACCTTCGGACACTCAAGTAGGTGTTACCTCAGTCCTTTGGGGAACAGGAATAACGGGTGTGGATATTTAAATTTTCCTTTAAAAAAAATATTGTTGGAAGTATTACATGTATCCCTTGTCCCTTCCATCGACCCCTTCTAGCCTGTCCCCACCCCCTGCTCCAGGCCTTCACCATCGTATTGTCTTTGTCCATGTGATTTCTCTAATAATAAAAACATAATATGCTATGGTAGTCGCCTTTGACAGAGAGTAAAACCTGAGACCCTTTGTTGTTGGGGCCATATAGGAATCTCTTTCACGTCCCGCGTGGAAAGGGTTCCAAGTCAGGGTTCAGGTTCTGGAGAAGGGCCGCACACAAATTCAAAGAGAGACTTGAAGAAATTCAATTGGGCAATATGGGGGCCAGGCGTAAGTCCAACTCTAGTGGGAGAACTACTCCCTGCTCTGGCCCTGCCATCCCTTTTAGTGAGGCTCTTAGGAAAACATCTTAGGCAGGATACACAGGAATTTAATGTAGCCCTTAGGCAGGAAATAACAAACATACAACAAACAAGGTGGAGGCTGCCTTAGCTAACCATGTCTCCACTAAAGGGTGAGTGATTAGAACAGTTAAGGTTGTGGACCAGCCTTCCTGGCTTCCTGTCAACATCTCTCTTTTAGTGAAACTAATTTGTTACCATGCAGGGCCAACACTCTAATATAAATGAGGCATGCCATCCTGGGCATCATTGGTTTTCAGAGTGGAAGGGAGAGTGATAGAGGATGGTAGTTCTACTGCCTGTAAAGGGTACTTAACCAGATGGCCGGTTAAATTCTGGTCAAGGGCATGTACCTTAGTTGTGGGCACATTTCCAGTGGTAGGTGTGCAGGAGACAGCTGGTTGATGTTTCTAACTCTCTATCACTCTCCCTTCCTATCTGTAAAAAATCAATAAAAATATTTTTTAAAAATATATTTTATTGATTTTCTTACAGAGAGGAAGGGAGAGGGAAAGAGAGTTAGAAACATCGATGAGAGAGAATGATCGATCAGCTGCCTCCTGCACACCCCCTGCTGGGGATGTGCCAGCAACCAAGGTACATGCCCTTGAATGGAATCAAACTTGGGACCTTTCAGTCCGCAGGCCGACACTCTATCCACTGAGCCAAACCGGTTTCGGCAAATATTTTTTGTTTTAATGTGAACAATTAACGTGTGCATCTTCCTATTGGTGCATTAGCCATGAGCATCAATGGTCTTTACTGTCATGGTATAGACACATGGTTTTATCTCACATGCAGACAGGTGTGTGTGTGTGGTTTTGGGGCGTCCCTTAGGAGTCCCACTCAGAGGAAGCTCCTATGATACCAGGCCCAGAGGGTCATTTCCAAGTCAACAGTCTGATTGGGGGGTTAGCAGAGGTCATTGAACTTGCCAGGGAATCTGAGACGCTGAAAGGTCTGGGGAAAAGTGGTCCACACTCAGGAACGTTCTAGAAGGGAGTAGGGCAGGCAGGGAAACCTGGGGAGAAGATGTGCACGGTGACCTCTGATCTTTACCGGAGCTCTCCGGCTGTTGCTTCTCTGGCAGGCTGACCTACTTCTCGGTAGACACCAGGTTCGAAGACATCTTCAAGGCGGTGGTTCAGAGCTGGAACCTGGTGAGCCTCTGTCTGAGCTGCATGCCCGTCTCTTGGAAGGTGTTCTCGCTGCTGCACCAGGTCTTCACCGATTCGGGGTACAGCATCCAGCACCTGAGGTGGGTCTCGACCCAACTGAATGGACACTGTGTGGAGGATGTTAGTAGTTGGGTGGGGCTGGGTGTTCTGGGGGGCTATTTGTTTGTTTTTAAATATATCTTACTGATTTTTTACAGAGAGGAAGGGAGAGGGATAGAGAGCTAGAAACATCATTGAGAGAGACACATTGACCAGCTGCCTCCTGCACACCCCCAACTGGGGATGTGCTTGCAACCAAGGTACATGCCCTTGACCGGAATAGAACCTGGGACCCTTCATTCTGCAGAAAGACGTTCTATCCACTGAGCCACATCGGTTTCTGCCCAGAAGGTTTTTGGCTTGTGGTTTATTTCTCTCCCGCCAATGTCAGAGGGCAGAGAGCGAAGACGGCATCGTGTGGTCGACGAGGAGAATGCTAGACAAAGTCAGGAAGGTAGTCAATAGCCAATTGCACAATAATACAGCACAGCTTATTTCGGGGGGCAGGGAATCAGACGTCCCCATAAATGTGATGGTATGCTGAATGGCTGAATGTCTTTTTTTTTTTTTAAATATATATTTTATTGATTTTTCACAGAGAGAAGGGAGATGGGTAGAGAGTTAGAAACACCGATTAGAGAAAAACATTGATCAGCTGCCTCCAGCACACCTCCTACTGGGGATGTGCCCTTGACCGGAATTGAACCTTGGAGCCTTCAGTCTACAGTTCCACGCTCTATCCACTGAGCCAAACCGGTTAGGGCTACGCTGAATGTTTTGATACCCGAGTTAGAATTCTGAAACACAGGGAACAGGCATTGGGGTGGGGGTCGGAGTCGGGGGAAGAACTGCCTACTCCATCTCCAAACTTGGCCCAAATTTGAACTTGGAGAACAGTGTGGGGCAAGACAGAGACGCGAAGAAGGATGCTTGTGGGTCATGTTTAGCAGGTGGCCCCTCCCTCGATTGGAGCTGGTCCCTCTGGAAAGAGATGAGAGATGGCTTGGAAACCCGGAGCACCTCACCCCACCCGTGTGCATATCCCTCCTGCAGCTTAACAAACTGCAACTTGGAAGCCAGCGCCTACAGACACCTCGCCTCCCTCCTCCTAAGCAGCAAGACGCTGAAGAAGCTGACCTTGTCCAAAAATGCGCTGTGCATGGAAGGGCTGAAAATCTTCTGTGACGCTCTGTACCATCCGAACTGCATGCTTGAGTCGCTGGTGTGAGTCGTCTTATGTGGTCTCACCACGGACGCATGTGGCCTGGAGGATGGATGTCTGAGCTTGTGGTCCAAGCACCCTGGTGGGTGTGGCAGAGGCTGGCCTGGTAGTTCCTGTTCGATAAAACATGGTCCTTCCTAGGTCAAGGTTGCTGTTTATTGATTTTTTTTTTTTTAAAGGGAAGAGAGAGGAATAGAGAGTTAGAAACATCGATGAGAGAGAATAATCCATCAGCTGCCTTTTGCACACCCACTACTGGGGATGTGCCTACAACCAAGGTACATGCCCTTGACCAGAATCAAACCCAGGACCAGTCAGTCCTCAGGCTTATGCTCTATCCACTGAGCCAAACCGGTTTCGGCCTAGCTCTGTAATTTAGACTTAATGGTCTTGCTCAGAGATTAAAGGAAAAAGGATAATACACGTTCTTCTATCTAACTCCAAGTCTCAAAATACACATTCATTGTCTTTGGAGTCTCATTATTCTAGGATCTTTCTGGTCCCTAAGGAACCCAGTAAGTAATTAATGCCAGTATTAGTTAATGTTACTCCTGTTCAAAAAGGGGCCAGAAGTTATTGGCTCGATACTGACATTCCCAATAGGTTTTGTAATGTCACTCAGAATGCCATCTTCATGATTTGTTTACTGTTTTATTATTATTTTTCCCCCCGACAGATTTGAGATTGGATTCACATCCCATAATATGCACTCTACAGTTGACCTTCATCCCTAGCTGGTGTGACTCAGTGGTTAGAGTGCTGGGCTGGGCACAGATGGGTCTTGGATTCAAATCCCAGTCAAGGGCACCTACTTGAGTCATAATTTTGATCCCAGGCCCCAGTAGGAACGTGTGCAGAAGGCAACCGATTTGTGCCTTTCTCTCCCTCCCTCTCCCTTCCAGTGTCTCTCTTTAAGAAAGTCGAAGGACTTGTATGTACGCATGTACACATAACCAATGGACATGGACACTGGGTGGGAGTGGGGGAGGGCATGTGCCGGGGGTAGGAGAGGCTGGGGGGAGGTCAATGGGAGAAAAAAGAAGACATCTGTACAATTATTTGTAATACTTTATTTTTTAAAAATGTATCCTATTGAATTTTTACAGAGAGGAAGGTAGTGGGGTATAGAGTTAAGAAACATTGATCAGCTGCCTTCTGCATAACCCCAACTGGGGATGTGCCCACAACCAAGGAGCATTGTCTTGACCGGAATCGAACCTGGGACACTTCAGTCCTCAGGCCGATGCTGTATCCACTCAGCCAAAGCAGTTAGGGCTGTAATACTTTACGTGGCGAAATAAATAAATAAATAAATAATCAATGAAAAAATATCCTCAAGTGAGGATTAAGAAACAATGATAAGGTATATATTCTAATGGGCTTTCCATGTGCTCAGAGTCCTATACCATCACCACGTCTAATTATAGAATACCTCAGGTGGTTGAACTGTGTTATCTTCCTCCTCCTCCTCATCATCCTCCTGCTTCTCATCCTTCTCCTCCTCCTGCACCTCCTCTTTCTTTTCCTCCTCCTCCTCTTCCTCCTCCTTCTTCTCTTCTTCCTCTTTTTCTTCCTCCTCCTCCTTTTTTTTTAAAAAAAAATATTTTATTGAGTTTTTACAGAGAGGGATAGAAAGCTAGAAACATTGATGAGAAAGAAACATGGATCAGCTGCCTCTTGCACACCCGCCACTGGGGATGTGCCCGCAACCAATGTGTATGCCCTTGACCAGAATCGAACTGGGGACCTTCAATCCACAGGACAATGCTCTCTCCACTGGGTCACACCGGTTTTGGCATCCTCCTCCTTTTTTTGATTCCCTGCAGGTTGCTCTTCTGTTGTCTCTCGTTACGTTCCATAAGCTTAATCGCGAAAAGTCTGGTCCTCACCGTAACCTTGAAGCACCTGGATGTGAGCGTGAATAACATACGAGATAGGGGAGTGCTGACGCTGGTGTTCCCCACCTGCTCCGTGCGGGAGCTGGAGTAAGTCCTCCCACTGCCGCCACATCTTCCTGGGACAGCCGTGTGGCTCCCGGGAAAGGGTTTGGGGACAGGAGTTGTCTTGTTTTACTGTTGTGGCTCCTACCTGAGGATTCGTTGTTCTTGTTGTTGTTGTTAATATTTACAGAGTAGAAGAGAGGGAAGGAGGACAGGGGAGAGAGAAACAGAGGCACAGAGGGAGATTGATGAGAGAGAGACACATCGATGGGTTGCCTCGAGCCCATGCCAGGCATGGAGCCTGCAGCTCAGGTACACGCCCATGACTGGGAATGAAACCGTCTACCTTGGCTGCATAGGCTGAGGCTCTGGCCACTGGGCCAACCGCGGCCAGGCGATGATGTTGGCTGTGGACGTGAGTAGGGAAGGGAGAGAAATGAGCATGCAATGAAGTTGCCGAAAATAACTCCTTGGAGTTCAAGTCTAGCACTACAGAAACACAGTCTGGAAATGGCATCTGATCGCTTCATCAATCACGTAATTGTCTAGCCACTGTGCTGTACACTGGAAATAGATACAAAATATTGAATAGCCTCTGGAATTTTTAAAAAAAAATTTTTTTGTTATCTGAGTCATCATACAAAAATACTTCACAGCCCAGCTGGCATGGCTCAATGGTTGAGGATCAACATATGAACCAGGAGATCATGGATCGATTCCCGGTCATGGCCCATGAATGGGTAACGAACTTGATCCCCCAGGAGCGGGAGTGAAGGGAGAAGCCAATCCATGATTCTCATCATCGATGTTTCTATCTTCCTCTCTCCCTCTCCATTCCTCTCTGAAATCAATGAGAATATATATAAAATGCTTACAGTGGTTTGTCTCAGTTTCCCTGATTATGAAATCACTAGAGGCCCGGTACACAAAATTTGTGCACGGGGGTGAGGAATGTCTCCAAACTGGGACCCCTCAAAGGATGTCCAACTACCCACCAGGATCGGGCCTAAATGGGCAGTTGGACATCCCTCTCATAATTCAGGACTGCTATTCCCAACTGCTCGCCTGCCTGCCTGCCTTCCTTCCTTATTGCCTCTAACAGCTTCTGCCTGCCAGCTTGATCACCCCCTAACCACAACCATGCCAGCCTGATTGATGGCTACCTGCTCCCCTGCCAGCCTGTTTGCCCCCAACTGCTGTCCTCTGCCAGCCTGTCACTCATAACTGCCCTCCCCTGAAGACTTTATCACCCCCAACTGTCCTCCCTTGCAGGCCTCGTCCCTCTCAACTGTCCTCCTTTGCAGGCCTCATCCCTCTCAACTGTCCTCCTTTGCAGGCCTGGTCCCTCCCAACTGCCCTCTCCTACTATCCACATAGTGATGGCCGTCTTGTGTCCACGTAGGGATAGGGAGCTTCAGGATGCTAAGGATGGGCAACTGGAGGTTCAAGGACATTCACCACCACGTCATGCTCTGAGACCCTTTTGGGACGGGCAGCCGTGATTCCAGCTCCTTCCCTCTCTGCAGGATATCCGGCTGCTTTTTCATGGACAAAGGCTGTGAGTACATGGTCTATGTCCTGAAAGATAATCCCAACCTGAAGAGCCTGGAGCTTGGGAGCAACAACATCGGGGATGCGGGGATGGAGCTGCTGTGTGGGGCTATGAGACATCCAAACTGCAATCTGGAGAACATAGGGTAGGTCCTAGGTCCCTGGGCTGGGAGGGGCACTCCTGTGTAAGCCTGGGAAGAGCTGAGGGGGATACGTTCAATGGCTGTGGGGACGTGAGAACCAGGAGGGGTGGATCTGCTCTTCGGAATGACGCTCTACGCAATGACATTCTCTAGTGCACAACTTGGGAGGGAGGTGTATGGGGCACCCATACATACCCACGTGCTCAGCCAACCAGGCCCCAAGGACTGGGCTCCCTCCCGGGTGCTTCTCTTCTCACAGGCTGGAGGAGTGCATGCTAACCGATGGCTGCTGTGCGTCCCTTGCCTCCGTCCTTGTCAGCAGCAGAACTCTGAAGAAAATCAATCTGCTTGGGAACAAGTTGGGCGATGAAGGAATCGTGCGACTTCTCGAGAGCCTGGCTCACCCGTGTTGTGTCCTTCAGACCATCGGGTGAGTTGGGCTCTGCCCTCCGTGGTGACTGGGACAGTTCTGTGATGAGATGGGCCAGGCGGTACCAGGTGAGGGCAGATGCTGTGGCCGGCGCTAGACACCTGGAACATGAGAAGAATGGTCTTCTCTGTTGGGATTTGGAAAATATACGTATTCCTACCTGCTGTGGCTCAGGGGATAGAGCATTGGCCTGCAAAGTGAATGTCCCAGGTTTGATTCCTGTCAAGGACATATGTCTGGGTTGTAAGCTCAATCACCAGGAGTGGGTGTGCAGGAGTTAGCTGATCAATGATTCTCTCTCATCGATGTTTCTAGCTTTCTATCCCTCACACTTCCTCTCTGTAAAAAATTAATAAAGTATATATATTTTTTAAAAAGAATGCCTGAAGAATGTCGTGTGGGGAGAAGGGTCCCTGAGGCCACAGAGCCGGTCTAGAGAACGGAGGGTTAACAGAGTTCTCCCTCTATTTTCTCAGGCTCGACATGAAGGATCTGAACGCAGAAACAATGGAGTTGTTCACGATTGTAACCAACAGAAACTCCTACCTGCACATCACGAACCAGTCCTGGGCAAAGAAGGAAGGCAGGGAAGTCAGTTGTAGCCTGGGGGATGTCAGTCTTTCCCGGTCTGTCCTGCAGCTGCCAGACCTGCCTTGGAATTCCCTCTCCTCAGACTCGAGAGAAAATCGGCCACCGTCCTAAGGACCTGCCTCCATTCCATCCTCCCTACCATGTGTTAGGCAGGAATTCCCATCATGGCTGGGAGGTAGGATAACGGATTAAGGTTTCTTTTCCATATTTGTTTGGAAACTTGATGGAGTCAACCTCTTTCTCTATGGAACTCCTACACTGTCCATAAGAGTAAGAAAAGCATTCTGCAGAGTAATAAAAGGTCACAGTGCATCGGAGAAAGTTCCCTTCTATCCATGGTCCGTGTGGAGTCACTAATTGGATGGGAGACCCGTGGTCCCTTGACTTCTGTCCAGGTAGAGCTGCCAACGGGTTCCCCTCCGCGTCCCCTGAGAAGAATCTCTCAGGCTCCGTTCCCACATTTGTGTCTCTACATCCACTGCTCTCTCCCGATTTTCTCACGTCTCCAAAGGAGGTGGTTCCCTTATTTTCCCCGTCTCTGTTCATGCGAGTACATGTGTCCCATGGGGCACAGTGACTTCGCCGAAATTCCAAGATCCGTGAGATCCGTGTGACCTCACTAAACCCTCTCGTTTTATTACTTCTTTCAAAAGGGGGAGTGGGACAGCTGGCATCTTGACTAACGTTCCCCCTGTGACAGCACATGTGTGGGACCCCACTGGAGAAGATTGGGGGGCAAGGCAGGAGTGCCCAACCCATGAGAAGGAGCCATCAGTGAAGTTGGGTGGTTTGAGGTACCTTAGGGCTGAAAATCTCTTTCTGGAGGACAATCACATTCTCATCACCATGGGTAAGGCTTCTCTTTCCTCCACACGTTTCCCAGCTGGCCTCTCTCCGTTCAGTCCATCTGCCCTTCTGAGCCTTTCACTCTCTCCCTCGTCCCATCTGTGACCTTCTGTCCTCCCGTTGGGGACGCTCCGCCTCTGACTCCCCGACATCCCATCCTGCTCTGTCTCTAGGTGCAGGGAGTACAGACAATGCAGTTCCCACCAGGAGTGAGACAACACACTTTCCACCAGGAGTATCTGAGAGAGGCGTCCACATTCCTGTGAATAGTTGACTTTGTGTGACTCTGTCATTTCCGCCATGCGGGGAGGTGGGCAGCAATAGCACATTGTGGCTGAAGTCAAATTTCTCCTCTACTAAGATTCTTGGGCAGTTTTCATACATGTGTGGACCATGTAACCATCCTCAATAGAAGGTTGAACCTCTTGTTCATGAGTGGGTGGGACTCTAGTAAGGTGCCAGCATCCTTACCTAGTGGAAAAACTTAACTATTAATGGATCTGTGGGCAGAAACCTGTGAGGTGAGAGAAAGTGTCTCTTCTTTGCCCCTGGCTCCTGGCACTGAGCTCCTAAAACCCTGGGCACCTCCTGAGTGACAGGTGTCTTTGGAACTCTGGTGAGATGGCTCTTGGCTAAGGGGCCTGGAGAGCCTCAGGGTGCAGTCTGGTCCCCAGAAAGAACCAGCTGATCAGAGGGTGGGAACGTTCAGGCCCTAGAAGGAGGCAGAGCAGGAGGAGCCTGAACACCCATCTCTCCAACCACAGAGGCCTGTGTGCAGGGACCTGGGCCTGCGGGACACTGACGGGGAAAATACCTCCTGCTGCTGTCAGACAGGGAACCCAGGAAAATGAGACGAATACTGCTACACAAACACAGGGACAGGCATAGTGTCCACAAGAGCAAAGATATAAACACCCAGGAGAGGAGGGCAGAGGTAAGGCCCAGGCCTAATCCCAGGCTGACCTGCCCCAGGAAGGCTCGCTGTCCAGGCTCCTGGAGATGCGCTGCTTTAGGAGACATGACAAGGCCTGGGGGAGGGGAGTCCCCGTGACGACAGGCCCTGGTGGGACAGGGTTCCCCTGAGGGACAAGGTCAGAGGAGAAGAGAGGTGACTGGCGGAGTAGTAACCAAGTCAAATCCCACGATGTACTGAGCACTGACCAGGCCCTGTCCCAGCCATGCTCAGTCCTCACTGCCCCTTCCGTCCCGCCTGCAAAGAGCACAGAATACACAGGAATCTGCAAAATTCTTGGTGCTTCTGTTTATTTCTTCTCAGAAGACACATAATTAGAAGGTCTCTTTAATTGCAGTCAGCAGTCACAGCGAGCATAGAAGAATCAGGTCATTCCATAGTTTCATTTCAATCTTGAGCAGGAAGTGGCATCTCAGAGCACCAGGGAGGAAAGGCAGGGATGGGGATGGGGAGGGCCCAGTCACCTCTGCTGACAGGAAAGAGTGGGGGGGCAGGGTGAGGCCAGCCCCCCATCAGAGGGTCCTGAGTCAGGAAGTGGGAGCAGGAACACACCTTCCATCACTCAGTCCCCACAGGGCAGCCTCCTCACGCTGTGGATGACAATCATCATGAGCAGGTTCAGGGCAGTGGCTGTGACTGGTGACATTCTCAAACCCACTTCATGCTCACAGTGTCCCACAGACTCCCCACAGCCCAGTTCCCCCCTCTTTCCACTTTCCACCCCTCCCCACGGCAGGTCTCACCTTTAGAAGCCGAGAGAGACACATCAGAGCCCTGGCCGCTGTCACTGTCTGGAGAGGACAAACCAGGGAAGGGGTCAGAGCTCCAGGGTATAGGAGATTAAGAGGAACTATGGGGGTGGGGTCCCTTATGGCTCCCTCTGCACTGTCACAAGGACTCAGGGGTCACCCTCATACTCACTGGCAGTCTGAGCACAGCTCCCTCCTTTTCCACCTGCGGGAAGAAAACACCCCGTGAGAGACCAGGGAGGAGGCAGGGCCATGATGCCTAGAGGAAGGCCTAATTGTGGGCCCAGAGAAGTTTCCAGAAGCATGCGTACAGATCCAGGGCCAGATCTGGACACATGATTGAAGGACATGTATGGGGACTGGACCCACCACCCTCCTGGAGGTCTGTGCTCAGCAGGGACCTGACCTCAGAACTGGGGCTGCTGGGAACCGAGTACCCACCACCAGCAGCATCAGGTGAGAAGTGGGCCCCTCATTTCCCACGGGCCTCACTACAGAGTCAGTGTGAGCACAGAGCCCCACACTGGCCATCGCACATGTGGGGATGGTGCTTCCCATGAATGAGGCGGACTCACGTCTAGCTGGGCTTGAACCCCCAGTGAGACAGACACTCAGACCCCACCCCTGCCCACCTGAGCGCCTCCTCGCCAACATCACAGCTCCAGCCACAGCTCCCAGCAGGACCAGGCCCCCAAGGATGCCCCGGATGGTGAAGATGAAGGTGTGAGGAGGTGGCTCTGGCAAGAGAAGGGAAGGGAGGGTGAAGGCCCTGACCCCAGACCTCAGCCCCAACCCCACGGAGGCTCCCCAGGACCCCGCTGCCCTGAGAAGAGGCTGTTTCCCCACGGCCCTCCTCACCCCATTTCATGGTCAGGGGCTCGGGCAGCCCCTCGTGCTGCACATGGCACGTGTATCTGTGCTCCTCTCCAGGGGGCACCCCCACGGAGGCCCACTTCTGGAAGGTGCCGTCCCCCGCAGGCCTGGTCTCCACCATCTCCATGTCCTGGGTCTGGTCCTCCCCGTCACGCTGCCAGGTCAGGCTGATGTCCGCAGGGTAGAAGCCCAGCGCCCAGCACCTCAGGGTGACCTCACTGGCAGAGACGGGGTGGTGGCTCACGTGTGCCTTTGGAGGGTCTGAGGGGAGGGGAGAAAATGCAGGACATTTGCATCCTCCATGGGACACTCCAGCAGCGCCCATGTGACCATCCTGAGAGTGGACAGACACCTGAGTGGGGGATGGAGCACACAGCACACACACCAGCCTGGACAGAGGCACCTGGAAGCACTTCCTTGTTATTGAAAAGTTCTAGAATCAGACACAAACCAGGGCACGAGGCAAGTCTCTGAGGGAGAAAAAGGATTTGTGGTCCTGACTTGGGTGTAGGCTATCTGATTCAGAAAAGCTGGGGTGAGGCCTCAGACACAGGGAGTGTGGGGCAGCGCACAAGGCCTGAGAAAGAAGGTCCCCGTGGGTCCCAGAGCCCCTGCAGGGCCCATGCGAACCACTGATAGGCTATTGCAGGGGGTCTCCCTGCACCCAGGGAGAGCCTGCACCCCTACCTGTCCCTGAGAGGAAGGGGAGTCCCTCTGGTTCCTGACCTGGACATTCAGGGTAACCCCCTCCCTGACCCCAAGGAGGGGTGTCTGACACTGACCCCCTGTCCTGTCTCCTCGTAGCAGCCCCAGCTCGGGGAGAGGGGGCGGCCCCAGTGCCCCTAGTACCTGCGCGCAGCAGGGTCTCCTTCCCCTTGTCCAGGTACATGCGCAGTGAGTCTACACACAGGCCCTTCAGGTAGCTCCTCTTTCTCTCTGCCGCACCCGCCGCCTCCCACTTGCACTTTGTGATCTGAGCCGCCATGTGGGCCGCGGTCCAGGAGGTCAGGTCCTCCTTCAGGGCGATATAGTCGGTGCCATCGTAGGCGTGTTGGTTGTACCTGCGGAGGAGTTGCCCATCGGTCCCACCATGCAGCCATACATGTTCTGGATGGTGTGAGACCCTGACCCCGCCTCGAAGTCAGCCCCATTTTGAGGTCAGCCCGCCCCACCAGTCCCGCCCACCCGCGGGGACTGAATCTAAAACTGAAAGTGAAATCGGGTCACAGTCACAATCCCCAAAGGCTCCTCCCGGGGGTGGGGGTGGGGGGCCGGGCGGGTCCCGCCGCCTCGGGGTGACGCTCGGACCCGGACCCTCGGGGTGACCCCGGGCCGTCCGTGGGGAAGGGGGTCTTGACGGGCCCAGAGCGAGGCTCACCGTCCTCGCTCTGGTTGTAGTAGCCACGCAGGATCTGCAGGTTCCCTCGGAAAGCCTGTGCGTTTCTCTTGCTGCTCTGGGTGTGCTGGTCCCAATACCCAGGGAACACCTGCTCCACCCACGGCTGCTGCATCCACGGCGCCCGCGGCTCCATCCTCCCACTCGCCGCATCGCTATCGAACCGCACGAACTGCGTGTCGTCCACGTAGCCGACGGAGAGGAAGTGGGACTTCCCGCGGCGGGTCCGGGACAGGATGGTTTCGAAATATCTCAGGGAGTGGGGGCCTGGGGGGCGGACGGAGGGCAGGGCCGGGGCTGGACACGCGCCTTCCCCGGCCGGCGCCCCAGCCGGGTCCCCTCGCTCCTCCCCGCACAGCCGCCCCCGAAACCCCGCTCTCACTGGCCCAGGTGGGGGTGAGGACCAGCCCCCACTAGAGCAGCAGGAGGAGGGTGGGGGGCCTCTGCACCCGCATCCTGGCAGCTTGGGGAGCATCTTAGTCCAGTGCTTCCGCGGAGGACTTATAACCCGGAGCCGCGGGGATGCTGATTGGCTGATGTGGAATCCGTTTAGCTAAGGGGAGTGAGAGGAATTAACGTGTCATCAGTATCCAGGAACGAGGCACTGACACACTTTGGGAGAGAAGTGAAGCCAGGGCGCTGGAGAGTCCCCACCACAGAGCTCTCCCGCTCCTCCCCAGACTCTGTGCCCTGCTGAGACCTGAACCCAGGCCTGGGCCCTGAACTCGGTCCTGACCCTCCTCCTGCGGGGAGCTCGTCCCCTTGTCCCCTGAGGCCTGGCCTGGGCGCTGTGCTGTTCAGGGACTTTCCAAGGTTTGGGGTTCACCATCTCTGTGTAGCCTCACACAGGGGGGAGCCCCCCAATAACCTTGCTCATGTGGTTCCCTCTGTCAACGTCACCACTCACGGAACCACACAGGGAAAACAAGTATGAATTCATGCCGCATGCTCACTGCCTGGGAGATGGTGACAGGGTCATGTTTTTGTGAAAATCACCATTTTCCCAGGTGAAGGAGGAGAGAGGAGGGGCCTGCTCCCCTGTCACATCCTGCCCGTCCACCTGGGAGGTGCTGGGTTTGCACATTCGCTTCTGCGTTTGCTCTGTTGCTGTGGCGGCAGCTTATTAAGACATAGACAGCCGCACAGACATGGCAGGAGCCGTGTTTTGGGGGTTATTTTTTTTTTTTTTTTGCCACGTGATTGGATGGTTTGTTAGAACAAATTCCCTGACAAACTACATAAAATAACCATTTTCCGAAAGACACCCACAGACCCCCCTGAGGACAAACCCGGAGGGGCCTCCACAAAGCCAGACAAATAAGTCAGTGAGCCCAGGTCGGGCCTGAGGGGACAGGCGTCTATGAATAAAAAAGTGTGTGGCGGCTCTGGATGCGCGTGTTAGGGCCTCGTGGCCGGGATCCTGGCCTCCGCGTGTGTCCGGGCGGCTGTGGGCGAGGCGTGGAGCATGCTGGGTGGGATCAGGACTAGCACCTCCTTTAGGGACTTCCCTAGGATCTGGGAGGGACCCCACTGCCACGCACACACCCAAACATCCGGTGGGCGCACGCCATGCCCGGCGCCTGGTGCAAACAGCCAGGACCTGTGTGGCCTCCATCCAGCTGCAAGGGCCCCCACAGGTGGTCCCCAGCATCCACATGCATGCAGACACCAGGGCCTTCCCGGCACACCCACGCCACTCTGGTCAAGGGGCACCCCCACCCACACTCACCCAGACACACACACGGGCACTTTGGCTTAGAAACTCCAGAAAACACAGCCCCCAGGAGGGGCCCCCTGGCGTTGTTCCCATCAACAGGATCCTGAGATAAACCACCTGCTCCAGGCCTGTCCCTGCCCCGCCCCAGTACAGGCCTGTGGGGCCCGAGCCCAGTGCACATGCCCCGTTCATGCCCGGTGTCCGGGACAGGGCGGCATGCTGCTATCGGGAGCTCCTAAGAGCCCAGCTGTAGCCGCTCTGGCCTGGCTCCAGCCTCCCCCTGGCCCAGAGGCCACGAACCAGGAGCAGGGGCCCCGGCACCCCCTCTGGGCAGGCTCTGCACCCGCAGGTGCGCCCGGGCTGGTGGGGAGCAGGTGTGGGCAGAGGCTTGCCCCTGTAGGCGGCCAGGAAGCTTGGGTCTGCAGCCCTTTTGGCACCGGAGGCTGGAAGGACTGGGGCTCCTGCCCCAAGCATCTCTCAGCCACATCCCTGCCCGGCCACTGGGCTCCGGACATCCAGCACCTCTGGCTCCCTGTTTGGCACTGAATGACCCACGGATGCCCATCCCCAGTCCGGCCTGGCCAGCACCCAGGGACACGCCAGGCCAGAACCACTGTAGCCCAGGACGCTCGGGCCCTGCAGGTGGGGAGGCCACTGAAATGGACAACCTGCTTTCCTCCAAAAGGAGAGACGAAAGAAACAAGGAGGCAGCGGGCACGGGCAGCCCGACCCCGGCCCTTGGCAGCAGCCTCAACAGGAGCTGGGCCCAGAGGCGGCAGGGTGGGGGTCAGGGTGCTGGCACGGAGCTCAGGTGGCCTGGGTAGAGTCGAAGTGCCCCAGCAGTGCCCCCGCTGGCAGCTCAGCTGCAGGTGACCTTGGCCTTGAACTCCAGGGAGGCTGGGTGGGCGGGGGCGGAGCTCAGGAGCTTCCTCTCTAGTGGCCAGGGTGGCCAGGGCTGGCACTGGGCTCCCCATGCACAGCTTGCTCCCATTGGATGTGTCTGCTCCCTGGCCCTCCCCTCCCTCCCCGCAGGGCTGAGCTCCAGGCGGGGCCTGTGCGGGCTCTGCAGCTTGCCCAGCTTCCCCGCGGCGTCCACAGCGCAGAGCGGCCCATTTTCCGAGCCCTCACAGTCAGGCTCCATCCAGGGATGGCCCGCGGCCGGGGTTCCATCCGTGGCCCTGCCCGGAGTCCATCACCCCGCAGGCCTGGCCCTGAGGACGGGTCCCCGGAGGGGGCGGCCCTCACACCTGCTGACCTGAGCGCAGCACAGGAGGTGGCGCTGTCGCCCCTTCGGGCCCCAGAGCGGGACCTGCTGCCCAGGAGCCTGGCCTGGCTCCGGAGTGGCTCCCTCCTTCCCCGACCCGTGGGGGCCTCCCAGGAGGGGGTGCGGGGCCCCGGGGTGGATGCTGCTGCAGGGCCTCAGCTCTGACCTGCGGGCGGCGCAGGGGCTCCCCTTCCCTTAGGGGTCCCGGTCCCCACCCCTGGTGTCCTTCTGCCCCAAGGAGGCTGCGCGGTGAGGAGGGGGAGCTGGGCCCCGAGGCCCTGATACCCCGTAGACCTGGGGCCTCGGACCCCCTGTGCCCTTTGCCTCCTGAAGCCCCTCGCGTGCTGGACAGCCTGAGTGGGGTAGCCCCGTTAGCTGAGGGGGAGGCCCCGCCCCGCGGAGCTCCTGGCCTTTAAAGCGACACCTGAGTAGCCGCCCTTTTGGGGGGCTCCTGGGCAGAAGCACCAGCGGGAGGGATAGGGCTGCTGGGCCCGCACCACTGGGCGCCGCCAGGGGGCAGCAGACCGCATGGTCATCTCCTGACCCCGCCCCCGGGCCCTGCCCCCAGGCTGTAAAGTGGGGGTTTGTGTGCTGGTTTCCTCTCTAAGGGGTGTGTGTCCCACCATGGACATGCCTCCCTCATCGGCGCCCCTTTCGCGGGATCCCCCGCGTCCCGGTCTCTGCGGGAGGCCCTGGGCCTCGCCCTCCGTCCTCAGGGGCGTTGGGCAGGGCGGCTGCTTTTCTCACTGGAAACTGTGCTCAGCGGAGTGCAGCCCCCTCTCACTCAGAAAGAGGGGTGCCCCCCAGGAGCCAAAGCTGGCGGCTCTGCTGAGGGGCCGGGGCGGGTGCCCACGGGACGGGGCAGAGGGGAGGAAGGAGGCAGGAGTGTCTCCAGCTGTGCCCCCTCCCACAGGCCTCCAGCTGGGAGGCTCCAGCGCGGGCAGCGGGCAGCGCACAGGCGCGGGGCGACCTGCTGAGCAGGCGCCCGTGTGCGGACGCCCCGCCCCCGTGGAGGGGTTCCTGCTCTCGGTCCCCCGACGCGCCTCTGGGGCTCGCGATCAACCTGTGCAGGCCCGGCCCCTGCACGTCCAAGGAGACTGCCCCGCGCACGCAGCTCAGCACACCCGCCTCTGGGGACCCGGCGCCTGGGCTCGAGGAGGCGCCATGGCACGCAGGGCAACCCAGGAAGCCTTCCCGGAGGGGGCGGCGGAGGGACTCAGCCCCGCATCATTGCTGGGGGACGCGCAGCCGCCTTTGGGGGTCCCCGGCCGCCTGACCATCCCGAGGCCGGGACAGAATGGGACCCCGGTTCCACTGCACTTTCCTGGGCCTCAGTCGCAGGAACTGGAGAGGTAGCCCCCACACACACCCTTACCACCCCCTCCGCCTCCCCTCTGCCCTCTGCAGCAGCGGGTCCTCGGGGCTGGTGGTGCCCCCGCGGGAGGAGTGACGGGAGGAGGGAGTGGTGTGGCTGCAACCTGCCCTACCCTGTCCTGGCTGTGTTTATTGGCGCTAAAGTTGTGACTACTCCCCACATGCACCTAAGTGACACATGAGATGATACACACACTAACACTCACAGGCACCCACACACATGCATGCTTGCATACAGGCATGAACACAAACACACATGAATATGCACTCACACACAATCACGCAAACAAGGGATCATACAGGCACCCACACGCACACACAAGCAGACACTTGCACACACACGCGTGCACATACACACACACACTGTGTTTAGATTTGCTCTTGTTTTTTATTTTTTATTTTTTTTATTTTTTAAAATATGTTTTATTGATTTTTTTCAGAGAGGAAGAGAGAAGAATAGAGATTTAGAAACATCGATGAGAGATCAGCTGCCTCTTGCACATCCCTCACTGGTGATGTGCCCACAACCAAGGTACATGCCCTTTGACCGGAATCGAACCTGGGACCTTTCAGTCCATATGCCAACGCTCTATCCACTGAGCCAAACTGGTCTCGGCTAGATTTGCTTTTGTTAATTCTCACTGATCTATGTTTTTCCAGTGATTTCTCTCTTCCTTACAGAGAATGCCAGGATGAAGGACAGAGGGAGGAGGAGGGGCCAGGGAGAAGGACGGAGGAGGAGGGGCCAAGCGAGAAGGAGGGGATGGGGGGGAGAGCGCAGAGGGAGAGAGGAAGAGGCCGCAGAGAGGAAGGAGGAGGGAAAGGGGGAGCCCCAGAATGGAGAGGCTGGGACTGCTGCCTCCCATGTGGAGGGGTGTGCGCCCAGCGGCCCTGCCCAGGACAGCGCCCAGGACACTGTGGCGAGGGCGGCGCTCTGGGCGCTGAGCGGCCGGCCAGGGCAGCAGCCTCTGTGTCAGGGGACCGTCCCCACGGCGCTCTGAACCATCCGCGCTGTCACCGCGCCCCAGGTGGGGGTCAGATGGTTGGGCACCCCCTCCTCCGCCCTCAGTGCGCAGGCTCCAGACAGGCTCCCCAGGAGCAGCGCCCCACCCCATCAGGGGCAGGAGGCCAGCGAGAGGGTCTCCCCTCAGTCTCTCTCTCCCCCGCCCTCTCTCTAAAGAGCCATCCCCTCTCTCCCCTGCCCCAGCTGGGTGGCCCCACTGCAGAGCAGGGCTGGTGAACACAGGGTGACCTGGGAAGGTCTGCTCACCCCCCTG